>JASANW010001435.1:0-275254 GCA_030849725.1 Trypanosoma boissoni | reverse complement strand
CGTCCTTAGAAACCCTTTTCTCACCCTCGTTTGTTGTCAGAATGCATGGGACCACTATTAATTAAATGTGTATAATTATGCCGTGGCAATCGTCCGTGATCTATCCGAGAAAAATGTTGTTTAGTGACAGCATATCTAGTATTGATGCCTGCAAAGTATGCTTGCGTAGGTATAACTACATTTTGGTAGTTTTAATATGTATGCTGTGGTTTGTTCTTGAGTGAATCATTTGTGTACGCTGTCTTAGTGGGTGTGTATTTCTAGTGTTTACTGGAATATATTTGTAGCCTTATGTGGGGAATTAATATTTTTATTTAGTGATACTGCTTTGTACTGTCGTAGATGTCTTTCCTGCTGTTATTCGTGCGTTGCGAATGTTGCATATAGTGGATCCAAGTTGTAAGTGTATGCTACGGTAAGGTAGTTATAGTATTCCTTCTCAAAGTGAAGAATCAAGCATTATTATATTTACAGTCCACAACGATCCATGAATGCACGTATGTCACACTACCTCTTGCAATTCATTGAAAAAAATCTTGTAGGAACTGAAGTTGTCTTCAGATGTGGATGCCTGGATCAAGTTTATAAGTTCCGAATCATATTGTTAATTGCAACGCTGAAGGAAAAGGAGTTACTAGGGAAGAGTTAGTCGCATAGGTTGACACACCGAGAGAGTTCTAGAACTCATTCAGAGTTAATTTGTAATGATATGACTAGTCATTATTACGTATTTGAACAAGCTGTTCATCTTGAAGCAACTCTTTGCGTCACGATGGTATTCCATGTCTGGATGGTGTTATTGCTTGATTTGAAACTAAAAAACAAAAAAAAGTTTTTATTGTGATTGTACAATTTCAGTATATTATTTATTAATGTGTGCATTATAGTTGTTTTTTCATGTATCGTGTGTTGGTTTCTTCACTAAGAAAGGAATATTAATGTTTAGACTCGACTGGCTCATGGGAAACATAAGAAATCATTATCTTACTGATTGTTGAATTCTAGTTGTACTCACCGCCTGTGGAATGTGCAGTTTTTACTTCATGTATTATGGACCCGTAAATGTATACTCGGAGCAATGATAACTAAAGTTTTACTTTTTATTGATTTTTTTCGTTTATCGGTTGTGATTTATGTCAACATGTTTTTCTGAGCGAGAGCTGTCGTCTTGCTTCTTAAGGATAATTTCAATTACTTACAAAAATTTATCGCATACCGCGGGAAGCACCATCTTTTCTGCTTTGTTTGGATTAGGACGCTCTTACCAAATTTTGTGTTGGTCGATAGATGCATGATTACGTCCGCTTAAAAAAGAAAATGCTCGTTTTGGCTAAAGTTTTAGCAGTTTTTTTTTTTTTTTTAGGATGTGTTGTTCGGATATTTTTCACTTGCTTTTGTTGTTTTCTTGCTCTTTTTTACTTGTATAATTTTTATATTTTACTCTACATTAATTGCGCTGGATTAGTGACTTTGATGCTGCGTAAATCGTGATTTTTTTGGTTGAAAAAATGCTAAACGTATTTTTTTAAGCAATAAAAATGTATTTTGCTTATTAGTTATTGTGATTTATTTTTGTCATTTTATACTTTTTTTTTTGCTGTTATTTTGCTGGAGAACCTGCTGCACACGTTTCTTTTAGGTAAAATGTTTTCTTTCTTTAATTAATCGTATAGCTAGATTTTCTTGCTGCATTTTTCCTTAGTGAACGTTACAATTTTTTCTTTAAGTTTTCCTCTTCGAGGAGTGCTATACTGAATTATACAATTGCTTTTTTTTTTTTTTGTATGTATTCAACAGTAGTTTAATTGTTTTGTATGAATGTGTTTTTTTTTCTTTATGATTTTTTGTTTGTATATTTTAAACGCAGAGAATTTAGTTAGTCTCAAATATATATACACACACATATAAATAAATATATATATCTATATACTTTTTTGCTCATAGTATTTTTCCTAAGTAAAAGACATATATTGCATTTGTTAAATGCTTAGGTGCTTCAGGCGTACTGATAAGATAGCTTTTTTTTGCGGTAGATTTAGCGGCACTGTATCAAATACACCTAGCGGTGGTGACGATGCTAAGCGCGTTGAAGGAGATGGAACTGCTAGGTCAATTCCTGGGTCTTCAGGGAAAGACAAATTTGATGCTAGACACTCTTCACAAAGATCAAAAGCATTTTTTGAGGAACATTTTCCTAATAACAAAGAAAAGCTTTTTAGTAAGCGAGTGATAGAACCAAATGAGCCCAAAGATTTATCGGATAACTTGAAGTCTCCCGAGTTTGATACTTCTCTTGGTAAGTTTGAACAGGCGCCTTATTTTTCTGGGGGTCCAGCTGCTATGAGGTATCACAATTATGTTAGAGAACCAGCAGACAAGGAAACCGTTAGCTTTAGTGATGTTGTACCACTCCCTCCTTTTGAAGATCACCATCCCGACTATAACTATGCATCTGTTACGGGTAAAAGGGAAGGAAACATTACACTTTTGGCAAATACTGTTGTGAATTGGGAGATTAAGGCTGCGATGATGTCTCTATATCGTTCTTGTCTGAAAGGTCTGCCACTGGTTAAGCATTATTACTGGCTCTTGACACCTTTACCAGAGATGAAAGGAAAAATACGGAATAGGTTTATGCAAAATCAACACACAAAAGATCCTGATGCTATTAGACACCTATTGCATAATGGGTGGATGGAGTACCAGGAAGTAATTATGTTTCGTCGCACTCGAGCATCAGTGGCTAAGTTCTTTGAGTGGGAAAGTCAGGATGAACTAAATCGCGGTTATACGGAAGAGGAGGGTAAAATGCAAGAAGAACGAGCTTTTTGGAATGGCGAAGAACAGCGTAAAGAAGGCCCGTATGACGGACACTGGTCTTGGCTGGGTAAAGAATGTGAAAAAGAGTTTAATTTAATTGCTGGACGTGTACCTAAATCGTGGACTACTTCTAAAGGCTATTTTGAGAAAGGACAAGCTGATGGGACAAATTTTTGGGAAAAAAATCTTGATTATGAAGGATGGTATGTTAAAAATGTAGACCCCGATCGACAAAACGCGCGACGTGAGATGCAGGGCTGGGTAGAGAGTGGATACAATCAACCCAAACACTATGCGAGCAAAAACAGGCGTGGGTACAGGCGCTTGGTGAAAGATATTGAGACTATGATGGAAACTTCAATGGAAGACCTTTACACAAAAAATAGAGAGCAGCTTTTTCAATATCTTATTAGAGAAACGCATCCGGAATCTAATCGTGTTAACGCGGAGCGCGTTCTTGCAAGACAAGATGATGATTTTTACTCCACCAAATTCGATGAATACGAAAAATATTTAAAGCAAGCTATGCGTGAGATGCCGAATCCGCGTTTGTGGAAAACGGATGCATTTTACTTTCGACTGAGGTACTTGTCTGCTCCATTAGAGTACAACTGGGCCAAAGTTCCTATTGGAATATCTCAAGAAAAATTGTTTAATGATTGGATCTCTGACAATGCAAACTACGCAATTCTAAACAGCGGCATATTTGAAAGCATTAAAACGGATAAAAGACGAAATCCGATGGCAAGTACATGGGCTGATTTTTATGAAAGTTTTGATCCAGATTTACCAGAAACTCGAAAACTTCCATGGTATCATCCCGAGTTTAACTATGACCGACGCCATAAATGGGATGAACGGTGCATGAGAATGAAACGCTGGGTACAAAGCGGCACTATTGATAGTAAGCTGCCTTTTTTTGATAGTATTGTAGCGGAATGGGAGCAATATGTAAATCGTCCAGAACGCTTTCGTGCCCCCGATAACGCAGAACGTCGATATGCTGCACCAAGAATGGTTCAACTTTATCGGTCTCTTAATAAGCTTATGGATATTGCGTTAACCAACCAGATCCGAGAATTTGTTGAAAAAAGTACCGGTAAAACTAAAGCTGAGCTATCAGGACTTTCTGTTCAAGAAATTCAAAAACTGTTGGTTTCAACGGATTTTAGCAGGTTTTTTTTTGCTGTTCCTGTTGTTATTTATCCTGATGGTGCTACCCAGGAGTCTCTAGGTATTGACGGCGAAACTATTGCTCGAAAAGCTTGATGCTATTAAGTGAACAAAGAAAGGAAAAAAAAATAAATGTAATTGGGTATTAGGAGGGGAGGGGTTTTTATTAGGGCGAGTCTTTTTTTTTTCTCTTAGTGTATAGGAACATTAGACGAGTGTATTGATGGAGAGTTTTGTGAATAGAAGTGACAAAGTTTTTGCAATCCTAAGTGTTAACACCGGGTATAAATAGGTGTTTAGCGTTTTTTGTATTTATAGGATGCTTCTGCAAATATCCCACATCTACTTTTTTTTTTTCTTTTAATACATGACAAAGCAAGAATGTCAAAAGTGCGAAATGGGCCATCGAAGCGAAAGAGTTCTCGGCAGCGACATAAAATTGAACGGAAAAAAAGAGAACATAAAAGAGACCTTCGTAAAGCGGCAAAGGCACTTAAAAAGTCGGGACTTGGCCCTAAACGGAGTAAACAAAGTCGTGAATTGGCTAAACTAGCATTAAAGGTATCTAATTCTCACCCTGATAAAGAAGCTATTCTTTCAAAGGTATTAAAAGCTCGTGAAGATGCTCGTATTGCGAAGACAACGAGACGCACCACATCGACAGATGACAATGATCCACAAATTCAACAAAAAGAGGGGACAAAGGTTTTGCGTGACTTTCAAAAAGTATTTACGTATATTCCTGTAAAGGAGTCGAATAACTTTTCATATCAATTTATTCGTTCGTTGGATGAGCTTGTGTTTCCATTAACGGATTCTTTTATGCAACTTCCTTCTGTTTCATACTTGATTACACTTGATGCTCGATTTGCTGTACAAAGCATACCGTGGGGCCTTTTGGATGCAATTATTGCTAAAGGTATTGAGTACAACAAAAGTGGAGGAAAAAGAAAGATACTTTTAATGTTTGTTCTTACTAAGGTTGATCTGGTCTCCGCTTCTGCAGTTGTTACACAGATTTCACTTGTGGCTCGTGCAATTTGTGAAAGGTATTTGGAGGTTTCAATGGATCAAAATTTTTCTGAAATTTCCTCATGTGTTTCTGCTGCTATTTGTCCGACTTCTATTCATTTTGAAAAAACGACAAGGCACTTGTCAAAAATATTACGCCAATTTCTTGTGAGTGATAACAGCTCTGTTTTGAATGAACGATGCAATATGAATCGAAAGCTTTCTGCATTTGTTATAGGACTTCCAAATACTGGCAGAAGAACATTGGCACGGACCTTACTTCATCAAGACGGAGGCTCTAATATCAGTATAGTTCCTGTATCGTCAGCTCAATTGCAACTAAAATCCACTGACGACACCGTAAAAGAAAATGCTATGAAACTTGCTTTTCCTAGCGCGAAAGTGATTACCTTATTACAATTTCCTGAAGATGCGGCTTTGAGATATGAACTTTCAACAGTTACTGGAGGCGATGTTGTTTTTAAATCAGCTTCTTTTATAGAGAAGTTGAAGGATCCAGAGGCAATAGGGTGCATGCTATTTGGTGCTGCACTGGATAAAGTCAGTTTGGCACAAGGGTTTTCCTTACCTGTTCATCTACCGCTGGATGTTTCAATCGTGGATAAACAGGTTAAAGTAGCTGAGCGTTTTTTACGGAATCTTGGTCATACTGTACGGAGGTATAAAGGTTTTTACGTTTCTCCCTTATTTGTTTCCAGTGCCGGTACTATGGGAAAATTAACAAGTAGTTCTCTAACGGCATCTGTTGAATTTACCTCCCGCCAGCAGAGTTCCCAGCCGACACTACTGGATGCTTCCTTCAGTAACGCTACTCCAAACAAACTTGTGCGTATTTCGTCTGTGATAGCTCCTTCTCATGGAAAGGGGAAGAGTAATCTAACAGTGAAGCGTGCTGATTCACATAATGCACTAAGGCTTGGTGCTCGTACATTTGTTCGCGAAATTTGTCAGGGGAAAAACATACCTTGGTCAGTGATGCGGCTACCAATGAAAAAGAATGTGACAAAAGAAGAGGTGGAGCACTCATCGCTTTTTTTTGACATATCGCTTTGTTGTGGTCAGAAGCAGGGATCTCTCAAAGCCAAGGAAAACGCCGCTGAGCATTTGGCTACGATTTTAAATTATGTATCGTTATTAATGAAACAATACTTGGTTCTGCTCCCCAACGGTGTTGTTGAATTCGATCCTGATTCTATTGTTGCTCCTATTCACAACCTTAGCGGCAATAAGCGGTCGAATGATGACGAAGAGGAAGAATTTCAAGGAACGCGCAAGGACGACGAAGAAGAGTGTTACTATGAAGAGGGTGATGAAGATTGTGAGGAAGAGGAAGAGGAAGAGGAAGTGGAAGAAGAGCTTAGCTCTGATGAGTGCGCTGAAGACGAATGAGTGATAGAAAAACAACTTAAGAGTACTAGCACTCGTAATGACCATGTTAACGCGGTTAATAACAGCATCGAAGCGCTAAAAGTAAACAAGAAGATCAAAAAAGAAAATAATGATAATTAAGTTCCCTTCTAATTTCCGATATGTTGTAGTCCGCGGTCAGGTACATATTTACCTCAACGTGTGAACCGTTAGAGGTGTTGTGTTTGTCCCTATTTACTTCAACTTTTTTTTTTTTGTTTTCCATTGCTTTTACTCGAATAAATAAAGATCAATCGAGGGCGCGGAGGTGTTGTTTTTCCTATTCGAATAACACCTTTGAAGGAATGTTCGGAACCAAAGAAAAGTACGGTCCCCGACTGAGTATGTTCCTTTCCCATTGCTCATCGGAAGACGTGGAACATCCGGTATCTTCGCTGCGACATCAAACTTGTAGTACTGTTGGGTGGCAGTCTGGTAAGAATTGTGTTTATCCTCAGGAGTTGGGCTTTCGATTTGACGGAGAGGTGGACTTGCAGTTTATTCGTTTATTAGTCCACGAAAGCAAAATACCGTCGCGTATAGAGGTTTTTGTATCTGAATTTGGTGATGACAAAAATCAACTAGGCTCAACAAAATCGTACAGAGAGAGTACATTTCAGCGTTTAGGCTATGTGCGGTTCTCCACCAACGAGGAGAACGATTTTAGTGCACGTGAGTTGAAAACGATCAATATACGACGGCAATGCGCGTATGTTAAGCTACTTATTTCAAGACCACATAGTTGCGACTATAATATATATCAGCAAGTAGGTATTGTTGCTTTTTCTAGTCACGGTAGTTTGAAACGCACGTTTTTGCGTCCTATTGGACCTGGTGAATTTTTGGTTGGTGAGAGAGTTGAGACCCCCATGGAAGAAATGCTTCCACCTTGCTCTGAGAACATTTTAAAAAGTGAAGAAAATGTTAGTGATGAGGCAATAGATTTTGTAACGGCTCGACGTGTCCGGGAGGTACGTCAAATGAAGGCACGAGCGGTCGAATCAGAGGATTATGATGCTGCTGCTGCATTGAAGGCCTGTATTCCTTCTTTGGAATTTGCTGGGAAGCAAATTTACGAATTAGAATTTCAAAAATCGAAAGCAGTGAAAGAAGAAGATTACATCAAAGCTAAAGAGTTAAAGCACAGGATTGCAAAACTCAGGGAAGATATGTATAAGATACCAATAATGGCGCCACCAGGCTCAAGTGAAGTTGTAGCTGAACTTGATAAACCCATTGCAACTACACTTGCGCATGACCCTCCGCCAGCCCCGTCACCTTTACCGAATTCTTTTTCTTCAAAATCACAGATGCAGAGCAAACCACAAGTTCCACTTCAGAACGCAGTAGTGGAGTCACAGGCAATGCACGACGAAACCCCTGTAGAAGGAAAGGGATTTTATACATTCAATGCAGCAGAAAATGCAGATGATCGAAAGGGATGCGATAATGCTGTTCCACGGGAACTCTTTGATGGAAAGCCTGGGTGGGAACAAGCCTTTAACCGAATATTGATGAAAATTTCAGGTGAACAGCCGCTGGCTTTACCTCTTCAGGGCAATACACTAGCTGTAGCTAAGAGTTTTGAAGAAGTTTTTGGAGTGTATTGCACTGCTTGTCTGTTTGCAATGCGAGGGCAACTTCGGGAAGTCGCTATTCGCGCTGTTGTTTCTGTGGATGGATACGCCGCACTTTCTTTGCATTCTCATGAAATTATCGAGACCTTGCTTTTATACTTGGCTATGCCCTCACATGGATTAACCGATACTGTCGCAGGGGTTGTTCTGGCCTCCTGTGAGGCGTTGCAAACCATTATTAAAGGAAACCTACCCGATGCTCCATCTCCCTCTGTCTTAGCTCCACAGCTACACTCGCATTTTCCAGATCTTGTAAGTAGATCAGGTGACAACAACAGCCGTATAAGAGAAATCTCAGAGTCTATACTTAAATATCTGTTGGATCAGCCCTCACTAGTAGATTCAGTTGCTTCTGCTCTTCTTCAGGATCCCTCTACTAATAAGCGGCCTGCCTTGTATCGTGTGCATATATCTCGTCTCAACTTACTTGGTGATCTTGTTGACCGCTACGGTGTGAGGGGGACCAAGTTATTGGCACTTGAGCCAAAAAATATATTATCCAAAGCAGTCATTCCGTGCCTGAAGCATTCTAACGGAGAGGTTCGAGATTTAGCATGTCAGCTTTGTGCCAAATTACTTGTTCTGGCACCTGAGCAAGTGGCACACGAGATGGAAGACTTAAAACCGGTACAACAATCCCTCATACAGGACTACGGAAGAAAGCTTCTTGACAACGCATCAGGACTTCCACACGAAGTACTTCAACCCGTCTCACCCCCCATTTCTCGTGGGGAGGTTTTTATGTTTAGTGAAAGAGATTCAGTTGACAAAGCAGAAGTGAGTGCTGGGACTGGTGTTGAACAAAGACCGTCTGGCGGAGCTCAAAAATTTTCTATCTCTGAATTAGTGGAGGATGATACATATGCAGTAGAATCACTGGACAAAAGCGATTCACGTTTAGAGAAGACTTGTCCGTTTTGTGGAGTGTTTGATGAGGGATTTTCTGAGGCGGCCTTGGACATTCATTATCTTCGCGGGTGCCCAATGCTTTGTCCTTGTCCCCTTTGTGATCAAGTGACGGAAATTGCAACATTGCAGCAGCACCTGACATCTGAATGTGAAAATAAACGTGTAGTGCGCGAGTGCCCTATTTGCAAAGAAGCCGTTCGTGTTGAGGATATTAAACAGCATGTAGCCACTAAAATGTGTATCAAAGCTGTTCGTACACATAGTGTGTGTCCTTTGTGTCATGCGCGCTTCAAAGTAGGCTCTGCTGGATGGCTGAAACACCTTGCTTCTCCACCAGGCTGTCCTAACAACCCGCGGAAGTACGATGGTACTGGTCCCCTTGAGTCATAGGTGAGTTTGTGTGTGTAGCGCCACCACTGATTGTGCCGTTTTGTGAATGCTCTGTTCTAAAATGAAATGACGAATGGTGCTTTTGGTGTCTCTTTAAAGAATGTATTGCGCACAAGCAGAAGAACAAAAAAGAGAGATCATAAAAATGAAGGGACAAATGAGATCTTTTGTGGATTGTCCTTCACACTAGAGTCGGAGTGTTTGAATATACACATTTATATATATATATGTATTTTTTTATAACTTTTTCCAATTCATCTTGCGCTTTTTTTTCCTTTTCTTTGGTCTTTCCTGTAAGGATTTTGTTTTATTTTCCAAAAGTGAAAGACGAAAGAACTGTCTTTTTGTACAACGCAAATTTTGCAAAAAAAAAAAAAAGAGATTTTTTTTTTCAAAGCATATACACTTTTTTTGTTTTGGGCATTTACTTATTTTGAATAGTTGAGGCTATTGCAAATTGAAAGTTTGTGAATCACAACTGCCCAATGGCTGCCACTGCTACTGCTACTTCTCCTAGTCCTGCAGAGCTACACAGGAATCGCGTGGATGCCCTTTTACGCACGCTTTATGCAAGCTCCAATGTTGAAACTGAGCGCGAAAGCATCACGGATTTGTCAAATTTGATGCGCCAAGGCTATTCTCCATTGGTGTTGGAAGTTATAAAAGGTCACCTAAAGCGAGGTCCACCTAACGAGCAAATAAGCAGTATGACGATACTCGACCAGCTCATGCTAAATTGTGGTCCGCAATTCGTAGTAACGCTATCTTCGGAAAAGTGGACTGAGCGTTTTTTTAAAGTTGCAAAGACAACTTCCACTAGCGAAGTATGTATCCAAATAATTGCAAATCTCATTGTATGGTACAAGAGGTATCACACGAGCGGATTTCAACGGTGCTTGCAGCGATTTTCTCGGAGTAAAGGACTTGGGGACACGTTCGTCAAAGTTCAACGTCAATTTGAGGCAGAGCGACAATCCACTCTCAGCAATTCTCGGAAGAGCAGCAACGCCCCCGGCAGGGGATATGGAGACCGAAATCACATTCCTAGTAACGTGGAAACGGTACTTCTTGAGGCGCAGGGGGACTTGGCTTCACTGGAGTACGCTCTGGAACATCCGCATATTCTTCAAGACGGTGATATAGCGAAGGAGTGTAAACAAAAAAAGATACAATGCATGCGTTTGCTTGAAGTTGGAGAGTTTGAAGGGTTTGCGCCTGAACTCATGCAACTTATTGAACGTTTTTCGGAGGCCCTCGAACTCTTTGAGGCTATGACCGGTATTGACGTCGGGGAAGGAGAAAAGGCGCGTATGCGTGCAATAAATGAAGAGGTTGATAGCGAAGACAACGACCACCGCGAGCGTATTCGCAGGCGCGTTGCGCCAAAACCAAATGCTGAACAAGTGATGCTGGAGGCGCAGCAGGCTACGCAACAACTTGTGGAAAGGGAGCGCAGCGAGACGACACAGTTACGTGGGCAACTGGAAGAACTTCGTCGCAAGCATGAGGAGCTTCAAAATAAGTACAAGGATGCCAAGTCAAAGAACAAGGATGCTGTAGCTGCTCTCGAGGAGTACGCTGATCGTATTGAATTCCTGGAAGGTGGGAAAGGGGATAGGTTTGCGGAGGCACCAGCAGCACGATCATCATTCCTTTCCTCTCTAAAGAACCCAAATGCGGAGTTGCCTTTTTTTATAGAGTCTTGTAAGCATATGCGAGACAATGTGCAGGCTATCCGTCAAACCTTGCGAGAAATGAAGGAGCAACACGCAAGTGATATTAGCAAGGAAAGCCAGTACTACGCGTCTCAGCTTACGAGCGCTGTTGTTTCTATTGCTGCCGCTGCTCAAAAAGAGCGCTCTGTCGATCAAAAGGCGTTGCATTGGACACAAGAGCTTTATAAGAAAGAGATGAGACTGCGCAAACAGTATTATAACACAATTCAAGAGCTTAAGGGAAATATCCGTGTGTATTGTCGTGTGCGTCCCATGTTACCCAAAGAAATTGCAGGTGGGCACTCAAATACAATCAGTTATCCGTCTACAGATGAACTAAAGGTGGTTGATTCGAATGGCAGACCAAAACTATACGAATTTGATGAGGTATATGCACCCGACGCTCCTCAGAGTAAGGTTTTTGAAGATACATCCCCGCTTATTGATAGTGTTGTGGATGGCTATAATGTTTGTATATTTGCGTACGGGCAGACTGGTACGGGTAAGACATACACAATGGGTGGTGGTAATGATAATGACTCAAAGGGTATTAATACGCGTGCGTTGGAGCGTCTTTTTCAGATTATTGAAGAGCGCAAGGAAACAGAAGTGTCGACTGTTACGGTCTCGGTTCTCGAGATTTATATCGAGACTATCCGTGATCTTCTGGTATCTAAGAAAGATGCGGCGAAGATGAACTATGAAGTGAAACAAGGAGGTCCTTTTGGTACATACGTCACAAATCTTTCTGAGATCCCCGTACTCACTCCGAGTGAAATTTACAAGATCATGGAACGGGCCAATATGAATCGCAGCGAGGGGCACACTAACATGAATGAGCATTCGTCACGCTCACATATGATTGTGTACATTATTGTTCGCACAAAGAATAAGCAAACCGGAATTCAGAGTTATGGAAAGCTTTCGCTGGTTGACCTAGCAGGCAGTGAGCGAATCGATAAGAGTGGGTCTGAAGGGCAACTCGTAAAAGAGGCAGTTGCTATCAACAAGTCTCTCTCTTCACTAGGGGATGTCATTGCTGGACTTTCCCAAAACAGTAAGCATGTTCCATTTCGTAACTCGACTCTGACTTATCTTCTTCAGGATTCTATGGCGGGTCAGGCAAAGGTTCTCATGTTTGTGTGTGTGAGTCCTGCAAGCTACAATTCCAGTGAAACAAACAGCTCCCTCCAATTTGCCACTCGCGCACGAGGAGTGGTGTTCGGACAAATCAAAAAGAATCCTGCAACAAATTCATAGTATGTTTTCTGTTCATTGTTGGGAGAGTATATCTTTAACGGCAATCTTGTAGATATATATATATATATATATGTTAATCTTCCCCGCGTGGCGTTAAGTCGTGTTCGATCAGATGCGTTCACCCTGCAAGACTTTTTACTATTTTGCACCTGACATTTGTAGTCGTTGCTGTTCCACGAGATGCGTGCAAACCCGGGTGTAAAAAAGACGTAACGAACAAACTGTTTTAAAGTCATTGTTTTTTTTGTTTGGTTCTTGAGGCGCTTTGGTTTTTTTGTATGTTTATTTATACATACCATTGCCAGGCAAACTTCTTTTCTCACATTAGAGGAACCTTTCCAGTGAAGAGAAAAAAAAACAACAACTACATTCTCACTTACTGCATGGTAAAGAGAAGGAGTAGCGGGAAGGACGAAGAGAAAGTTTGTACTTACATAGGGAGAAAATTAAAAAATATATATATCGTCTAGTACTTTGTTTTTCTTTTGTTTTCAGTGTACGGGAGCTGAGAAATGTGGCAAGAAATGCTTTTGGCCAGTGGTGTTCCATGTAAGTGAGGGGCACGCGATGCGATGTGCTTTGGTAGAAGTTGATTGAGTTTATTGACTGATTAATTAGTAGATCTATGGGCCAGTGTGACTTGTCAAGGAATGACAGAAGTGCGCGGATGCGATTGTTTTGTTGTTGTTTTTGTGTATAAGGATTAATAATGTGAGATAACGGTCAGTTTGGTTATTATTCTGTGCATATAGGGAAGAAAAAAAAAAAAAATAGGAGTAGAGGCGTCGATTAAGAAGAGGTTTTTTTTTTTTTTTTTTGCGCTGCTGCAATGGCCTGCGGTATGCAATAGTTATTAGAGGATACTTGTGGTTTATTTTGTATTTTGTTTCTTTTTTTTGTTGTTTGTTCTTTTTACCGTCTTCTTATCTTTGCCCACATTCCCCGCCACTCCCGTTGGGCACGCAACACGCTGCAACCGATCGCAAAAAGAACAAAAGAGGATGTCTATACTTTCTTTATTTACAGTGAGTCCTCCACAGGTCAAGGATCAAACATTTATTTGTGGGCCTGCCATTGGAATGCAAAGCTCTGTCAGGTGAATTCCATTTTCTCGCAGTGTCTTATTTTTTGTCACACAGACACACACTCTCTCTCTTTCTCTCTCATTCGTTCTTTCTCTTGTTTTTTATTTTGTATTTATGTGTTTGAATGTAAATATCACGAAAAGCGACACATGCGTTTGGAAGCCCCCACAATGTTTTATTTTTCTTTAGAGGCGAACGCAAAAGGGGGAATGAATTATTTTTCTTCATGCATAAAGCAACAATAGGAATCCACAGTTCAATTGATGATCAAGCACATTCCAGAAAGGGATTCATTGTCGCCGGCATTTTGCGAAGGGAAGAAAAACAACAACAACAATGTAAAACAATGCATTAAAAAAACAACAAAAAACTATACATTTTGTTTAGAATGTATTACTTTTTTTTTTTTTTTTTCTTTGGCGGACACATTGAACGAAAGATTTTTAAGGTTTATGACTCTTAAACCTTTACCAACTGCATTACTTCGAATCTCCCAAGATGTCTTGAAGGAACCCGCTCTCTTTGGCGCCTTTATTGCCTTGAGTGATGACCGTGCAGGAGGAGAGTGACAGGAGTCTGATGGACTCTGGTGGCTTCTACGAATAGCGCTTTCCCACTGCGCTGAGTCTGCTGCACTTTGTCCCTGTGCGGCTTTGTGCTTTGGAGAACACGCTCCACAGGAGTTGCGAGAATCACTAAAGCCATAGACTGCACAGCAGTGCAGTCATGAGCGAGCGGCACACTCTTTCGTGCGATTTGTGTTTCGTCTCGGCACCCCGGACATGCGCACTCGCACACATATCTCTTTTATTATTCTTATCATTTATTCTTTCAGCGATACGATTACTTCGCTGCGCGGTGTGGTGTGCCGCAGTGAAGCCCTGCGCGCTCCGAATGCCATTGAAACCGAAGCCGACGAGGCCCAAAATGAGTGGAGTATTATGTGAATTGCTTCTCTCACTGTGTTTTGGCGCCACTTGCAATGACTTGTTTCTTTTTTTTTTTTCTTTTGTTTTCTGCCGCAACATGAACAAGTAAAAAAAAAATATTAAGAGAATAATGAAAATATTTTTGTCGCTTTGCTCATGTTTTGCTGTGGAGTGATTTGCATTTTTTTTTTTTTCGATAAACTTGCAGTGCATTTTACTTTTTACTTACACCTCAAATGATATGTATATATACATATCTCTTTTCTTTTCAAACGTATAACAAAAATAAATGAATAAGTTATGTTTTGACGAGATAAAAACTTACACACAATTTCCTTTTTCTATCATATAAGCGCTTGGCAAACGCTAACGCAATCTTTTTTATATATAAATAAATATATATATATATATATATAGTAGCGATTGGATCATTAAGATTGAATAGCTTTGTGGTGAGTGAGAGGAAAAGCGTCTTGGGAGGAATACTTTGGGATTGACACACAGTTCGTAAAAGGTGAAATGTCGGCGCCTGCCAATCACTTAACTTCCACACAAATTGAAAGGCCAGAGCCTAATGACATGGAGGATCTTGTCAGTAAGCTCCATGGATTGTATCTTAAGCATGTGAGGCCATTGGAGGAGATGTACAAATACGACCTTTTTCGTCCTAGCTGGTATGAAGAGACGATTCTCAATATAAAGCCATTTGTCACTCTCTTTGGGCCGTGGTCATCGGGGAAGAGTTCTTTTATTAATTATTTGCTTCAGGACAATTTCCTTTGGACAGGGCCGCAACCGACTACCGCAGAATTTACTGTTGTGATTCACGGAGAGAGTGTCGGGCCTTTGGACGGCCGTGCCCTTGCCAACGCAAAAAGTCTTCCTTTCAAAGGGCTCAATGAGTTTGGTGAGTCCTTCATGGAAAACTTTCAAGGATTTCAAGTCCCGCATGAAATGTTAAAATATGTGACTCTCATCGATACCCCTGGAGTGCTTGAGAGTGTAAAGGATATCCGCGAGCGGAAGTATGACTATGTGAAAGTGAGTCGTTGGTTTGCGGAGCGCAGTGACCTCATTTTTGTTCTTTTTGATCCGACCAAGCTGGACGCAGGGAATGAGCTACGCATGATGTTTAAACACGCATTCCGAGGAATGGAAGGGAAAATTCGTATTCTTCTTAACAAGGCGGACAGCATCAATACACAGGAACTGATGAGAGTGTACGGCTCTATTTTCTGGAACCTTTCAAATCTTATTCACTCTACGGAGCCGCCCCGTGTGTATGTTGGAAGCTTTTGGGATCAGCCTTACAAGAAGGGCACTTTTTCTCTCTTATTTTCAGAGGAGAAGGCAGATCTGCTTCATGAGTTAGTAGAGGTGCTGCCTCAGCAGGTCCGTGACAAAAAGATTACAAGTCTAATTCGGCGCGCAAAGGAAGTGTTAGTGCATGCTCTCATTGTAGGCGGCATGCGTTCGTCCCTTCCAATGATTTTTGGGAAGGAGAAAGCGAAACGAAAGGCTATTGACGATTTACAAAAGACATACGAGGTAATGGGATCTAAGTATAAAATGAATTGGCGTGATTTCCCACCCGTTGAGGAATATCGCGCTTTTCTCGAGAAGTTTGATCTCGAAAAGTTTAATGATATCGAAAAAGCCGAGAAAGGGGGACTTATCGGTGGCGTCCGCTCTTTAATCGACACAATACTCCCGGAAATGCTTCGACCGGTACGCCGCACCATTAATGCTGATCCGCGCAACAAAGATCAGCGAAAGGAGCTGCAGCGCATGTACCACGATAGTGTCCGGTCGCAGTACGAGGGAAAAGAGGGAAAGCAGGGCAGTAGCGATGTGGTGCAAACCTCGACACGGTTAAGTCCTCTTACTCGCGACTCCACGGGGAACGAACAGGCGCAGCCACAGTCTCCGCCTCAACCGATGATGGGGATGAATCAGGCGCAAATGATGATGCAGATGCAGATGATGATGCAAATGATGCAGCAGCAGCAGCTACAATCGCAACAAGGTGTGCAATTGCAGGTGGCTCATCAACCATCGCCAGATTCATTTGAGCGAGAGGAGAACGTTGACTAAGAAAGCAAGGAGGATGCCTGCACAAAGAACAAAAAGAGCAGAGAAAATTCGAACCTGCCTATTTGCTTGAAGTATAGTTATTGAAAGACAAGGGTGTGTGTATATTTGCCTAGTTGGGATACTATGAGCCCGCAGAGGGCTTACCAGTTGAGGAAGCGAATGCACAAGTGCAAGTTAGGAGGTATCGTAACTTGGCATTTATAATTAAAAAAAAAAAACAAGGAGGAAATGCTAACGTCGAGAAATGGAATCAATGTGAATCTCATACTTTAATTGAAGCCTAAACGCAATTGGGCTACAAAAGAAATCAAAATTGATTAGTTATATAGATTTCACTAGCGAACGATTTGCAAAGAAAAACAAACTTATCTTTTGAAAAATTTTGTGAGACCGAGCGCTGAGGGGGGGAGGGTTGATAGTGAATCTGTCTGGTAAAACTGAATCAAATATTAATAAGTGGGGATGAATTTAACAATGTTATACTTTTTTTTCCCCCCTCATCCTTTCTCTCTCTCTCTCTTTATATATATATATATATATATATATATATATATAATTTAGTGTTGTCTACTTTCTTCGAATCGGCCTTACTTATCTGTGGAGATACGATGAGCAACCAACTGGACGTTGAGTACGATACTGAGTTTTTTGATGCACTGTTGTCTGATCCCGATTCCTTCACCACTGCAGCAAGTGCGCAGTCATCACCAGAGCCAGGCACCTCCGTTGAAGGTAGCACTGCTTCTCCATGTGTCCCCTTGCCTATATTCTCGCGATACTTCATGATTGGCGGATCGCTCTTTACGCGTCGCCGCCGCCCCGCCTCCGGCAAAGCGTATCACGCACGGTTCCTCGGCGCAGGGTTTGCGTGGACAGGATACGGTTCCATTTTCTGTCCCTTCACGCGTCAGTTTGTCTCTCTTCGCTCGCCGCACTGGATGCACCTGGAACGCGCTGGCTTTGGAATGGACACGCGCCTGCGCTACGGCCGCCGCGTTGCGCTCGTGCGGCCCGTGTGGTTGCAGCGGACCGCACTGTCGCTGCAGCGCGAGGGGACGGCGGCGGGAGCGCACCTGTGGAGTTTGTCGCTGCGGCAGTCACTTGGCGCTTTGCTGGAGACCACACCGGCGAGCGATTCGTTTGCGCTTGCGGGGCGTGTGCGTGAGGTTCTCCGCGAGGAGTCGTGCAACCGCACAGGCCGCCGCATTCCGCTTGGATTCTTTGACTTTGCGACGGGCGAGTCACGCAGCTTCGCGTGGGGCAAAATCCCACAGACCAACTGTGTGAGCGGCAATGGCGACGTGGACGATGCAATGGAGTTTGGTGAAATGTTTTTGCGACAGGCGCTTGCATGGCGTACGTGTGTGCTGCAGACACGACCAAAGGCCCCGCGGCCGCCACAGCCATTCGCTTTGCCCCTGCGGGTTCCGCATACACGGAGCCCAACACAGGAAAGCAGTGCCGTCTCGGACCTCATTGCGAAGTATGCGGCACTGCATGCCATGCGGTTTGTAGTGCCTGGGCAGCGTATGGCGTATTTGTCTCTCCCGTGTGAAGGCGCCGCGGCGATGCCTTCCGTTGTGGACGCCGCACTGCGCGCCTGTGAGTCCCCGAGCGCCACACTGCTCTACTGCCCTATCCAGCACGGCATTGACTACAGCACCGTTGCGGACCTGCGCGTCTTTGCAGTGCGTCGCACCGGGGCGGCGCTTGATGCCGCGATGGAGTGGCGCGGGCCTGGCATGTGCGTACTCGATGTCGGGATGCCGGGCACGCCGGAGGAGTGCGTGGTGGTTGTGGAAAACGCACATTTGCTCTCGTGCCGCGCGATTGCACGATTGCTTGACCAATGGACGCGCAATGGTGCCGCGCGGGAGGCGGCCAAGGGCTCTGCGGAGACCAAAGGAGGCGCGAGGGCGTTGGAGGAAAGCAAAGCGAAGAGTCCGTCAGAGCGGCGGCGGCGCCCACTGCTGCTGAGCGATGCGGAAGTCATTTGCGCGGGAATGCCACTCTTTGGCGACACACGTGCCGTTTTCATTGGCCACGCGCGTGCGGATTCCCTCTACACGGACGCCATCGCAGACAACACCTCCGCGGCTCTTGCGGTTTGGCAAAGTCCCTGCGGCACTGTCGCAGTGATGGCGCCGGCGGCAGAGTCCGTTGTGTCGCTCGAAGAGTCCGTTGTCGCTGCGATTCGCCGCGCCGCGCCACTGTTTGGCCGAATGCCTTGCGCGGATCAGCACTCGTTTCTTGCGCTCCTCTGCGCAGCGGCGGGGGAAGGCACCGGCGACACACAAGACGCGAGCAGCGACGAGGACGAACTGCTTCGCCGCCACGCGTGGTTCGACTCCCTGCTGCGCACAGCTGGAAAAGGCGGAGTGCTCGATTGCGAGGTCACACTTGCGCAGAGCCCATCGCTTGCTGCCATGCGCATCTGTCATGCGCTGCTGCGCGAGTATCCAGTCGTGCATTGCGCTGCGGCGGGAGTGCCTGACACGCCTCAGAATCTGCTGCGCGGCGCGGCGGATTGCACATGGAGTCCGCCGCACACTGCGGCGCCGGTTGCGCTTAGACTGTTTGACAGTCGCCACGCGGCAGGCGAGTGGGCGGGTGCGGCGCATGAGACACTGCGACGCGAGGCGGCGCTCGCCCCACCGCCACACCGCACTCCTCCGCCGTGCGTGGTGGCCGCGAAGACGGAGTATGTGTATGAGGCATTCCTGGAGCCACCGGTGCTGCTCGGCCGCTGGACCCGCACGTTTCTCTTTTGCGCTCCCGTTCTCGCAGATGTACTGTTGCTCCGCCGAGCGCTCTTGGACGACGCGACTGCGCGACTCGCGGCGCCTATTGAATTTCTCGACGCCGATGTCTTTCATATCGATTACATTGCATTTCCCGCAGAGCGCCGCTGTCGTCTCTTTGGTGTGCGGCTGCGGTACGCAACGGGAGACCGTTTGGTGGCGGATGCCGCATTGCGTGATGCCCTTGCGACACACATGCGCATCTGTCGTTTCTTTCCCATTTGGCCTCCGCCAAGCGTTATGCGTGAAACACACGTGACGGGTCAAACAACAGTGGACGAAACGGAAAGTGCCGCTGCGTTGCCGAGTGGGATTGAGCGACGGCTCTTTGCTTGTGCCGCGGCACAGTGGCCGCCACTGCGCCTGACAGTGGCCTCACGTGTCATTGCATTGCGACCACTTTCTCATACTATTACACGCGGTACTGTGTGCCGCGTGGTTCGCTTTGCGCCAATCGAATCGATTTCGAATGCACCGCTCGCACATGTGTATGCCGCGCAGCAGCACCACGGCACCGAGCTGCACGGGGCGAATGCATTGCCTGTTGTGCAAGCGGATGGCTCAGATGGGACTGCAGAGACAACGGTTCTGCCAGCGGCGCTACTCATTGGTGGTACGCGCGCGTTGCATCACTACGCACTTCCCGCGCTGCAGCTTCCACTCCTTGCGCCGTGCGAAGGCGCCGCGGCCTCTACACTCTTTCACCCACTCTTTGCGCACGAGGACGCACTGATGGAGTTTGCCGCGACAGAGACACGCGCGGCGGCGGTGGAGCGGCTTTTGCGTTCCGCAGCAAATGACGGGTTCGCTGCGCATACGTTTGTGGAGGACACTGTGCTTGAGGGGAACGCACTCCACGCGGAGTCGCAGGCGAAACTCCCGGGACGGGCGGGGATGCCCATCACAACTGCAGTGCCCTCGCGTTTGGTTCACTGCGAGGCCCTCTCGGCTCTTTCACTATTTCCACGATGGGACTGACGCCCGCGTGCTTCACCGTCATGTATTCCTCACAAGTGTATATCGATTTATGCTTTTATTATTATTATTATTATTATTATTTTTTTTTTCTTCGATTCCTCAGTTTTTTTTTTTTTTTCAAAGCAGCGCGTTGCGTTTCAATGCCTTTTTAGTGTCTGTAGTTTATATGTATATATATATATATTAGTGCTATCTTGTTATATTTCTTTTTTTTTTATTCATGTGTTATCACGAATGGGTTGTTGTTATGTTTTTTTTTTTTTTATTGCTGTAATTTATTTTTATAATTGGGTTTCTTTCTCTTCTTAAATAATTGTTTCTGGGTCTTGTTGTTGAACACATGGTATACTTTATCTTTTGGACATGTATCATTAGCAAGCGAAAAACAAACTAACAAACAAGCAAAAAGAAGAATGAAAATTATGAGTAACGCTTGTCAAAATCACATTCTTCGTTTTCTCTTTTCCTTTCCTTTTTCTTCTTTATATACTCTTCATTGCACGGTGGGTTCAGTAGAATAGGTATAACGGTTTTGGATAGAGGAATTAGTTTAGTGGACGGAATTTTTTTTCCTATTTGTTTTTTTCTGTACTATTCCTCTTGACAGGCCTAAGCTCTAATCACCAGGAGGACTCAACGTTTTTATTGCTTTGCTTTGAAATAAACAAACGAACAAAAAAAAAAAAGCAAAGACTGAGCAAATATAATAACCCACACGCACAAACAAAAAAACCAACAAACAAAAACAACAACAACAAAAAAAGGAACCTATCTGACGCATTAAGCCATTGTAAAAAAAAAAAAAAAATGAGCTTGATGAAAGGAGGTTGGGTTTCAGCAGTTGATGGGGACGCTGGCGCAACACAGGTGATGAATCCCCAACAAGCCTACGTTGCGGCGCACGAGAGCATTTCGGAGCTTCACCAGAGCCTGCATGGGTACGATCAGCAGGTCTCCTGTGTGATCCAGCACATCAACACACTCGCCAACGTGGTGGACTCGCTGCGCCACCACTATGAAAGCGTGGCGGAGGAGAACCGCTTTCTCACCGACGCCCTGGAGTCGGCGGAGGCGCGACTGGTGGAGGTTCAGCGTGTGGTGGAGCGCTACACGGCGGTGGCGGACCCCGTCGTGGCGTCCGACGGCTTCACGTACGAGCGCGACACGATCACCAAATACCTCAAGGACTGCCAGGCCGCGAAGAACGTTCCCATGTCGCAGTCGCAGACGGAGCTGACGATGCTGCTCTTCCCGAACCGCTCCCTCAAGCGGCTCCTCGACCTGCTGAAGGAGACGAAGTTGGTGAGCGTGCGGCCGGCGGAGGGCGGCGCCGCGGAGTCCCCCGGCGCCGGGCTCCACGCCTCGGCCCGCGCCGCCCCCAACGGCGCCCCGCCACACGTCGGCCACAAGGAAGGCGCAAAGACAAACGGCGCCAGCGTCAGCGGCGAGCGGCTGCACCCGTGCGTGCGGGTGTACGGGTACTGCAACTACAAGGACACATGCGCTTACGCTTTGTATCCATATGACGCGTGCCTCTCGCATTTGAAAGGGAAATGCCGTTTTCGCGCACAGTGCCATGAGCCGCACGTGGACTTCCTGGGGCCACTGAACCAAACACCCGGAAGAGAAGAGCCACGTGCCGCTAATATCGCTTGATGAAAACTCGAAAAAAAAAAAAACAAAGCAAAAGAAACAAGAAGAAGAAAAACAAAAAAAAAAAAGTACGGTGCTACAGGAGAATGTTTTTTTTTTATTATTATTACCTTTGTTTTTTATGTTAAGATTCTCTGCTCCACTTGAAATTGTCGACAAATGCAATAAGCTGGATATGAAGGATTTATGCCTTTGGCAATACTCAGTGCTGCCAAGGGTTTTGAGCAAGAACAAAAAAAGATTTATCAAGCCTGTTGAAATGAAAGAATGAGAATACACAAATAATAATCTTTTTATTTTTATATATATAGAAAGCAGAAATTGATGTTTTTACAAGGCACCGGTTTTGAGCTTCATGTCGTTGGACACTAGAAGAGGTGTGTTCTATGACCACAAAATGGGGGAAAACGAAAAAAAGGATTGTGCATGCGCCGGTGTTCATCTATTTTTCCTGTTTTTAGCGGCTCTGCACGTTTTTTTTTTTTTTTTTCTATGAGACAATACTGAGACTGAAGATGATGACCATATGAATGATGATACTAATGTTACAGTTTGGGTGAATACTTGAAAAGAGGCATATATATTTATATATGACACAACAGGTGACGAAAAAGAAGAGGGAAAGACGGGGAAACGAACAAAAAGAAAAAAAAAAAAGAAAGAAAAAATGCTGTAGTACATTGATAGTGATTTAAACTATGCAAGACCTTTTTTCTTTTTTTAAAATATATTTTTGAAAATTTCTTTTTTTTTTCGCTCGGTCTTTTATCACCTTGAAACGAAAGAAAACTTTACGCAACGAGTGTAAAGCACAGCGAAGTAAGTCAAGTGAGTGTAAGTTAAAATATACCCTGATACTTACTTTTTTGTCCCTTCATCTCGAATTTTTATTTGATAATGCTTAAAGTATTCATCTTTTTTTCACTCTGGTTGCGTGTGTGTGCATTTTGTGTCTTAACAAAGATCTTTGAATCTTTATTTCTCTCTTCGATGGCTTTCTAAAATAATGCTTCTCTTTGTCGGTTTGACACTCGTTTTTTCTTTTCTTTTTTTACTCACCATTCATATTCCTATGATATGCTAGCGGCCCATTCCAGTCTGTTTATGTCTGTCTTGCGCTTTGCCTTTTAGCTCTGTGAGTGCTGAAGAGCAAAAAAAAAACAAAAAACAAAAATAAAACAAAACAAAACAGCATCTAGAATAAAAAAAAGAAAATATTATAACTCGAAGCGAATGAGGGGTTTGGGTTATCAATGAGGCCACGAAGCTGCGTGGAAAGGGACTGCGCGCGAAGACAACAGTAAAGGAAAGTGACTTGGAGGCATCTTGAGGATGAGCGCAAAAAAACCAAAGGGAATTTATTCTCAAAGCGTTTCATTGCCCCTCATTTTTTTTTTTTCTTCCTTTTCCTCGCTTCTTGTGCGTGAAAGTACTCTTTCTCTCATCCGCGTTTCTTTATTGATTTTCTTTTGTTTCATTGGTTAAGTGTCGTTTTTTTTTTTTTCTTTGTTAGTGGAAGCGAGGGTCTACAGAGGAAATGAGGAGATTGTTTTATTGGAGCCATTCTTCTCAGTGTGTCGTCATTTTCTATTCTTTTTTTCTTTTTTTTTTTAAAAAAAATATATATATATGTATATATATATTATTTTCTCTCCAAATGCTGGACAAAAAGCAAACTTTTTAAAAAGAACAGCAACACCAATGAAGCAAGCACAAATAAAAAAAAAAAAAAAAACAAGGAAGAGTGATGAACGAGGCATTATGAATGAATAGTAAAAAAAACAAAACAAAAAAAAACAACGAAAATATGTATGTATGGTTAATAATGAGGAAGAAGCCCGGGAAGGACAATAACAAACGAGCAACAAAAGA
This sequence comes from Trypanosoma boissoni, assembly GCA_030849725.1. NCBI lineage: Eukaryota > Euglenozoa > Kinetoplastea > Trypanosomatida > Trypanosomatidae > Trypanosoma > Trypanosoma boissoni. The sequence goes on along the minus strand of JASANW010001435.1, from coordinate 251,499 downwards.
ATCAATGAAAAGGAGACTCAAAGAACTAAAAACGCACTAAAATTAAGCACAACATACAGGCACAAGATTTTTTTTTTCTTTTTTTTGCATAATTCGTTTTTTTTTTTTTTGTTTGAAATCTGGTAACTTGAAGGTTTAAGGAAATTAAAAGACGAAAGAAAAAGTAAAACTGAGAAATGGAAAAAAAATAAAGTGCTTGTACAATATCTGCTTCTCTGCCATCACGTTTTGCATCATCCCTATTTTGTTGTATAAATATTTTTTGGGTTTTTGATTTATTTTGATATGTATATCTATATGTTTGTTTATTCTTTAATTTTATTAATCAAATTATCATTTCTATCTCTTTTTTTCTTTATGTTATATGTTATTATTATTATTATTGTACTATTATTTGTGATTCAATAATAAACTTTTTTTTTTTTGTTTGCAAACACAGCAGTCCCAAAACGAAATTAAAAAGAATCACAAAGAATTATCTCTTCAGCTAAGTACTTTTAGGCCAAACAATAGCATTTAACTTCTGTATTCGCCAAAAGAAAAAGACAAAGAAAAACAAAGAGACAAGGAAGAGCGCTTATTGCACACCGATAGACTATCAGACAAAGACTGAGGAATAATACGGGGACCTTTTTTTTTCTCCTGTACCGCACTTTTCATTTCTATGCAACCGAGCAATAAGAATTATGCACAGCAGGGGCAGCAGCATGACTACTTCCCGCGCAGCGCGGGCGCGGAGTCTTCCCCGCTGGTCTGGAAAGCCGTGAAGGATTTACAAATGGGCTTCAACGGTCACCACTGCTCGCTCCCATCGCTTATAAAGATTGCGCAGAACCTTGAGCGTACCCTCGAGAATACTCGTCAAATGTATAACGGCGCCTTACAACGGCGTGACGAGTCGTGGGGAAAGCTCATCGCGGCACAAAATAACTTGACGGCTGTGGAGCGCCTGGTGAACCAATACGCCGTGGTGACGGAGCCCGTTGTCGCCTCCGACGGCTACACGTACGAGCGCAAGGCCATCTGCCAATACCTGAGCGACTGTGCCGAGACGAACACGAAGGCCTACTCGCACCGCGCCAAGGAGGAGCTGTTAGAGATTGTCGTGCCGAACCAGACGCTGCTGCGGCTCGTGCACGTCCTGCAGGCCGTGCGCCCCGGCGAGCTCCCGGCGGTGTCGCAGCGGGCGCCCATTTCGCCCGTCCCCGCCCACCCGGACGACGCGGGGGCGGCCGCCGAGGACGACGCCCTCGCGCCGATCCGCGTGTCGGAGCTGGAGGCGTCGCTCGTGGGCGCCGTCCACGCGGTGGGCGGCGGCGCCACGCAGAGCCACGCGAGCGCCACGAACCAAAACAATAGCACGAACAGTGCCAATGCCACAAATGCAACGAACAATGCCGCGAACAATGCCGGTGCCACAAATAATGCCCCGGCTCCTGTTCCTGCCCCGGCTCCTGCCGCGAACCATGCGAACAGCACGGGGAACAATGTTGCGGGGGAGAACAGTACGAATAATGTTCCACAGCGGCGCTGGGAAACGCGCGGGCCACAACAACAACATCATCAACAACAACAGCAGCATCAGCATCAACACGGTAGCGACAAGAGCACACCCAAGACGCATCCTTGCGTTCGTGTATACGGGCGCTGCAATTTCCTTGATGATTGCGCTTTTGCACACTACCCCTACGAGGCGTGCCTTAATTACATTAAGGGTAAGTGCCGCTTTGGTCAATACTGCAAAGAGTACCACGTAAATGGAGTGTATCCGAGCCGCTTTCCTGCTCAACGCGGTATGGGTAACAATAACCTGAACAACAGCAACAGTAGCGCAGTTGCATACCGGGCAGAGGAAAAAGAGCCAACTCCGCCAAAGAACCGTAAGGCCGCACAAAAGGAAAAGGGAAAAGAGAAGGAGGAGGAAAGCAAGACAAGCAGTGTACAAAGTGAGCGAAACAAGAATGGTGATGAAAACCAAAATCGTTCCGCGGTGAATTCCCCCAAACCTATTCCCGATGCCGACGAGCAGCAAGAAGAACAAAAGGAAGAAAAGGAGAAGGTGTTGGTGCCTCCCGCTGCGGTTGCTGATGAGGCTTCATGAGATATCAAAACGGTTGAAAGAGAAAACAAAAACAAAAAAAAACAAAAAAAAAAAACAAGGAAAAAAGAAGAAGAAAAAAAAAAAAGGAAGTAACAAAGCCTCTAAGTGTAAGGTCTTTTTTTTTATTATTATTTTTATTGTTGGTGAATGATGAGAGAGTCATTGGGAAGGTGAACATTATATGAAGATACCGAACGGCGTAGAAATGCGGCCATAAGTGTCGAGGCAGCGGGAGTATTGTCTCTGCTTGTTTCCGGGGGAAAGGGTAAAAGAGGAGTGGGAGGTGTGGATATATCTAAGGAAAGAGTGTCATTTTTTTATTTATTTTTCGTTTACGTTTTTTTTTTTTTTTTTTTTTTTTTTTTATGCACTAAGACTCTTGTCCGGTTTTTAGAGATATCTTTGCTTTTCTCTCCGTTTTTTTTTTTTTTTTTTTTTTTTTTTTTTCTGTGTGTGTGTGTGTATATATGTGTGTTTCGGTATCTTCGTTTGCCTTCTTGCCCATCCTTTCCTTAATTGAGCTTTTCCCTTCGCCCCTCTCCCCTCTCCCCTTTTCTTTTCCTTCACTGTACCGGAGCCGGAGTGCCAGCATTGTGTGCGAGTCAAATGAACCAAGGACAGCAAGCAATGAGTGTAAAACTAAAAAAAAAACAAAAAAACAAAACAAAAAAAAGAAACAAAAAGTTGAAATACCGAACGAAAAACAAAACAAACAAACAAAAAAAAATTTTTAACGCAACAACAACAACAAAAAAAAATAGACGCACTCATGTAAGCACATGCAAAAGAAAAAAAAAATCCGAATAGGTGAGGGACCTGTTTTTTTTTTCTCTCTCTCTCTCTATATATATATATATATATATATATATATATATATCTCTGCCTTTTAATTAGGTGTGTGGTTGTTTTCAGGCGTATGCGTTGGTGCTATCTGACAGGCACTGGCGAAGAGAGCGGCGCTGCTTTGGTTTTCTTTTTCCCTCCCCCTTTTTTGTTATCTTTTGTTGTGATGATGTCTTTACTGCTATTGGTAAGCCAAAGGGGCGAAAAAAAAAAAAAAAAATTTCGAGTTAAAAAGAAATTGCGTCAATGCATCTCAAGACACACTGTTTTAGCAAATTATATTGTTTTCTCTTGACTTTTTTTTTTTTTTTTTTCTTTACCGGTTTGTTTACACGCGCCAAAAAAAAAAAAAGAATACGAACGAAATCGCATTTACTGCGGAAAGCGAAGAGGAGGGCATCGCGTTTTGTGCATTTATTGAACATATCATTCTTGAGTGCATATTGCTGAACTCAAAACCAGTTGTTAAGGAAAAAAAAAAAAGAAAACAAAAAAGAAAACAAAAAAAAAAAAGGAAACAAAGCATGCGAAGGGAAACGCAATAAAAAAAAAAAAAAGAAAGAAAAGAAAAATTTGAAGAAAAATTGAGTTTATTGTGGAGTGTGGGAATGAATGCGCCTTTTTCTTTTTATGCTTTCGAGATTCAGACACTTTTTTTTTTTTTATTTGATAATAATTAAAAAAAAAAAAACTCATTTTTTTTCTCTTTTTTTTTTTTTATCGTTCACTGTCTATGCACTTCTGTATTTGCACGAAAGGGAGACGACGCGGCTATTGTGTGAGGTTTCGCTGATGTCCATCATTCGTTTCTTTATTCCTTTCGTGATTTTCTTTTCTCTTACTTGCCATGCGGAGGGACATGCCGGTACTCAAGAGTAACAAATAGAAAAACAAACAAAAACAAAACGAAGGCATCTCTTAAATCAACTGCAAGAAAGCGGAAACGGAGTGCGAAAATGAAATTGAAAATATAAGTGCTCCGTTCAACTGATTGGCATATGTAGCTGCTTGCTGCACATCGCACTGTCGGGGAAAATAACTCATTAAAAAAAAAAATAAATGTAACGACGCACTCTCACACACAAAAAAAAATAAAAAAATAAAAAAAAAAAACGAAGGGGGAAAAAAAAGTGGAATTGGCGCAAAGTGAAGTTGTTTTTTTTTTTCCGAAAAGAAAGATCTCTGTTGTTTTTTCCTTCAGGAGAAAAATATATCGAAGAAGATATCGACTTTGCTTCTCTTTGTTTGTTTTTCCTTTTATTCCTCATTTTTCTTTCCTACATGGGAATCGGTGAGACCTATGCGCAATGAGGCGTATTTCTGGCGTGGACGTCATTTGTATTTTTTTTTTTTTTTGTATATGGACACATATATATATATATATATATGTATATATGTATATGTTTATATATTTGTTTATTTATGAATTTATTTATACCTATACATATATGTACATGTATATGTTTTTTTTTTTTTTTTTCTCCTTTTTGTTGTTGTTGTTGGTAACTTGCCTATTTCTAGTCCTTTTGATTTATAGATGGCCGTTGTAGCAGAAAAGAGTTGGTGGGATGGACTCATTTCATCCTTTTCCATGATTCTTGTGAGTGAGATTGGGGACAAGACGTTCTTCATTGCGTGTCTCATGGCCATGCGGCACCCAAAGGCTTTGGTGTTCATAGGCGCCATCTTAGCGCTCTCCGCCATGACAGTGCTCTCGGCGCTCTTGGGGCTTGTCGTCCCCAGCGTGCTCTCCGTGCGGGTCACGGAGGGCCTCGCCGTCGTTCTCTTTCTTGTGTTTGCGGGAAAGATTCTGTACGATGAGCTCTGCAAGCGGCCGTCGAGAGTGGATGAGAGCGAGGATGAGATGGCGGAGGCGGCCGCCGCTATTCGCAGAAATGATCCCAATGATCACGTGGAGACGGGGAACGCCGGGCCGCCACACTCAACATCTTTTAGGCACCGCTGGTTTCTCTTTCACCCTGTCGTGGTGGAGGCCTTTGCGCTGACGTTTGTCGCGGAGTGGGGCGATCGTAGCCAGCTGGCCACAATTGCCCTCGCCGCAGCGAAGAATTCTTACGCAGTGACTATCGGGGGGATTCTAGGACACACAATTTGCACGGGGGGTGCGGTTCTCTCTGGTAACGTTATTGCGCAACATGTATCTATGAAGACAGTGAACGTCGTGGGTGGGGTGCTTTTTATAGTCTTTGCGATTGTGACTTTTTATGAATTAGTTACACAAACGCACCACATTGAAATGAACGAAAAACCTGCTTAAACTCTAAGACACATAGGGAAAAAGGCAAAATAGCGCACATTTCTGCATGTACATCAAAAAGTAATCACCTCGTATCACTTAATCAAAAGGAAAAATTTCCCACTGACGTGTTATTACAGATACCGAAAAAGGCACTGTGCTCTTGTAATTGCCGACGAAAGTGAGGAGAAAGAAAGTTTTTTTTTTTTTTTTTTTGGAAGGGAAGGTAGAAAAAAAAAAAGTGTAGCGATGCTAATTAATCTCTTGAAGACATATATATATATATATATATATATATTTCCTTTAAAAAAAAAAAACAATAGTAATTCCGGTATTTGCGATTATACATAAAGAAAGTGATCATATCGATGGCCACCGAAAAGTATAGATTCCAAATTGCTTTTATTGCAAAACCAGAGGCCAACAGTGAAGATGCCAAACAAGAAGAAGAAATGAAGAACAAATCACAAAAAAAGAAGAGTACAGAAAACAGAGATGTTGCATACGAACCGATAAGAGTTTTTTGTAGTGCTACCGGTATTGGAATAAGAACCGTGTGCTATATTAAAACGGTAAAGAAAGAAAGAAGGGAAAGCCTGAGAGTCTTTGAACTTGTGATTACATATGACTATGTTGTAGCCACTGAAGTCTGGGTTCGGGTTAAATAGGCAGAGTACGTCGCATTCAATGTTTTTCCTTCTATTATTATTATTATTATTTTTTTTTTTTGGAGAGGGGCAGTTGTGGAATTGAAGGCAGAACTAGGCAAGAGAAAAGAGAAAAATGGAAAAGCAAATCTTGTATTTATTTGCAAATGAAGCATTTATTCCGTTTTAAAAAATGGTGTAATTATTTTATAAACTGTATTTTAAAAAAAAAATACTATTTGCCTTTTTTTAAAATTTTGACTTTTTATTTTTCTGCTGACTTACAGTAGTGACATAAAGTATAGTGTGGGAAGGCATCTCACATTATTTTCGTCATTAATACATAATAGAAAATCATCAAAAAAGGAAAAAAAAAAAAGAGACCGTGGTACATACGCACAAAGAAGAAGAAGCTAAAGAGTAATGTCAGAATACACGAACGGCCCAGCTTTCAATGATCCACTCAACGGCACGAAGAATACCAATACGACAGTTTCAGATGGAAAAGAACAGCCTTCAAAGATATGCTTTAATGTGTGCCGTAAGGAAATGTATCATCCAAACAAGGGATACAAGCAACTCGCACGGCGACTGCGGCAAACAGCTTATATTGAAATGAACAGAGAGGATATCACTTTGGAGCGCTTGCTGCCATACGATGTGGTTATATTTGGCTCGCCACAAGACAAACTGAGTGTAGAGGATCTCAACGCCATTCGTGAGTACATTAGATGTGGTGGATCGGCGATGTTGCTACTTGGTGATGGCCATTGTGGCCGCTATTCTTACCTAAACAGTACTCTCGAGGAGTGGACTGGTATTACACTAAACGAGGACTGTGTTGTGCGTACTGTGATAAACAAATACCTTCACCCCAAGGAAGTATGTGTGTCGAGCGGTGTTACAAACCGCGCGATTAACAAAGCGGCTGGAAAAACAATCATTGGTGCCGGCGGCCCCCCTGTGCTCTCTGGTGGCTTTACTGGCGGCGCGTCAACCTTCGCCGACCGCGCCGCTTCGTCAAAGCTGAACAGTACGGGCGCGGTGGGTGGCGTGGGCTTTGGCGGCATCACACTCGGCGCCGGGGCCGCGACCGTGCAGCAGCTGCAGGCCGCCGAGGACGCGGCGGCGGCGGCGGCGGAGGGGCCAACGAGTCTTGTCTTTGTTTACCCGCACGGGATGAGTCTGAATGTGGAACGCCCGGGTGTGCCGGTACTTAGCAGCGGCTTTATGGCGTATCCGCTGAACCGCCCCATCGCGGCGGTGTGGGAATGCAGTGACACAGTGGACCACAACGGAAGGCGCAAACAGGGCAAGTTACTCGTCATGGGGAGTGCACTGGTGATGGAGGACAGTTGGCTTGGCAAAGAGGAGAATGAGTTGCTTACTACTGTTCTTTTCGATTATGTAAATCACCACCTGAAACTCAATCAGATTGATGCCGATGAGCCGGAGATTACGGATTATCACCACGTTCCCGATATTGCGTCGTTATCAGAGCGTTTGCGTGTCGCCGCCGAGCAACAGGAGGAACTCCCGCGCGATTTCACGAAGCTCTTCAAACTTGATACGTTTAAACTTGACACAAACATGATACCTGAGGTCATTAATGCATATGAAAAAGTGAACGTAAAACTGGAGCCTCTCACTCTTATTCCACCAGAGTTTTTGACCCCACTGCCGCCCATCAAACCTGCCGTATTTGAGCCCACGCACAGAGATCCACCGCCACCAGCTCTCGATCTCTTTGACCTTGACGAAGAGTTCGCCCCAGAGAAGGTGCGACTCAGTCAACTGACCAATAAATGTAAGCCAGAGGATGTACAATATTACATCCTTCAAGGAGCTGAGATACTTGGTGTAACGAAAAAGCTACGCAGCCCACGCAACCGGGACCCCCGCTCACTGCTTGATCACATCTTTCAAAAGGTTGTGCAGTACAAGAAACTCAATACTGCGGGAGGTGCGCATCCGTCAGGAAGTCAAGGTAGACCTTCGTACGGGTCGGATACGAATGCGGCTGCTGCGGCAGCAGCTGCGGGAAGCATGACACGAGTCATTCGAGTTTTGACACGTGACGGTGGCAATAGAGACTCCACACCGTTTGATGAAAATGTCCCATGGACACTTCAGTTGCAGGCAGACTTTGGCAATGGGAGTATCGCCGGCTCCCTCACGCTGTATGAGTCGTCCTCCCGCTTCCCTGCACAGGAGGCGCCTTTGGAGGGAACTATAAAGCCACCCGGTGAGCGAGACTACCCGATGGAGTGGGGCGTTCTTCTGAATGGCGTGACGGGTGAGCAAACGTTTTACGTATTTCTTGCAATGCTTCAGGGGAACTCACTTCGTGGCGTGTGTGAGGTGGGCAATGCTAGTGGAGGAAATACGCGTAACTTCATTTACGAGATTGAGGAACTGTAACTTTCTCCTTCACTCTCTCTTTCTCTCTGTATATATATATATATATATATATATATATATATGTATGCAGCAGCCATATCATCCTTTCCCTTTCAAACAGGAAAAGGAGAGAGGGATATATAAAGGCGATGATGAAGTAATACTATATACACACAACATCAACAACAAAAAAAAAAAAGAGAAAAAAGAACGGCGGAGGAAAGGGCCTATAACAACAACAACAAAAATTATATGTACAAATGAGTAGCATCAGTAGACAAGCACCCTTGCTCCCCCATCGCTTTCTGTCTCCCTCCCGTACCATTGATAGAAGAACTATTAGACGAGAACTTGGTAGTTGCAGGAGTGTAAGCAAAGCCGTGGTGGCTTCAGGATTTTTGCATAAGTGCAAGATGTCCCTGTGTGTTCTTGGTGGCATGCAGAAAATATCACTTATTTATTTTTCTTTGTATTTGTATCAGTGTGTCGGCGCAAGCCTGGAAAGAAAAGTGTTGGAGTAAAAAAACATAAGGAGAAAAAAAAATAGTATGACCATCACTAGTACTTATTGAGAAAAGCACCACCAATGAGTAAAAAAAAAAAAAAAACAGAATGAGATAACCGCAAAGAGGCAGAAGAAGAAAGAAAAGAATATGAAGTTATTGCGCAATTTCGCTTATGTTTAGATGTGGAGAAAAGCAAAATGCGTACCTTTAAATTCCGATACTCGTGGTGGTCTTTATCTTTTTCTTGCTACATTAAAGCGTGAAAAATCCAAACGTCAATAAATTGTTTTCATCTATTAATATTGCTTTGCCAAATACCCGGTTTCTTATGATATTGGTCAGAACTGGTTTCGTTACTTATTTTTAATTCTTTTTTATTATTATTATTTTTTATTTTTACTTTTTTAACGATGACCTAAGTCGCTTAATTGGACAGAATTGATCTAGAATATTAGGCATATACAAGCATAACAGAAAGCCAATAACTCAAAAAAAAAAAAAAGAGATTTGTAGACACCAACACGCTCATCCAAAACATAATACATCAAAGCGGGAACACTATCAATGCGGCTGAACATAACGACACCAAATGAGCGGCACAGTGATGCCTGCACGTGTGTTGCCGTGTCGTTAATGGGAGATGTAATCAGTTCTGGTGATGACTACATCCTGCGACGCTGGAGTCCCAACGGAGAGCCGCTTGGAAAGGTACGGCAGTTTGAGAGATGTATTACGTACATTACGTGGGTGCCGCTGCAAGGAGGCGGGCGCAAAGCTCGCGGCGCCGCCGCAGGAGCACTTGAGGGCAAAGACAATTGCCTTGTCGGCTGCGCTGACGGGACGATTGTGTTTCTCAACATTGCCTCTGGTCGCGTTGAGCGAACGATTGAGGCACATATTGGCACCATCACTGGTTTGGTGTACTCCTCTGATGCCTCGTCGATTGTTTCCTCTGGCGAGGATGGCTGTGTGAAGGTGTGGTCCCAGGCCGGCATCCCGCGCACCACTCTTGTGACGGCCGGTAAGTGTATCTACGCACTTAGTTGGGGCAGTGAAACAACAGAGCTTGGCGGGGACTGCGTGCTGTACTGTGTTGGGTGTGATGTAGTTATCAAACCCCTTAACCCAACTGTAAAAAAGCAACTCAAGTGGAAGGCACACAATGGTGTGGTTCTTGCCGTGGATTGGTCTCTCATGACTGGTCTCATCGTCACCGGCGGCGAGGATGGTACGTACAAGGTGTGGGACCCATACGGACGAAGTATTTATGTCTCTGCCGCCGGTGAACACCCATGCACATCGGTAAAGTTTTCTGCCGACGGCGAAATGTTTGCTGTGGGTACTTTTATGAATCTACGTATCTGTGACAAGACGGGTTGGGGTCATACATATGAGCGGTTAGCAGAAGGCAGCGCATTGTCGCTGCAGTGGACTGCGGATGGCACACAAGTAGTGGCAGGATGCGGCAGTGGTGCGGTTTGCACGGCACAACTCGTTGATCGCAAACTTTATTGGGGACAGTATTGTGTCACACTTGTGGAAGGAAACAAACTGCTTGTAGAGGACGTTCTTTCTGACGCCGTGGAGGAGTTGGAGACACGCGAAAAAGTTATCAAAGTTGCTCTTGGACATGGTTATCTTGTTGCGTGCACAACTACACTGTGTGCGTGTTATCCAATGGAAAGACTATCTGCTCCAGTACATTTTGATTTGCGTGATATTGTTATTACTTTAATTCTCGGTGCAACACATTTTTTGCTTGCAGATGCCAACACTGGAATGCAAGTGTATTCGTACGAAGGTAGACAGATTTGTGTCTTGCGCTTGCAAGCTTCTCTACGCCCGGAAATGATGATGTCCGACCTGGTATCGCTTTCTCCCGATACGGTTGCAATCCGAAGCCCTGCAGATCAAAAGAAAATTCTGTTTTTTGACACAACAGCGGGTAAACTAATGGAAGAGGCCACGATCACACATCACCTTGATGTGGTTTCACTAGAGCTCTCGCAACCGGGATCTCTTAGTGACCGAAAAATCACTTTTGTGGACCGTAATCGTGACCTTTACTTTGGTGCTGTTTATCAGCAGTTGGGTATACCGAAGATCAGCACAATGGTTTCAAACCTCGCATGGCATGATCAGCACGAAATACTTATAGCCATCGCTGACGGGCACCTGACGACTTGGTACTATCCAGCCATTATTTTTAATGATCGCGACCTCCTAGCGACAACTAAAACTATCCGTGATGATGAAGACGATGCGTTTATGCGGAATGATCGCATCATCTCTTTTAGTGGAACGCAGGTGAGTGTTCGGCGTGGTGTGGACGGTGCACTGTTAACGTTTAACGTAGCACCGTATCCCTCAATGATTTTTGAACACGTTGCACGTAATGACTGGGCAGGTGCATTGCGTCTTGCGCGCTTTTTAGATGATAAACCGCTTTGGGGCATTATCACTGGCCTTGCAATTCGCCAAGGTGAGCTGAACGTGGCAGAAATTGGTTATGGCGCTCTTTTTGAAATTGACAAGGTTCGCTATGTGCATGAACTGAAGCGTATTCCAACGAAAGAAGGCCGCCAAGCTGAACTGCTACTTTTTCAACGACGTGTCTCCGACGCAGAGCGTATTTTAATACAGGCCGGTCTTATTTACCGATGTATTGACATGCACACACGACTGTTTAACTGGGAGCGCGCGTTGGAGATTGCGGAGGAGCGTAAGACACATGTGGAGACGGTGCTGGGGCGCCGGCAGCGGTATCTCGAGGCGGTGGGCAAAGAGGAGTCCATCCCGCGCTTCAAGGAACTCGCCGAGTCGGTCAAAGTGAATTGGGAGACAGTGCAGGAGGCGGTACGCCAGGAGCTGCAAAAAGAATCCCAGCGACAAGGGGCGAAGCCGTACGAATAGACTTCTATTTAGTTATATTATTATTATTATTATTATTATTATTATATATATATATATATATATATACGCTTTTTTTTTTTAACATTCGAGGAGTCGATGGAAAGTTTAAAAAAAAAAAGAAGGAAAAGTATGAAAATGTGGTGACTATGGCGATAACAGAAAAAAATTGAGCTTCAGATGGGAATCCAAAGGAAAAAAAAAATGAGTGTCTGCCGAGGGAGAATAAAAAAGAGATAGAAGCAAAGCAATGCGGAAAAAAAAAAATACATGAGGAGAAAACTCAAAGAAGATCAAGCTTGTTAAACACTGAGACATTCTTCAATAAAGAGTATTTATAGTGGACGCCCCAATTGACGGCAAAGCTCTTTTCTATCTATTTTTTTGTATCTTTTTTTTCTTTTTTTTTTATGACACTGTGACTTCATTACTGTTTCGCCTTCTTTGACTGTTGGTACTTTTTCTGAATGTAATGAATATGACTCTCCCCGCTTCCCGTACTTTCTTCACCATTATCTCTCAGAATGCAGAGAGAAAAAGAAGAACGTATTCCTTGTTTTTCCTTTTTTGAGGAAAGATGTTTACACTCTTATTGGTCTTCGTATTTCGCAAGAGAAAATATGGGGGGAAATCAGGATATATATGCAAAATAGCACTAATAACAACAGTCTCAACAGATACTTTTTGCTCTTGAAGGTAAGAATGTATTTCTTTAGTGGTTTATTGAGCTATGCTTCCTATTATTTATTTTTTCTTTCATAATCCTTTTTTTTTTTTTTACTTTTCTCACGCTTAAAAAAAAAAAAAACCTCCACATGAAAACTTACCTACATAATTGTAATGTATACCATTCTAGGTGAGAAACTTTTTTTTAGCAATGATTGGCGGCGAACACACAAAAGAGCGTTTTAGCGAGCGGCTCCAGAACTGCCAGAATCAACCAAAGAACCGCGGGTACCTTCCCGGCACAAAACTTTTGACTGGGGGATACGGCACATGCACTTTGCAGGGAAGTTGGGGAGAGGAGCGTGTCGATGCGGCCTACTACGACGGCAAGTCTGTTCTCCAGAAGCATATGGGAAATGTGCTGACAACGGACTACCGCGACATGACGAGTATTGCATCCAATGTTGTCCAGCCGTTGTTTTTTGACCAAGGAACGATGGTGGAAATTGTGGATCGTAAACAACGTGCATATCCAGGTCACCAGCCATATTTGGATTTCCAGCGCGAGGAGATCGCGGCTGCGCGCCACAAAACAACCTCGCACGAGTCGTATCGTGATCCAATCACAGTATCGCGCCAGGAAGGGGCATATGTCCCGCCATTGATTGGCCGCAGCGATGATTCACAGTCGCGTGCCATTATTATGCGCTTTCAACACCAATTGCTTCTCCCGCGTAGCGGTGAGTCTGCGTTCCCGGGTAACATATTGCGCCTTGTGCGCCACGCACTTTACCGCGGAGACACGGCAGGCAGAGGAACACTTACCATTGAGGAACTGCAGCGCGCTCTTGCGGAGGCTAACATCACTTCGAGCCCAATCGAGTGCCGCGCCCTCTCACGTGCAATGGATGAGACAGAGGGTGGGCCGATTGTCATTGACCGGGTCCTCGTGGCTATGCGAGGAGAGGTGCGTGACCGACGATACGGTATTATTGAGAAGGTTTACGAACTGCTCAAGTCTCTCTGCCCGGATGGTATCGTTCGACTGCATCGCCTTGTAGAGCTCATCGACGTTGACGTAATGCCAGGAGTAATGGACGGAAGTGTTACAAGAGAGGCCGCGCGCCAGGCGTTTGCTGAGCAATGGGACCTTAATTCAGGTGCGTACATTAGTTTTGAGACATTCCTCACATATTTTTTGGACGCATCGTTTGAGATACCAGTAGACCAGCAGTTTGAGGTATTTATGCGCAACGTTTGGCATCTGAGCGGGGGGAACGGAAAATCCATGAACACTTCATGCCGCCGCGTGCGCATAGTACACAAGAACGGCTGCATTACAACTCGGGAGGTGAAGAATGATTTGGATATCAAGGACGAAGATCCAGAAATGATGTCTCGCATTCATGCCAATCTTGTTGCTCAGGGAGTCAAGGACGCCGCAAAGATTGAAATTTTGCCGAGAGAACAGTAATTTCACTTTATCTTTTGCGTGTACATATATATATATATATATATATATATATATATATGCTTGCATACACAACAATGTACGTGCGACTACTTTGCCATCTTCATTTTTGTTTTCTGCTCTCCCTTCGTCTTCTAATGAAGGATTTGGTTCTGACAATGTATAAAATGTAATCTTGTATGTTTTGCTCGTGGAGTTTTACCAAACACACGCACATACATCTACAAGAAGAGATCCCGTAGTACGGATTTTCTGCTTTAGAAAATCCCAGTACATTGACTTTGAGAGCTCGTTACGAGGTGTTCATATTTTGTCTGAGCTTATACACACATATATACATATATATATCTTTATTTATTTATTTATTCATAATGCTTTTTTTTTTTGTTATTGGTTGTTGTTTTTTTCAGTCTTGCTTTTACTCATTTTTTTTTTTTTTGCGAGTTCAGGGAGTAAGTCATAGAAAGAAGAGTACCTATATTTTGCACAACTTTGTCGTTGTCTTATGCTTCATTGGAACTTCAGAGTTCTTTGCCGCACCGTCGTGCCTACAGCAGCTGCCTCTGTCGCCGCAACTTACGCGCCTTCCGCAGAGACTGCGAAAAAAAGCCCCGCGGCCCTTCCGCAGCACCGACAGATATTTCTGGAGAAGTTTCGTCAGCGTCTAGCGAATGATGCGAGCGATAAAGGCACACTTGAGGGGTTTCTGGATCTTCCCGAAGGCCTTCCGCCCTCTGCCGCCGCAGTTGGGCCGCTGCGCCGCGGCGAGGAGCCGCTTCCGCCGTGGCTAAAGCTTAAAATCCCCAAAGGGTTCTCGCAGCGCCCGCGTTTTAACGGAATTCGCCGGTCCATGCGCGAGAAAAAGCTCGTGACGGTCTGCGAAGAGGCAAAGTGCCCAAACATTGGTGAGTGCTGGGGCGGAGACGCCGACGAGGGCAGCGCGACGGCAACGATTATGGTGATGGGCGCACACTGCACGCGTGGCTGCCGATTTTGTTCAGTCCTCACGAGCCGCACGCCCCCGCCGCTGGATCCGCAAGAGCCCGAAAAGGTCGCGGCCGCTGTGGCGGAGATGGGCGTTGACTATATCGTCATGACAATGGTGGACCGCGACGATTTAGCCGACGGCGGTGCCATTCATGTTGTGCGTTGTGTCGAGGCAATCAAAGAGCGCAGCCCACAGTTGCTGTTGGAGGCACTTGTCGGGGACTTTCACGGAGACCTTCGGCTTGTGGAGCAGGTGGCGGCATGCCCACTGAGCGTCTACGCACACAATATTGAGTGTGTCGAACGTATCACACCGAACGTGCGGGACAGGCGTGCAACATACAGGCAATCACTTAAAACCTTGGAGCACGTATCGAACTTCACAAAGGGTTCGTTGGTCACAAAGAGCAGTATCATGCTTGGTCTTGGTGAACGCGATGAGGAAGTGCGGCAGACACTGCGGGACCTGCGGACTGCCGGTGTGTCTGCTGTTACACTTGGTCAGTACCTACAACCGGCGCGCACACGCCTGAAGGTCCGTCGCTATGCACATCCAAAGGAGTTTGAAATGTGGGAGCGCGAGGCTTTGGAAATGGGATTCCTTTACTGTGCGTCAGGGCCTATGGTGCGCAGCTCGTACCGTGCTGGCGAGTACTATATGAAGAATATCATAAAAAATAAAAAGACCGAAACAGTGAAGTCTACAGAAACTAGTGTAAACCCCGAGAGTTAAAGGAAACAATTTGACGGGGATTTGTGTCGACCTGCAAGTAAGAAGACACAAAGAATAAACGGTTGAGATCCTGGAAAGGGAAATAGCGCAGACTTTTTCCTTTTAACATGAGGTTTCTTTTTCTTATTATCCGATACTTATATATAATGCAGTGTAGTGCTACAAAAAGCCTCTTTTTTTCGCTTTTGACGTATCTTTTGTTCCATCTGCAAATGTATGAGTGACGTATTTCTGTACGGTTTTTTGCTTCCTACTTGCTGCATGAGCTGTTGAGAGGAAATGGGCCGTCACTTCAACACTGACGATATGCTCCAGTGGCATGCTTTTTCATTTTGTTATATGCACTTTTATTTGAAGGGATCGTGTTATAGCTATAAAGCCATATGTGGTAATTTATTCGTGTTTTTTGTTTTGTTCTTCGTTCTTCGCTTCCCTTTTCTTTATGTCAATAGATTTTATCAGAGGAAGTGGCCGCGACACACGTTTGACATTTCGAGTCGTCTGTTGGAGACAAGGTTACCTCTTGCACAAGTATAGACAAAAAGTGCTCAGAGATTGAGATTGGTCCAAAAGCAAATCAGTAGGTAGTAGAATAAGCACTAAAAGAAGCAAGTTTTAAAAGTTTTTTTTTTTAGTTTAATATAATTAGCCGAAAAGACACTATATATATATATATATATTGGCGCTTAGGCGTTTAGTATTTTTTAGCCCTCTTTATTGCTTTTTGTTTTGCAGTATAGTAGAAATTGACCTCTAAGGAGGAGATAAGAAAGAAGAGCACATATAAGCGTATATTTGAATACCGAAAACAAAGCCGTAAAATCAAAACGAAAAAAAAAAGTATTATCCAAAGAAGTATTGGTCAGTTTGTTGTAAATGAGTACAGATTTAGGTGCTCTTCCCACTGAGGCGAGATTGGGGACCGAAGACAAGTTCAGCGAAGACCCCAAAGGGGTTTATCGCCCCAATTCCCCCGCGGCGGACCGGAGTTCCTGTGCGGGTGAATCCCAAGCCGATGTAAACGAAATGGTGATTGACCGCCTCTCTCTTTCCCACATGGACATTTCCTCCATGCGCCTGCGGGGCTGCCGCGTGCGGGCCCACGGCTCCCCTGTGCCGCCGCGGTGCGGCGACGCCTCCTCCTCCTCGACACACTCCGCGCGGCACCAGCAGATGGCGCCGTCCCCCCCGAGCAGCTGCGCCCCACTGCTCCGCCCCACGCGGTCGGACGAGGCATTGCGGAGGCGAGCCTCCCCCGGGGTGAGCGAGGGGATTGGCACACCGGACGTGGCGGAGCACCGACGACTCGACGAGGACGACGGGGAGGAGCTTTTGAGCGGTAGTCTTTGCCGAAACGCGCATGTGTCTTCATCGCACAGGATGGCTCTACCAACGGCGCAGGCGGACTCGCCGATTCCTGCAACGTCCTTCAGTCCAGTCGTTGACGATGCGACCTCGTGCTCGCCCTTCTCATGCGTGGCGCTCGTGCACCCTTTATCGACATGGAAGTTTCCTGCTCTTGGGAGCAATGAGTCGCCCTGCTGTACGACACTGCGTGTTGCGGGCGATGAACCGGTAACGGGAAGCAGCACCGTTGCACACGGACAGCAGTCGGCGCCACTGGCGCGCTCCCTTTGCTCTCAGAATGCCACAGGAAGTTTATCGGATTTTCAGGCTTCGCTGAGGTATATTTGCCGCGTGGAGAATGTCTACGCAATACATGAGGCTATAGCTGTACATGAGAATGATGCAAAGTCGACCCTTGCGCATACCGTGAGCGGTTCCACACCGCACGGATACTACAGTTTAGGGTCCCGCCGCGGTAAGCAACACTCCAACAAACAAGTCGTTCCTGTTGTGCCGCAAGTTCTTCAACATTTGCATTCGCGCAATATTCAGGAGAACCGGCGACTTCTTTCGCTCGCGCAATATATGGTCTTCCGGCGAAAGCAAATGGACCCTGCCATTCTTGATCGTGTCGAGCAGCGACCACTCCTACAGACAACGCTTTTTGCGGAATTCACGTATCAAGCGATCACCGCTAAGAGAAGGTCTACCCCTTTGCTTTCATTAAGTGAGGAAGCGTTTGGTCAAGTTGAAAACTACACGCATCAGTCCCCACAAGAAGTGCATCTAAGAACATACGTGCACAAAGACGCCGTATCGGGGATGTCATCCACCTCTATATTGGAGTCTTCGTTTCTTTCAGCTGCGACGAAACCACCACGTCGGTTAACAGACGTCCGTATATGGAACCAAAAGAGGCACGGTATCGACGGGATTTCTCGTTATGTCGACAACGAGGAGGACAACCTCGTCGTATTTGTTGGCATGATTCTCATGGGATGGCTTGAAGTAGTTGACCTCCTTGGTTCTGGAACATTTGGTCAAGTCTTTCTCTGCAAAGATCTTCGCATTTCCGGATCACATTTTGTGCACCCTAACATGATTGATGGTGAGGATTTTCAGTACTGGCAGTGCTCGCACGATTACATTCCCTTCAGTGATCCATCTTTCCCCCCAAAGAGTGACCCGATTGTGGCGGTGAAGGTTGTGAGGAGTCGGGAACTTTTTGATCGCCAGTCCTTACTGGAAGCAGAGATGCTTACTTACATTGGCGCACAAACTTCAATGGATTCAAAAGTTGCCTCTGGCATGTATGACAGGGCAGGGGAGGAAATGTGCGGGAGCCGTGTTGGTCTCAACGAGGCCGCCAGCGTAGATCCTCCAGCAGAAGATCCGCGCTGCGCGTCCGTGGCGAAAATATATGCACACGGCGTTTGTTTTGGTCACCACTGCATTGTACTAAAACGATACGGGGCAAATCTTTTTGAGTATGTTCAGAGCCGCGACTTTAAAGGGCTTCCGATGTACCATATACAAGACATTGGTCGTCAGATATTGCGCGCGCTAACGCTTCTGCACGATACCTGTGGCGTTGTGCATTGTGATATAAAGCCTGAGAATATACTGCTCTCTCGTTACTCCAGCTCTTCACCCACGGGCAGCGTTGCTGGAAAGCATAATGGAGCGAATTGCGGCGACACGAGTAGCAGCGCCATCGGGGGATCTGTGGCTTTTGTGGGTAATCGTAGTCGACGAGGCGATGGCGCGGCACAAGTTGTCAAATCCTCTACCAAAAACACTAGCACTGCTGTTTCTACTGCGTGTACTAATAATGTCAGTGCTACGAATGTGCCTGCGACGGATAACAGCGTGTCGTCTTTGTTGAAACCGTTGATTTCCACGCCGCACCGAATGCATTACTTCAGCAGCAATTCTGTCCCATTCTTCCATGTGAAGCTTATCGACTTCAGCAGCAGCGCGTATATTAACGAATGTATTTATACTTACGTGCAGTCCCGTTACTACCGCGCACCGGAAGTGATCATACTCGCTGGGTACGGCCCACCCATTGATGTCTGGTCCACGGGGTGTCTTCTTGCGGAGCTCCTGTTAGGTTTGCCGCTGCTCTCCGGCAGCTCGGACTACCACCAACTGTATCTCATTGAGGAAATGCTCGGCAAGCTTCCTGACGTACTCTTAGAAAAGGGAAAGCAGACAGGGAAGTTTTACGAAGTGTGCACGAATGAAATGCATAATAATGACGAGGAAAATGCTGCAAAAGGAGACGGGGATCATTCAGACGCGGCGTCCGCGGGGGCTCCACCAAAGCACCAGTATCGCTTGCTGCACGAGGAGCAGTATATGATGCACAATGGGTCTCCAGAGGGTGAGTGGCCCAAATATTTTCGCTACCGAACTCTGGAGGAACTTGTGCGAAAGTGTATTCTCTCTGAGGAGGAGCGTCGCATAGCCGCTGGGCACAGTCCTTGCGACAGCGACGCACGAGACTCCGCCGAGTGGCAGGCACAGACTCCGAATCAGGAAATTCTTGAAGAAATGATACAGCAACGTTTCTGGCTTTACGATTTGCTTCGCAGAATGTTGAGTGGAAATCCAGCGGAGCGAATGACGGCACGTGAGGCACTGGAACATCCATTCTTGGCCGAAAACCCAAAGTATATGAAGCCGTATCTTTCCGATGCGCAATGTGGAAGTATTTTTTCCCTGTAAAGCTGAAGCCCACCGGAAGGAGGTGGTGGTTGCGGTGCGGAGTGATGAAAGTTGAATCTTTGAAAAATAAAATAAAATTGAAATTCAAGTGTTAGAAATGCATAGCGAATATAAAAGGAGATATCAAATGATTGGATGAAAAAGCAGCTCAGGTCTTGTTTTTTTTTTTACGAACTTTTCTGATAAGAAGTGCACAAAATAAGACAGGAGAGTTACTTATCTGTATATTAGAAGGGGCGGATGAAACAAAATAGAAAGTATGACTCAGTTCTCCGAAAGGTGAGGATGGAGGGATTTTCAATCCGATTCTTATCATTAAAAAAAAAAAAAAAGCGTTTCAAGATATAAAGTTAAAGAGAGGTGTTGCGCGGGTATTACTCCTGCATCCTAGAAGCTGTGTCCGCCAAACTCTTTGTGTATTGAAATAGCCGATAAAAGCATAGTATGTACAGTGACTTTTTCACTTTAGAGATAAGTTGTATCTTCCATTTAAGAGGATTGCTTTTTCATGCAGACTACACAATTTTGTCTCTGTGCTTTAGTTTTTTTCTTTAATGTATTTTGATTTTAAATTTTTATGTTCTGCGTGAATGTGCATTTTTTTGATTAGTACGCCTTTTTCCGTATCATATCATTTAAACAATTATTCTTTCACAACACACTATACCGTCGCAAATAAAAGGACTGAAAGGAGAATAACGGAAGGGAAGATAAGTAAAGCGAATTGATGGAATGCTTTTTTTTTCTTTTTTTTAATGTGGAACAAGGATGAAAAGAAAGTAAAACGACAACAGTTGATAAAAAAATAGAGGAGATGTTCAATACAGCTTATGAAGCGAGTAACTCGTAGCTAGATGCATGTATGAAAAGAAGAATGGTATTTTGTATGGAAAATGTCTTTTTTTTTTTTGCCAATGGCCCTTCTTGGGTTTTGTTTGAAATTTGAGAAAAAAAGAAGATAAATTTGAGCACGACATTCTCCTGAACATGTCTTGTGGCGTATCTACATATCTTGTTCTGCTCTTCAATTTAATGTAAAAAAAGGGAAAAAAAAATTTCTTGTTTTTGAGAAACCTCTGATTATATATATATATATATCTTTTTTTTTTTTTTCTGTTCAGCTGGCGAGATTTTTTTCCGTTTTTTTTTTTTTGCCATTTGCAACAAAGGACTCTTACGGTCATTGAATTGCTTGTAGGCGAACGAGTGCGAAGCCTTCTTTACAGAAAAATTATTTTCTCTCTTTCTCGCCTGAGAGTTATCGATTACCTTTGCTGAGGTGTATAGTGCAAGAGATTAAACCTGATGACGTAAGGAGTAAATTTAGGAATCAAATGGCCTTGATGAGCATGTGTAGTGTTTTTGTTGTGGTGTGGGCTTTATTGACCACCCTGCTTAAGCCGTACTCTCTCAGTATTTATATCCTTATTTACTTATTTACTTATTTAAACTTTTTTCTTTTGCTGTTTTTTTTTTTTTGCCATTTGCAACAAAGGACTCTTACGGTCATTGAATTGCTTGTAGGCGAACGAGTGCGAAGCCTTCTTTACAGAAAAATTATTTTCTCTCTTTCTCGCCTGAGAGTTATCGATTACCTTTGCTGAGGTGTATAGTGCAAGAGATTAAACCTGATGACGTAAGGAGTAAATTTAGGAATCAAATGGCCTTGATGAGCATGTGTAGTGTTTTTGTTGTGGTGTGGGCTTTATTGACCACCCTGCTTAAGCCGTACTCTCTCAGTATTTATATCCTTATTTACTTATTTACTTATTTAAACTTTTTTCTTTTGCTGTTTTTTTTTTTTTTTACAAAACTCACTTCCTGTGCACATGCTTCTATGTGATTAACCGCACATGCGTTTGTTTCTTTTTTTTTTTTTTTGAAAAAAAAAAAAAAACGAGCTTGACTGCCTTATATAACAACATTGTTTTTTTTTTTTCTCTGTGTACTTTTGGTACTCTGGTGATGCTTGTCAAAGCCAGAGTGTTAACTAAGGTGAGTTAATCGTACTAGTTGAGTCAATCTAACTAACACAGAAAAGGCTTGTACATCTTTTTTTAATTTTGCACGAAATTGGTACGTGAGCTTATATAAGGAAGATTGGTTACAGCAAGTGAAGCAATCAAAAATGATAATGTGAGCGAAGGCCAAACATACCGAAACAAAAGAAAAACAAAACAAAACGTGGGGACGAACAAAAAAAAAAAAAAATGTCATGATGCGTTGATACGACATTTTCAGAATAAACCGCTTACAGGTAATAGTTAAAGCACTGTCAGTTCAGGGCGAAGTGCGGCACCTGTGTAGAGCACAGTGCGTCCTCTTTTGTGCGAAATCTCTTCTGCGCGATACCGCAGTCAGCACTGGAGAGGAACGACTGATGCCATTACTTTTCTGTCACGGTATCACTGTGGGTCGCATGGCGGCACCGTTCCGAAGCAACGGTAATTACGTGGGATTTATTTACTCACGCAAAGCATGTGCCTTTAGTAAGAAATTTCCATGTGCGTATAGGCCTTGATAAGCTTTAGGACATACGGAGAGGGAAGTCGCGGGGGGTGACGATAAATTTGAGAGATGAATTTATCAATAAACGATAGGCTGCACGTGGAGACTAAACTTTTCTAGAAAAGCGTCCTACACTCATTCTACCACACGATCATCTGCGATGATATTTCACGTGACCACCCGCACAGGATGCACTTGTCGATTTCCACTGTGTGGATAAATACAATATTCGAGCCATCGCTCAAACTCTAAACTCTGATGGGCCTTGTCGTGCAGAACCATTGACTAATTTTTACCTTTTGCAAAAGAAAAGGTCTGGTATTTTTGAAAGCACTGAAATTGAATGGAGCTCGAGGCGCTGTTGCGAAAGTGCATTCCTCAATCTCTCTCATCTCCAATATCCTTTCATGGCATGGGATAATTTAATGAATTTTACAGTGTTCCATCACTGAAAGGCAATGCATTCATGACTCGAAAAAAAAAAAAAATTGATTTGCGGTGGCAACAGAGCAGACCGCTGACAAATGTTAACCGCTGGCGGCTATCAGTAAATATGTCTTTCCCACTGGAATTCTCTACCATGCGACTGTTGAAGTATTGCAAATTAAAAAAAAAAGTATGTGATCTGCTGTTGCTCCTTGAGGCCATTGCTTCCCAAGCTCCATTAGTTGATTCAATGAATACACCTCTAGTCTCTCCGAATTTTCTGAAGTGTAATTGCACTGTAAAGTGATTCTCAGGGTGGATGCATATTGGATAAAAATCAGATTGATGCTACGTTGACAACAGCATTTCTGAAATAGTTTCAGAACGATATTGTGCATGCAATTTGTGTAGATTTGGGTATAAGTGGTGAGGCGATGAAATCGTATTGAGCGTTGCTTACAATACCTGAAAATAATGAACGACACGATTTAACGCCTGATGCTTCTCGCGTCATTGGATGCACCAGTGAACATTATACAAAAAAGATACAATCAGTGGACTCCACTTCACCCAAGTGTCCTCTGTGCACTGCGACTGGTATCTTATTTTAGTCTTACTGAACTAAAATCAACAACAACAACAACAACAAAAGAAATTCTCATGGCCAATGGTGCCTTAACGGATAGGAACAACCCGTGTGGCATATTCCAGAAATAGCCACGGCGCGGTCACACGGGTGGATATGAGTGCCGAGCAAGACGGCGACAATGCGGACCCGGAGTACAATTCTGCAAAAAACGTTGTCGGTGTGTGTGTGTGTGTGTGTGGAGAAGAGATGATGAATAAAGAGGGAATGTTACTCTAAGATTCCAAATATCTACATGTCTTTGCGAATACCCCGGGTCCATTGTTCATGAAAGTATGCAGTCCATACTCTTTCACTGCAGTTTTTCTATGAACCGAGCGGAGCCTATTTGCAATCATAGTGAGAAAGTCATTTGTTTCTAAGCAAAGATGAGTGGACTTCGACTCCTTATCGTGTCTGGTAGGTCTTTGGTGTAACCTGCGGCCAAGGATCAGGTGAAGTATTAGACAGAGGAGAAAGATAAGGAGGAGAATTGCTCTGGAACTGTTTCTCAGTTGACTCATTGTATTATTCCCGAGGAGAGCGAGGGAACTGAATTAGCGGGCAAAGCAGAAGAGGGGTTTATCTGTGTCAGTTATTAAGCCATTGATAAGGCGAATGCGTTTGATTGTTGTATAGAATTTGAATGAAAAAAGGGGTTAAACTCCTTTTCTAATAAGAAATAAATATATTTGTTTTGTGTGTGCCTTATTGGAATAAAGGCAAAGCGCCTTGTATCATGTTGCATTGGTATACTCGGGAGTTTGTCTCTTGTCAGACTTGCCACTTTGGGCTGTTCGTTAAGAGAGAGAGAGAGAGGAATAAAAAAGTAATAATTTTGATATTATGCCTATGCTTTTATGTTTTACCCCCTCTCCTCATTATTTCTTCCTTTTTCATTTACTGTACGACTGAAATGTACTTTGTATCTCCATGTGAATCTGAAATGAAGACATTATTATTATTTTTAAATGTTTTTAGTAACACAATCACTTCCCTGTGTTCAATGTGTACTGGAAAAGTTGTGAGTTATTCACAGCATCTGTGTTTGTGAGGATCACATTTTTTTTTTTTTTTGGGTATTCTGTTTTTTTTTTTTTTTTAATTGTACCAGAGATACCCTTTTTTGAGAGGATTTCATCCGCCCTTAGAGAATTATTTGCAATATTTAACGACTTACTGGAACTGGAGAAATCATTGAAGTATAATGCAGTGTGGGATTTCTTGATTAAGAAAACCGGTAAACAAAAATATGTTATTTGTGCCAAATATGGCTTTCATGTCATCACTGTTTTTTGAAATACTGTATTTCCTTACACGCTGTTTAATGGAATGTATTTAATTTTTCTGTTCTTTTTCTTTTACTTTTATTCGTGTCAATCTTTTTTGGTAAAAGGTCTTTTTTTTTTTTTTGTTGGCTTGCAATAAAGTTAAGTACGGGTTTTGTCATTGCGTTGAGTTGTGTGTGAAAGATTGCTTTTAAAAGAAAGGCCAGTAAGCCTCGGGCAACTCATCGGGAAAACACTTCAATCAACAATCAAGGGACCAAAGTGAAAGTGTTTTTACGTACGGTGTTGCAAACCCTTATACACAGGTACACATATTTATACATTATACATTATATATACATATATATATATATATATATATATATATATATTACTTGAAAAAAAAAATATTTTTTTTTTGGTGAGGGAGAGATATAGAGATAGTAAAAACAAAGAGTGGCTAGAAAGTCTTCACCTCCCCCCCCCCCCCACACACACACAGAGAGAGAGACAGAGAGAGAGAGAGAGAGAGAGAGAGAGAGAGAGAGACAGAGAGAGAGAGACAGAGAGAGAGAGAGAAACAATAGGAGGCAAGGATTTTGACACTCTCTCCCTCCGTTACCTCCCATGTCTTCGATGGAGATCACTCGGGCGGCGCAGCTGAGTGGCAATTACCGCTGCGCCGCCACTGTCACTGTGCGGACGCCCCCCCGCGGCACTCCTTCGGCGGCCCCAACGCTTTCCTCAGGCGGCGAGGCAGAGGAGGGCACTCGCCACGCCGTCTGGTGCGCACGCTCGGACGGAGACATTGAGGTCCGCGTCGCCCCCCAGGTGGAGCGTGTGGCCCAACGCATTTCTTGGCGCCGTCGCACAGTTGTGACGGCGCTTTTGCAAATTAGTGGTAATCGTGTCGCCGCGGGATTCTCTGACGGATCTCTTCGCGTGTTTGATGCAGTCACGCGACAAGAGTGCCACGAGACATGGGCACACAAGGCATCCGTCACGTGCATGCATGCCGTGACAATGCCAACAACGCGCACGCAAAGTGAGAGCGCCGGGGCCAATGCCAATGCCACTGAGGGATCTCCCCGTGCCTCTGTTTTTCTCACTGCGTCATCGGATGTAACGATTGCTAAATGGGACGCCGTTACGCTCGAGTGCATTGGCCGATTCAAAGGACATACATGTGGTATCACTTCCCTTGCCACGTCACTCAGCGGCGCCTTTGCATTCAGTGGCTCAGAGGATGGTGCCCTTCGCATGTGGTCTCTCCTCGACAACACGCAAATTTTAGGCGCAAAGAAGTTAAAGGTGAAGAAAAGTAAAAAGGCAACAAAGCGGGCCGGCGCCACGCAGGAAACCGCGGAAGCGGGTTTGCTCACGCCATTGCCTCCTAGCGCACAAAAGAAAACACTCCTCGCAAGTGTAACGATAAGCCCAAAGAAGGTAGCCCACACGCCACGTGGCGCCAGAACTAAACGTGCGGCATCTGTCGGTGTTTCATCACGTGCGGGAGTGAAGCGGCGTCAGACCGTTCCCGATAATAAAGATACTTCGTGTCGCCAACAACCTGTAACTGCGCGTGCAATGTCTGAAAAGTCCATTTCGCACTTATCGTCGGTAATGCATAGTCCGGCGCCCCCACCGCGTTTTGAGATGACGCCGCGACATCACAGTGTATGGGATCATGCCGAGCAACAAAAGAAACTAAACCAGCAAGAAGTATTTAATCAGCCGCCTCAAGAGGCGCCGAGTACCGTGGATGATAATGAGAATGAAGAGGAAGACGAGGATGAGGAGGAAAGCTTCGACATTCGTCACGTTGCACCCGTACCAACTCCCCCTCCTGTCACCACAGGCCTTCTTTCAAAATCCAAGACAACGAAATCGAAACCTCCGAAGAATTCTCGTGCTCATTTTGGGGAGCTCCTGCAACAGCTCTCTCATACTGCGCGTAGCTCTGCCTTGGGTCTTTGTCTGTCCTCTGCGCATGGCCTTCTCTCTGGCGATCCAATTGAATCCACCAAAGGCACAGTTTCGGCATGCGACGTGACCATCTCCAGCGCACCGCTAGATTCCTCATCGCAGCTGCGATGGCCAATTCGTCGCGAACATCACCAGAGTGTCACAGGTCTCGCCGTTATTCGCGATCACGTACTTGTAAGCACATCCCGCGATGGTACAGCAAAAGTTTTTTCATTGCCCTCTGGTGCATTGTGCGCGACACTGCGGCGTAGTCCTGTTCCACTGACAAGCCTTGCTGTGGACGACTCGCGCTGTCTTGTGTGGATGAGCGCATCGGATGGGACCATTTCTGTGTATGATGTGCTCAAACCCTGTGCGACTCCACTTTACGCATGGCGCGATCTGGGAACATTACGCCCAACGCTGGTCTCCATTGGGGTTCACTATGCAGCCGTCCGTCTCTTCTTCGTTGTGGCCCCCAGAGAAAGTGCGGCGGCAGAGAAGGATGGGCTATCCATTGCAGCGACAAACTCGCAGGTCCGCTCTGTGTCTATCGGAACTGCTCCCGAGGAGTGCGCTCGGCGCTTGACCGCTCTGGACGCCGAGTGCTCGAGGCTTCGCCGCGCCGCTGCGGAAAACGCCACGGAGGCAACTGTCTTTCGTTCTGTTCTGCGGCGGTCTGTTTTGCCCGAGGCGGCCGAGTCCCGTGCGTCGCTGAGGGCTGAACAAAAAACGGTTTGTAGCGCACTGTGCTTTGCACGGCAAAATGCGCATCTGCGATGGCTCTTTCTGCGATGGTTAAAATGGTTTTCACGTCGCATTGCGTGCCGTCGTCGCACGCGCGCTGTGCGATTTCTTGAAACAGTTTTTTTTGCTAAACTGCGTAGTTCATACTTTCGCCGCTGGCGGTCCCACGCGATTTCGCTTCGGCGGCGCCGAAAGACGATTGAGTATAATGCTATGGAACAGCTTGCCTCTCGCACCTCCACGACTGCAGTGGGGAACTCTGTCCTATCGCATGGTGTGCATCGAAAAGATATGCACATGATTCGTTTCACTGCGACTGTCTGCGCGGCTATTGGCGCGACGGCTCAGCGTCAACTGCTGCGCTGTTCATACGAACATTGGCAACGCAGTGCAACAGCAGCTCGGCTATTCCGAACTCGAGCTGCGGCATTTGGCCGATTGTTTCTTGCTGGCGACGATGCAGCGATTGTGTGGCGCCGCACTGCTGCAGCTGCGGTTATTAACCAACATCACGCACGCGCAGAGTATCTTCTACGCGAGCGCATGCGGGTACCGGAGCGGAAGTTGTATCAGCGCTTTTTTGAATCCTGGCGGGCTTTTGCGCTTTTCGAGCGCCGTGCACGACGTTCGGTTTCACTTGTGGAGCCGCTCTCTGCATGGCTTGTAGATGAGAGCGCACTGCGGGCTCGCGCATTTTTCACGTGGCTGCGCTTTGCCCGCGCGGATGTGAAACTGCGACGTCTTGTGGATGAAGAGGCAACCATGCGACGTGAGTGGCTCGTTGTGCAGAATGCGGTGGACAGCCTCGCGACTGTTGCGGAGTTGCGCGCGGAGGAGGAGCAGTTGCAAGTGGCCATTGCGCAACTTGCGTTTGACCAGGAGGAGGTGGAGGAGCGCAATGCCCAGCGGCGGGCTGCGGCGGATCGCGTTCGGGCTCAGCGGTCACTGGATGCTTTGCTTGCGCCATTTCGCGAGTGGCGCGATGTGCCGCGGGGGGTGGGGGGCGGAGGAACGATCCCACACGGGCGCCGGTGGCTTAATGGCGCGCAGGAAAGCCCTCCGCTCACGGGTGCAGCGCACGGCATGGACGAGGACGCGGCGGCAGGACTCCTGCGCGAAGCAGGCGCCGTGCTGCGGGCGCTGAAGGCCACCGCGATGAAATGCGGGAAACACAAAAAACTCATTTTCGCCGCCCACCAGCGAGTCCTGCAGCTTCCACTGTATGACGTGGACCCTAACGTGGCGACAGAGAACAGTGGAAATGTTTCGTTTCTCGCGGGCGGAGACGCGTCTCCGACAAGAAGAACGGGAATGCGGCGAACGTCGGGTATATCTGGGGAGAAGCGCCGCATTGCGACAGGTGCAACGGGTATGTCAAGTAGGGTCGTGAGTCCTACAAACCCAAACGCCTCCCCACACAGAAGTAACAGTGTGTGTGTCAGTGGGGTATCGCTTGCGGATGACTTTGACCGTGCCACGCAGCGGCTGCGGTTAATCTTGACGGATGCAGCACGGCATGCCGGCGTGGACCTCGACGGCAACAACAGCAACAACAAAAATGCATCATATTTAAACAGGTATTCCCATAGCACAACCAACAAGAGGGGCCACAATGACAATGACAGTCAATATAATCGTTACAGTAGCCAGAGCAATGGTGGTGGTGCTGGGTGCACACCAATGGACCGCACGACACTTCGTTGGTTGAGCTTTGCTCCCGCAACAACACATGCGGAGGCCCTGCCGCTACTTATTGAGCTTATTGTCATGTACGACTCCTTTCGCGCCCACAGCGACACCGAGGTGAAGAGTGGCGCCCACACGATTTCCACTCGCGGTACTCCCCGCGTTATGCCGTTGCCGTTGCGTTGCCTCTGCTCCGCGCGTAGTGCCGCGTGGCTCGTGCAGCAAGCGGCGGTGCTGCTCGAGCTCACCGCGCCAGGCCTTTGGCAGAAGCACTTGCGTGAGCTGGCGCTTTTGGCCGATGGGAGTTCAGAGCAGAGCGAGTGCACCGGCCCGGCGCTCTCTCCCGCGATCATTGGACTGCCGCTGGCAATGGCGTCTGCCGCGAGCACCCCGCGCTCCACAGGCCACCGGCGATCTGTGAAGTGGGGGCGCACTCCCCGCCAGTCGAGCGCGCGCACCGCCACATCGGCCCCCGCGGCGAAGGCACCGGCGGGCGCAGAGACCTGCGCGGACGCCGCGGACGAAGATCAGACGGGACCGCTGCCGCTGCCGGCCCCGGCCCCGCACTCGTCCCCGGAGACGCCGCCCTCGTCGCCGTACTCACCGAAGCCCACGCGACCGTATTTGGGCTTTCGAGTCTCTGTTGGCCACGACGACGGCCGCACAACGCTCACCATGCATGAGGTCGTGGAGTCGTACAAGTGCAGCAAAGAGGAGTCGCGTGGAGGCCCGGCGTTTGTTGCAGGACTGCGCCCCGGCGATCAGCTCGTGCGGTTTGCGGGATGTGCTGTGACGGACCTCGCGGCATTCAATGCTGTTGTCACGCGGTACGTGCGTCCGGCAGGGCAAATTCCAGTTGTCGTGTTACGCAACGGGGGACTCGTGGAGGTAAATATTGTTGTTGGCGAAAAGTCCCAGACGGCAGCTTGAGTTGCGAGGAACCGCACATTGAGCGTAAACGTAAAAACAACAAGAAAAAACACAAAACAAAAAAAAAAGGATTAAGTGGAAAAAAGACGAGAGGGAAATTATAGATAGAAAGAGAAGCAAATTGCTTACTTTGCTTGTTTCTCTGTTTCATCCTTTTTTGTTTGTTTGCTTGTTTGTTTGTGTGCTTCCTTGATATACAAATATATATATATATATATTTAGTACTTTGGTGTTTAAGGCGAACTTGAAAAATATTAGTGGGTTCACGTTTTTCACCATTTTGTCCGTGATTTAGAATCAAAAGAAAAATATTTTCATATGAAACATTTTTTCATATGTCTTCTCCTCTATTTTGCTTTTCTTTACCTTTTACCGGTGTGTCTCTTTTTCAACCTTACCTTTTATGGTGAGATTTTTTTATTTATTTGTACTTGCCGTTACTGTTGTACGTGTCTTGTTCAGAGCACCATATTGTACTTTTTTTTTTTTGCTATTTTTGATGTGCCGGTATGTTGGGTTGGGCACACAATCATGTCATTTTTTTTTTCTTTTTATTAAGTGATAGACACATATGCTTCTTTACTTTCTGTGCGTGAAATCGTCGTTTTTTACTTTCTTCTCATGCGATATTCGTTTGGTTTTGTCTTTACTTGTGTATACCTATTGCGTGTACCCTTTCCCTTTTTATCCCCCTCTTCTTCAAATTGCATAACCTATTTACACACTTCCTTGTCTTTTATATCTGTTTTTTCTGTATTTCTTAGGGCAAACACTCTGTAGTTTTTTTTTTTAGTGGTATCATAGCACTCTCGTTATAAGTTTATTTATGACGCAACTGGTTACACCTCTTTATGAAAAAACACAAATGTGTTATCCCTTTCCCTTCTCCTTTGCGATGCCTTTGGATCGGATTGATGGGGTACAGACATACAGAGAGCCCCCATTGTACAGCAATGGCAGTGAGAACCGATTTGTGCATAATCACGAATACTTGGGAGTTCATCCTATGGTGTACAGGCATTCCAAGAATGCCGAGGATCCCGTAGAAGGGATAGCTGTACACAATGGTGTCTTTCTCCGCTACCAACTGAACCCTCACCAACCTCCTCATATGCCACCACCGCAACATATGCCGGAGTATCCATATCGCAATCAGCGACCTCACCTGCGGACAGTGTATCTGATGCCAGTGCCTATTGATATTCCTAAGAAACGAACGGAAAAAATTTTTACGGATTCCATTGGCGTTAAGTGCGGTGTCAATCTGTATACGCCGCGAGCTGGTGTCTTTGCGGGCTTTCCCCCATTGGGGGAGACTAAGGGTATGTATGAGGAGGAAGAGGATCTGGTGCTTGTCTTCTCCACATTTCCTGAGTTACAGAGGAAGTTGCAAAGTACCTTTGACTCCAGCTCGAATACCCCATTATTTATTGTGGACGATGCTTTTGTCCTCTGGGATACTTTGGGATTAGTGAGTCTCAACGAGCTACATGGCAGAGGAATGCTGGTTTGTGAACACTCTTCTGATGATGCTTGTGATTTTGGTTTATGACTATTGTATTGTTTTTTTTGTTTGTTTTTGCGTTATTTCTGATTTGCTTTTCTTTTGTTGATTATTATATATATATTTTTTTTTGTTAATTCCTTTCGGCAGAAAAGGGATTTGTGCATGAAGGACAAACTGGGTTTTGCTTTCTTTCGAGAAAAGCAATTAAAAATGGATTGAAAACTTTTTCGTATTGTAATTAACTGCTTTTATTATTATTATTATTCCTTTTTGATCTTGTATGTTTGTTTCTACTGACTTGTGCACATAATTATTTTGTTTTCCTATTGATTTTTATTTTTATTTTTTGTGTGTGCTTATATGCTTATATCTCCTGTCCTTGTAGCGAAGAGGAAAGATCGAGTGATCTCTAGGCAAGATGGTCCGCATGTACGGTAACGGGAAAGGTAAGGCGGCGTCTGCGCTGCCGTACCGCCGCACGCCCCCTTCGTGGCTGAAGATCGCCAGCCGCGATGTCATTGATTACGTCTGCAAGCTCGCGAAGAAGGGCTTTTCCCCGAGCAACATCGGCATGCAGCTGCGTGACTCGATGGGTATCGCCCAGGTGAAGAACGTGACGGGCCGCAAGATCCTGCGCATCCTGAAGCACAAGGGCATGGCCCCTGACATTCCGGAGGACCTCTACTGCCTCATCGCGCGCGCAACGGAGATGCGCAAGCACCTGGAGCGCCACAGGAAGGACCGCGACACAAAGTTCCGCCTCATTCTCGTCGAGTCCCGCATTCACCGCCTCGCGCGCTACTACAAGCGCGTGAAGCAGCTGCCGCCCACGTGGAAGTATGAGTCCAGCACGGCAGCCGCTATGGTGGCGTAGTGGGAAGTGGTGTGAGGCTTCGCGTGTGCGCTTTCACTTCAAAGGGACCTCTTTTCATGACTTCTTTTCAATTGACAATTGTGTTTATTTGTTTTTTGTTTTCCTATTAATATCTATTTCTCTCTTTTTTTTCGTTATGCCATAACGTTAATGGTGCGTAGGTGTATATCTTCGCATCTTATTTTGTGTTTTGCACTGAAATTTTAGTTATTTTTTGTCTTTGGAATACGTTGTTTCTTTGTTTTGCTTTTTGTTTTGTTTTCTTTTTTCTGTCTCTTTTCTCCTATTCATCCTCAAAGGGTTGAATAAGGAATCAATAAAGGAAGAATTTACTTAGGAACAAGCTGCTTGCTACAAAACTCATTATATTACCCGGATTTGTGATTATTTTTTTTTTTTGGATAGTTATATAGTAGTGTCATTCTACTTTTTGAAATAGCGATTATGGCGTCAAACGGATGCTTTATCGCAGTTCTGATTGCACGCACTCATGATCGTCTGCAGCTTTGCAGCTATACGGATGAAAACTATGCCAACGCAAGTCAGATACGTCAGCAGGAGCAACGCATTCTTGAGCGAATGGATACCCCGGCGGGGGCATCACAGCGGAAAGATGCTAAAGGTAGTTATTACCAGAGTTTTGATCATCGTGACTGTGTGTACTTTGCTTTTCAGGATGCTGCGACGGATCTTACAATTATTACGGCAGTGAATAAACTCTTATTGCGCAATTCAGGTGATGTGCCGGCAACCAATCGTCTTGCGTGCGGTCTATTGGATGCCGTATTCACTGAATTTACTCAGTTGTACTCCGTGACTGAAATTGCTGGAAATAATGTTCGACAGTTTCACTTTATTAAGTTTGACTCCACACTGCAAAAGATCATTCAGCGCGTGCAACAGGAGCGGCAGAGCGATGGTGTACTTATTGGCGGCCCAAGCAGTTCTACATCACAGCGCCGACAAGTGAATCCACACTATGATGCGTTGCGGCAGGAACTCACGGATGTTCACTTTGTCATGCGAAAGAATTTAGAAGATCTCATGACACGTGGGGAAAAGTTGGAGACAATGAATCAATTTAGTGCGCAACTGGTCGACCATAGTTCAAAATTTTATAAAAAAACTGTACACATGAATAGAATGCGGCTTATACGGTTGTATGGGCCACCGGCGGTTGTGTGTATAATTCTTTTAATTTTCTTTTACTTTTACTTTTTCTAAGCCGTTTGGGCTATTCCACTGTGTGGCAAAGGTCACACTTTTTACTTGGATAAAAAAGTAAAACTATGGGAAAAGCTTTTGAGGATAACACACGTTTTTTGAGGCGGGTTTTTTTTTTTTTATTGTTATCTTGTATCACGTATCTGTAATATGTTTGTGCGTGGGTGCTCATTGTGAAAAAGTGACACTTTAGATAGACATCTCTTTTTAAATGGTCTGTGGAAGATTGATTTTTCGGTTGCTGTGATTATTTTTGTTATCATTATTATACTTTTATTTAATAAGGATGGCCTTTTTTCTTTTTTTTTTGTTATCATTTTGAATTTTGGTTTATTACTATTATTTTTCTCTTTCTTCGCCTCTTTTATTCACATTAAAGTTGAGCGAACAGAAAAAACAAAAAAAAGTGAATTTCGTCTTTTTATACAAAAAACAACAACACACAAAAAACAAACAAGCACATACTTTATATCCCCTCTTGCATTGCATATCCCATGTCCACAAGTGAACTGGAACTGCCTCACGTGCGCTCAAAGGAGCGCGTGCTCCACCCCTGCGACGTTATTCAGCGCAGTGCCTTCCAAAAAGGCAACGCGGAGCGCCTGCACCACATGCGCGCGACCCTTGGCTGGGCCGCCGCCGCCGACACGGCGCTGACGGAGGCAACGCTGCTGACAAGCCGCCGCATTGGCGCGCTGCCCAGCAGCCACGCGCTCTACCGCCACTACCGCGGGACCGCGTCGGAGCTGCAGCCAATGGATATCTACGGACTGCCGGAGAATGATCCAAACGTACAGCCGTCTTCACGGGCATTGGTCGAGCAGAGGTTTCATGGATATGAGCTCTCTATGAAGAACTTGGGAATGTAGTGGGCGATTCTATCCGAGTCTCACACTATGAACTTTCGTTATTTATCTTTCCTTCTATATTTCAATGATGATTGGTGCGGTGATGTGCCTTTTAGGCTAGTCTAATTATTTTTTTTGTTGCTGTTTTTTTTTTTTTTTTTTGTCTTTTTAAAAATACAAACTTGTCTTACAGATTCTTTCCCCGTTTTTACTTTTTTTTTTTTTATTTGAATCTCTTTTTTTTCTCTTTGGTTTTTACCTTCTCCTGCCAAATTTCTCTACTGTTTGGGGACGAACTATATATACATATATATACATATATATATATATATATATATTATAGAAAAGGTACAGGTATCTCTCGCTTTGCTTTACACTTCCCCTCTTTTTTTGACCAATTTCGGATCACAATGTTCTTTTGTCCCTTCTGCGGAACACTGCTCCTGATTGAGCCCCACCACCCAGTGAACCGATTCGCCTGTTCCTCCTGTTCATATGTGACACTTATTCACTCCACGCAGCCACTGACAGTAAACCACTCCTTCTTGCCTTTTAACAAAGTTGTTGAGGACGACACCGCCAATGCACAGACGAAGTCTTCGGGAAAGAATGAAGAAGAGCCCGTGGATGGCGGGCAGGTTATTACTGTGCGTTGCCAGAACGATGAGAAACCATGTGAAAGCGACAAGGCGTACTACGTGCAGTTGCAAATGCGCTCCGCTGATGAGCCAGCGACAACTTTCTTCAAGTGTGTCAAGTGTCAATTTCAGTGGAGGCAAGATTGATGCATGGAACGACGTTGGACTTACATGCTTTTGTGTCTATCTTTTGGATCTTTGAACTATGCTTTTGAGTACACACGAAATTCGAACTTTTGGACATAAGCGGCGGTGGAGGAAAGGGGAGATATTTTTGTTGTTCTTGTTGTCGTTATTATTATTTGTCACAGGAAATCTTTGCACGATTAGCACAAGTTCCATATGCGTTTATACAAGGGCTATGGCTGGCAGCGAGCAATTGTGTTGTTGTTGTTATTACTTCTGAGGGTGCGCACCGCATCCAGGAAAGGATCAGAAACGTGTGAGGAATACGGTATTCGTTTAAAATAACATGGAACGCATTTTTTTCTCTCAACTCTTACAGTTGATTGCCAATTTTTTTCTTTTTTTAAAAAGAGATTTATTGCCTTGAATTTTTACATAAGCTGTTATACATGTAATTTTTTTTTTACCTTTTTTTCCTAAAAGTTATTTTTCTAAAAGAAATATAATTGCGTGTGGCATGAAAAGGATATCCATCTCGATTTTGTATACATAAACACTTTATTTTTAGGTTTTGCTTTGTGTACTTTTCTGAAACCGTATTAGCCTCAGCCATCCCTTATAGTTATTTTAATCCGACTCCCTTAATACCAGGAGAAGGGCGATGTTTGCTGTGAAGTATTTGGTGAAGCTCTACGATATGCCACCGGAAGATGGGCAAATATCTGCTTTTGACACATACGCTAATGCAATATTCACTGGCACTGATAAGGGCATTTTGCTAAAGTTTATTGTTGAGGGAGGCGTCGCACCAGACGCTGATGTAAAGGAACGCACAGGAGGTGAAGGAGAAAATGCCAAACCAGAGAGTGACAGTAAAAGTGATGCGGATGAAGGCTTTGCATTGAGTGCACAGGATGCAATTAGTAGTGATGAGACAAAAGACGCAAGTATGCCGCGAAAAAATGTCTCTCAGAAGCGAAAGGCTTCATCATTGGCATCCAAAGCACTTGCAACGGAGTCCGAGGGTATTTACACAACACTCGTGCACCGTTTGCCTTTCTCGGTGCCTCGTATCGAACGGGTACAACACAGCCGCACACATGATCTACTCTTTGTGCTATGTGGGCACCGTCTTCTTGTCCTTAACTCTTCTAGTTTTTCTATTATTCAGACAATTTCGGAGAATGTTGGAACCTTTTTCGTCTCGGCTACAGAAAAACCGGATTCGCTTCGCTCGGGATTGCATATGATTTGTGCATCCGAGCTAAACGGTCGTGGCCTTATTGTGTATGAATTTGATGCAACACAAGGTAAGTATGTGCGTGCGGTCCTAGTGCAGGAATTAGTATTACCAGAACCTGTACAGGTAATGGTTACGTACGGCAGTATTGCTTGTATTGGGATGCGACGTGAGTACTCCCTCCTTTCTCTTTCGGACGGTAATTCGTGTAGTGTGTTACCGTTAGGAGGGGGGCGCCAGCCACTTGTTGCTCCCGGGGATGGAGAAGTATTTATGCGATACAGTCAATCTGTATTCTCTGCTTCTATGAAATCTATGCCCTCCGGCCGGGTTCTTGGACGAACGGTTCAATTAGAAGATGAAGTGCTATATGTTGTTGTGCGCCATCCATTTCTTTTTGCTTTTACGGCGAACTACTGTGATGTTTGCTCACTGTACGACGATTGCGTGACGGAGCGTCTCCCATTGGCTGGATGTCTCTTTGGCTCACAGATGGGCCGTGGTGATTTTCTTTATGCAGCAAGTCCCACTAAGATATGGATGGCTGGGCTCTACTCGCTGCGCCACCAGTTAGCAGACCTGGTGGAGCGCTTCAAGGTTGAGGAGGCCTTTCATTTGCTTGGCAGCCAGCGAGCGAACGCCGCAGTGGATCTAAAGGGCATCGAGTTGGAACTGCATATTATGGCGGGATTTGCTTATCTGCATCATTGTCGTCCGAAGGAAGCAATGTTGCACTTGGGAAATCATATTGACCCAAGAGATTTACTGTTGAACCTGCCGGAGGGTATTCCACCTTCTAGTAACGACTACAGTCCTGAGCTTTGTGCACTTTTAGCTGACGGCAAGCAATCTGAGAATGCTAAGAGCACTTCCAATAGTCATTGTACCCCACCACCAATGTCGGATACAATGGACCGGGAGGAAAGGAAAGAGGAATCAGAGCAAGACACACAAGATGCAATGGCGAACGGAAAGGAAACGACAGGATTCACAAAAGAGCCCAATCAAGAAGGATATTGGGCTGAATGGGAAGGCCCTTGTCCATACAACACGTACGCTGGTGAACTTCACCGTGCATGGCTGGAAACTTACGAGACCTTTCCTCTTGTACCAGCTGCAGGGAATGCAAAACTCAATGCAACTATGAGTGAAAGTGTGAGTACGACAGCTGGCTCAACTTCATCACCGATAGTGCGACAGGTTCCCGAGTTGGGTCCAGTTAGCGCCTCTGCTTTTCTTGAGCTTTCTTGGGAACTTTTCAAGGACGAGCTTGTCGTATACTTTCGCTCGCGACTCGGTAATGCGAGTGAGCCATACACACGAGCTATGGAATACGCTTTGCTTGTGCTTTTTCTAGAGATGCAGGACCATCGTGCGGCTCACAGAGTGGTTTACTATGGCACCGCTTTGTCCGTGGAGGATTGCTACGATTTGCTCTGTGCATTGCGCGAGTACCGATTACTTGCGTGTCTCCTCTATCGACGTGGTTACACTGCGGCGGCTCGAGACCTTGCGGCTTCGCGTGTGTGCGTGTCGTCTTATTTGCCACCGCATGATGCTAATGCAATGCGGTCACCGGCTTATGAACGGCTACCGGACGCTTTGCACACATGGATAGATCGACATTTTCTCTCCAAATCGTATAATTCAAGTCCATTGAGCCAACAAGCGCCGCCGCCGCCGCCCTCAAATGTTGATTCATCTGTACCTTTGTCGACCTGTGAGGCAATGTATATTGCCAGTCGCCTAAACCTTCACGCGCTGCACGAGCTCTTGCGCGAGTCCCCGGATATCGTTTGGGTCATTGACGAGGAGGGCAATTCATTACTCCACATCCTTGCAAGCATTCTCACCATAGTCGATGATGAGAATGTCGCCTCCGAAAGAACCGCTGCACTTCTAAACCTTGTGCTGTCGGGAATGACTCTTCTGCTCGATGCGGGGGCAGATGCAACGGTAGTGAATGCGGATGGCCTCACATGCCTTGACGTGGCGGCTCTTGCA
The DNA here is from genome assembly GCA_030849725.1 of Trypanosoma boissoni. NCBI lineage: Eukaryota > Euglenozoa > Kinetoplastea > Trypanosomatida > Trypanosomatidae > Trypanosoma > Trypanosoma boissoni. The sequence continues at coordinate 213,285 of JASANW010001435.1, read as the reverse complement.
GCCGGTGGTGCGCTTGTGGACTTTGTCGCTGCTGTGCTGATTGCTGGCGCAGAGATGAGGGACACTGTGACTGCTGCGATGGAACACGGCGAGAGCCTTGCCTCTGTTGCACTATGAGCAGGGAATGTAACTCTTACTTTGTTTTTTTTTCATCCTTCTCTCAGTGTGGGTGAGTGCGTGTTGGGATTTTTGGTGAACTTTGGACAATTCTTTTATCCTTTCGTAAAAGATTTTTTTTTTTTTTTCGGTGGTGATGCGTGGTGAAAGTCTTATACTCTGCGTTTTGTTGTTTTTCGTTTTATCGTCCTACCAATTACTTCCTCTTTTTTTTTTTTTTATTAACTGCGTTATCCCCTTCATTCATTCAAATAATATGATCCTTTGTGAGCCATTTTTTATAAAGTCTTTTTTTTTTTTCTTTTTTTATCTGTGATTCTTTTTTTTTGCTTTTCCCCCATCTGACCAGTACACACGCGTGATCGCGATAGCAATGCCCTCTCTGACCCGAGGCCAGCGACAGATGCTCGAGTACGCCACTCGCAGCGGCAGCGACACGTCGCGTTTAAAGCGAAAGCGCCCCGAAGACATTGCGCCTGCACTGCATCGGCGACAAAAGTTTCGGTGCGGAGGCGACGCGGTTTGTAAAGACAAAGACACAGAAGCGCGCAATGGCACCGGGGCACCAGTGTCTGTGCCGCTCTCTGCGGAGGTCCTGTCGTACTTACGCGCCAACTGCCCTGCCACACCAGCGAAACTGTCAAGAGGCGAACTGCGTGTAGTGGATTTCCTCAGTGCCGATGAGCACAGCACAGGTGACTTTGCAGTGAAACGCATTGAAGTCACTGCAGAGTCCCATGCATACGCCGTGGCCGCAATTGCCGCACTGCAGCGGCGTGCATTGGCGCCGAATGGAATGCCCACCGCACGTGGCTCCTCTGTGCTGCTGCTCGTAGAAACTGACGCAGAGACTCTTGCACTCGCGGGACATATGCGAACAACGTATGGTCTCACGAATCTGCTTGTTCTTGGCGCTGAGGCCACACGTTTCCCGACTTTTCCGAACCCAAGCGAAGAGAGCGATGCGTCTCTTTCAGACCGCACGGCAGTGGTCATTGCATCCATTCCGTCCTTACTACTTGTGGATGCGCGGAGTGCGATTTGGAAGTTTATTGATGCCTATGTTCTCCTGCGTGGGACTGCTTCATCCGTAACAAAAATGGAAGCAAAGGAGCGGACGGAGTTTCTCAGTAAAGTGTGTCATCAACGGTGGCGTTGCCTTGGCCACGCACGTGCAGCCGCGGTTATCGCGCCAACGCGCAAGTTACTTATTGACCCGGTTGCAAATGCACTCACCACACAAAGAGACCCGACTGAGGGGGAGGTGTCTGCGCAACAGAAACAGCATCCTCATTCCCAGAAAGAAAAACAAGAACAAACACAAAAAGAGTGTGCGCAAGAGGGGGAGGCCAATGCATTGCGTCGACCGACTACGGTGCACTATGCTGTGGTGGAGGGAATGCATCGTTTGCAGACACTCTATGCGCTTGTGATGGGACTCCGTGCCGGCCAGGGTCTTGTTGTGCACTTTGCGACCAAAGAAGCGTGTCTGTTCGTAAGCGAAATACTCTATGCGATTGGGGAGATGCCTTCCTCAGTGCTTCTGCTCAGTGATTACGAGGGAGAGAGTACATACGCGACCACTCGCGACGATGAAGAGGATCGGCGTAAACTTTGTGCTCAATTTGACCAAATCACTGCATCGGGTAACACGACACAAAAAGATCGTGTAGTATTGTTATCCGCTTACGGTCTTGTCCCAAAAGGGGGCTCTGTCTTTTTGCAGTACGATCTCATGGTGGACATTGTCAACTACGCGCAGTTTGTCAGTGATTTATTAACTCCGGCGTTATATCATAAAGTGACGATCGATCCTGTGTCTCGACGCCGCACACGCACACCTTCTCCAGTGCCGCGTACGGAGTCACGTGGAAAGTCTAAAGGATCATCGAAATGTGTCGAAATCCTCCCGGATAAGGCCATGTATCGCCACATTATTGTGCTTCTGCGTAAGAATGAGGTTCACGCAGCATTGCCACTCCTACAGTCCGGTGGAAAACGATTACAGATAGCCTTTGAGCCAATGCCTCAGACTCCTTCTGCGACTCGGTATCTGATTGCCATGCAGAAACTAAAGGCACTTCACAAGAAACAGTTTACTGTGCAGAATGCCGCGTACGCCGCATACCGGGCAACGATGCTGCTTTATGCCATCATTGGCCCCGCAACAGTATATGACGAGCGTCGTGTGGACATTGATAAAGTTGCGGAGGAGTTCGGGTACGTGCAGACACCTATTCTAGATCTCCGCACGCGTGACACAGAGTTTCGTCCGAGAGAAGACATTTACCGCGCGGCGCGGGAGCGTGTATTGGTTGAGCGGCGAAAGCTAAAGGCCTTTGTTGCGAAAAATATTCAAGGGGAGGGACCAGAGGCTCATGTTGTTGACGGATAAACTGAAAGGAGTTGAGTTTGAGAGACTACTTTTTGTTTAAAGTAACACTACACGACAAAAAATATTTTTTAAAAAAAACCACTTTACACACAGTCGGTGACAAAAAAAAAAAAAAATGCAATGGATTATTGAGAGAGTGAGAGAAAAAAAAAAAGTCAGTTATTTGACTGTATTTTGTTAAAGAATTAACAGAGAAGACATGGAGGCTGTACTGTACTTGAAAAGACCTTACAGTTCGAAATTCTTATTTACGCGTAAGATGAAATGAAAGCACGAAAACTTTTGACATTTTTTCCTTTTTTATTCTGTTACAAAAGGAGACTCAAGAAATTTTGACTGATGCCTATCTTTTTGTCATTACTTTTGTAAGTATTTTTTTTTTCTTTTTTTTTCTTTTTCAGCATGTACATGGGTTTTTCTCCCTCTATGTAATAGAGTGAATCTAGAAAAATGAGGTAAAATAGCGACGCCGAGACGTGTTACAGGTATTATTATCGAATGCTTTTATTTTCCTTTATATTGCTGTTATACTCATGTTGATGCGCAGGTCCAACCTGAATTCACACAAACTCTTCACCACTGGTACCATGACGAATATTTTAAAGCAATTGCAAATGAGTTACCGAAGATAAACTTTATATATATATATATATATTTGCACCTCATCTCGGGCAGTTTAGTATAAGACCGTATAATCAAAGAGGAAAACTTTCAGTGAATTTGACTCCCAGCGAGGACCCCCGGCATGGTGGCACCATTGCCGTTCGGGAATGTCTTGACACGTACGGCGCTGTGCATTTTTTTTTTTTTTGTAATCTATCCATTGCAAGCATCCGTGTTATTTTCCCCTATGAGAGCACTGGGGAACCACAGCTACTGACAATGAATTCTTTTGTACCCATTGCGTTGTAGGAGAAGTGCGTAACAATGGGGTCTGGAGTTAAGAGTTTTTCAAAATCACTGGGAGGAAAGCCTCAAGAGAAGTTTTGGGAAGGGAATGGCGAATATATATATATATATTGTTCTTTGAGTTAAATTCTAAATTTACCCATGTGCATTGATGCCTTTTCTTCTTTGGCGTTGTGGGATTATATTTTACCGGTCTGCATATCTAGTGCTATACAGTAGAGGAGCAAGCTGAGAGACCGTGCAGAGACAGCCTTGTTCATTTGGAGTGTGCTTTACTTGGCTCGGATGACTTTATTATTATTATTATTCTTCAATACTTATTAATATTATTCTGTAAAGTTAATGCATTTTTTAAGTGTCACTACTATATTATAGTTTTACATTTCTTAGTTGTTACAATTCTCTGACATGTTAAGCCTTTTTTTCCTTGTCTTGGGAGTTTGATATTTGTTGCGACTATCTTGGCAACGGATGACGAGTAACGAAAGAAGGCGATGGGTGGGTTTATTTAATTGAACTGTACAAAATACATTTAAGTATCTTAATTTATAATTATGTTTATACACTTATACTCACCTATTTATCGATCTAGTTTTCTATATATATATGTTTTTTTTTTTTTTTTAATTAACATTTATTACTGTTTTTATTTATTTTTTTATTTTTTTATTGGTTAACACCAGTTGGAGAGGATAGAAAAGTATAAAGAGAGTGTGATACGCTGTGATGCCACCGAAACGCGCATCAGTGTTGCATGAAGACTCTGGTGATGAAATGGGACACGAGGATGGAATGCCAATGCAGATGGAGAAGTTTTTCAACCCCAATTACTCGACTAAGTTTATGAGCACACTACCAAAGAGCATTCGCGAGCGAGCGCAGGTACTGATGATCCACCACGAAAAGTACGAGAAACTGCGCAAGGAGTTTGAGGATAAGGAGACAGCCCTTCGTCGAAGGTACGATGAGATATACCTCCCATTCTACGAGCGGCGCAAGGAAATAGTCTCCGGAACCGGAAATTCTGTCACGGACGAAGAAGTGTCTAAAGGTTTCCCCGAGGAGCACAAAAACGTCATCGACATTGTGCTTCCTGAGAGTGAGGCCGAAAAGATGAAGGAGGGGCTCCCTGATTTCTGGCTCCGTGCGTTGGAGCACCACGTTCTTCCGGGATCTTTGATTGAGGAACACGACAAGGAGGTTCTCAGCTATCTATTAGACGTCCGCTCTGGTGTTATTGAAGGAGGATATGGCAGCATTGCCGTCGCCTTTGTTTTTAAGCCGAATCCATTTATAGAAGAAGAAACCCTTGTGATCAGTTTGACCCAGCAGGAAGAGGGCACTAAGATTCTCCGCTCCCCACTTACATGGAAGAAGGGCAAGGATGTCACAAAAACGACCGTCACAAAGAAGCTACGCGCGAAGCGCGGTGCCCCAGCGCGCTCACATACCGTGACTGTCTCACGACCATCGTTCTTCACTATTTTCAAAGAGTCTGAGGCCTCCGGGGAAAGCGACGAGAATGAAGACAGCGATGATGACGAGGGAGTGGACGATGAGCAGGTCGAGCAGCTTCTTGAGGTCCTCCACACAGCCGTCATCCCGAATGCGGTGCAGTGCTACACAGGGGAGGCACCGGACGGAAACAGCGATCTCGAGTCCGACGATGAAGAGGACGAAGAGGACGAGGACGACGAGGATGACGATGAAAAGGGGCCAGAGGCGGCCCACAGAGGACGCGGTGGACGCCGTGGGCGCGGAGACAGTGGCGCGAGAGGAGGGCGCGCCGGGCTCAACAGCGGTGACGGGAACGCACCGGAATGCAAACAGCAGTAACGCATCTCTGAAAAGGGGAAGAAGAAGAAGAACAAAAAACAAGGGGTGAAGGTGATGCTCGGGGAAGAAGGGGAGGACAAATTTAGAATAACTAGTAAAAACACTGGAAGTTGAAAGATGCGAATACAGTTTTTACCTGAACGCTCATTTTGCGCTACCTGTCGAGGTTGGATGAAACTATATACTGCGGAATATCGCGTTGGAGTGAGGTAGCTGTTTTTATTTATTTATTATTCTTGGTCTTCCCCCCCCCCCCTACACACATGAGGACCTTGTGTATGTGAATCGACGGAGCGAAAAAAAATTTTTTTTTTTTAAAAAGAAGTTTAAGAAAGAAAATAACAATGAGTGGTGAAGTGAGATTAAAGAAAGGGGCATCTCCACTATCCCTCAGTATTTTGTGAGGTGAAAGCGTGGACATGGTTGTCGGACCATCTCCGACAAGAAGTGACCCTGTTTAAGAAAGAAATGCAAGAGAGTAAGCGAAAAAACAAAAAAAAAATAAAACATGAGAAGCAAACAAGAACTAGGAGGATCAACCAGAGGGCTACGCTCTTTTTGGGTGGGAAGAGTGAATGAAATCGCACTGAACTAATCGGATTGCAGACTTCTGGATATATATACATATGCAAATGCATGTGGATTAGCTCAAATGGGTATTCAATTCATTGTATAAAAGTAAATGAATCTGTTTCTATGTAGTGTTTTTCTATGTATTTTTTTCTTGACCTTTTTTTTTACCACTCCCTCTATTTGAGTATGTAACTGTATTGGCCTTTATAGTGTGCGTTGTGAAACTCTTGTTTTTTGTGCCACTTTAAGTGTTTTTTAGGCACACGAAAACAAGACGGGAAATCTAAGGAAAAGGGGAGGGGAAACCCATTCTGCACTGCTTCTGAATATCAACCCGTTTCACCAATGCCAGGAACGAAGGATCCGGAGGGAGAGACAGTTGCGGATCGATTAGCGCAGCTTCCTCCGTCAGAGCATGCAATTCTGCTCAACCGTTTCAAATTCCTGAGTCTTGTGCAGCGCGTGGCTGCCGCAGACGTGGCGGAGATGATCAACACAGTGGGCCTCGAGGCGCTCACGTACAAGACGGCCCTTGAGCATCTTCCCGCGCCGCTACCGAAGGCGCGCGGCAAGTCCGCTCGGCGCGGGCGGTCGCCGTCAGGCCCAGATACGCTTTCGCGGGCCCGCCGCCCTACGCGGCGTTTTTACAATCGTGACGCGGAGCAAGAGTTTATTGAGCGCATGGCCCGCCCCGGGCGCCGTGACGAGGCCGCGGCCTTTAACGCCCTTGGGCACAAAGCCATGCGAGAGACGGCAAAAGGGCCCCCGCCTCGTAAGTCCGGTGAGAATGAATGGTCTGTTAATGGTGGGGGGGACGCGGGCGAAGATGAAGATGCGGTGGTGATAGATTCTTTTAGCGAAGACCAACAACCGCCGGCAGTCATGGCGGCGGCTGCAAGTAAAGAAGTGTCGTTGGATTCGCCGGACTATACCCGCCTTAAGCAAGAACAGCAGCAGCACCGACATCGGCCACCGGTTCCGACACCTTCACCCACATTGCGCAGAGAGAATAAGAACGCAGATGATTCGCTGCATGTCAAAGACCCTCATGTTAATCCAAGACTAGAAGAATCGCAACCGGACGCTCTTAATTCGCCATTGGAGTCCTACGAACGGTACGGAGTCGGGTCTCCTATTTCACCCCCATCGAAGGTAGCGGAAAAGGCTCCCGCACCCAATCAAATATCACCGTCCATGTTGTCTAACTCGAACTTTCGTTCACGAGGACACTTTGCGCCAAAGGCAAAGCCGAAGGCCGCCACGGACACTCCCCGCGTTCCATTAGAAGTTATCCGCCATGCATCCGCGTTGATTGCCCGAAGTGGCGCGGCAGCTGCGGCCAACAGGCACTTGATGCGTGATGTTCACCCCCCTTCCAATTCGGGAGTTTTCCCTGCCACGACAGGAGACTCGGTAGAAGGTAACCCATTCAATCAAAACGAGTCACGCACACAGTCACAGTTACAAGATACGGGTGGGACGCTGCGCAGCGCGCAGTGGAGTAAAGACGACGATGTGCTCTACTCATCACATGCATCGCAGGGAGAGAGAGGTCCAAAAGGCGGTGTCATGCATAACGAGGATCTTACAGAGCTCACTTCGTGCATCGAGCGTATGCTGCAGGACCACCGAGCGATTCTTGATGGTATCGTGAAGGAGGATCCCCTCAACTCTGCAGAGAGAACGCCGCCATCGCACAGCATGACTCCAATAGCTCCAGCGCGCCGTGAAACAATGGCCTACACAGGCGAAGCCTCACGGCTGCTTAACTTTGCCCCCGGGGCACTGGAGGACCTGAGCGATGAGGAAGATGAACTGCTGCTTATAAATCGGCTTGGGCGATCGGTCGGCGCAATGGACCGCGAGATGGAAGCCATTGCACGCGACGAGCATCTCTCTGGCGAGGACAAGTGCAGTGATCAAGATTTGAATGGCGATGAGAAAAAAGTTGTGAACGGTGGGTTGATTACTGCGAAGCGTCGCACAACCTGCGATCAGCGCGTTGCCCTTCATGATCCGAAGGGAGGTGCAGTAGCGCATGTCAGGACAAAGCGTGGCCGACGAGGGGAAATGCCGACAGCCATTGTGGAACGCCTGCGCTCTTTCCAGAAGGACAACCATGATTACATTCGTTACGCTGAGAAATTGTGGAACAACTCTCACGTCACTGAGCAAGTTTTTGCCCAACGCCTAACTGAGAGTCTCTTGAACGATGCGTTTTGTGAAGTGTTTGGGGAGGTTAGTACCATTTTGGATGAGTACGTGGAGGGGCTAGCAGAGCATGAGCTTCAATAATTCCGTTTCCAGCATAGAAAATTTATATTCCTACCTCTTTTTTTTTTTTTTTTGGACGCTACAAAAAAAGTTTTATTGATAATATACGTATGTGTATAAATAGATATATACGTATACAATTACTCTCAAAAGGTGCTCAATTCGAAATGGAGCAGAGAAAGTATGAAGAACAGTAGTCAGAATCGTCTGTGATGTTTGGTATAAGATTGGTTTTACTTTGATATTTTGACGGAAAAGAAAAATGCTTTGAGAATTACATGTATCCCATAAAATATGTTCTTTCTTTTTCACTTTTTCTCTGTTGGCTATTTTCTCGTCAACTTCAGCTTTTTTGTTGTTGTTTTGTACCTTTTACTGTTTTGAAAATTAAGCGCTATCCTGAGGCGAGCAACAATAAAAGAGGCAATATAACTTTAAAAAAAGACATTACCTCTTTACTGACTCAGAGCGTTGTGTTACGGTATCGAAAAAGATTATTCATATATAAAATAACATAGAAAATCAAAGAAGGGGAGGGATTGTGAGTATATCTCAGAAATTACACTTTGATTTGCGCATTGTATTCCGTCATCAATACAGTTATATTTTTATCAGCGTACAAAAAAAAGAATATATATATATATATATATATATATATTTCTGAAATGACAAGCCGTTCGGTGGCCCAGTTGGACCGCGAGCAGGAGTTTATGCGAACTGCAGACATGGTGAACACATTTGTTATTTCAACTACACAATTCCTTAATCGCTTTGCCGCCCTTTGCGACACTAAGCTTTTTGAGACACATCGAGCCCTCCAACGCCTTGAGGTACTAACCGTCCTACTAGAGAAGAAGCTCGAGAGCGTGGACGAGGATTACGAAAATGACGAAGTGGGTGCCCCTGTCGTGTCTCCAGCCGCTATTTCTTCTTCTTCTCCAAATGCGGCGAATGGCCCCAGTGGCGCAGGACTATTTGCCATTACAGAGCGCAACGTGCCCCCACCGATGCCAGGTCTCCATGCGCCGCGAGCAAATAGGCCCCCTCCCCCACCGCAGCGCTCCGGTCCTCCGCCGCCTCCGGGGGCAGTGGTGAAGGGTGGGACAACAAAATCTGTTCATTCTTTATCCTTGCGCAACGGTACAGCGCCTCCTGCCATGCCGGGACGCCGCGCAGCGCAGAAGAACGAAATGCCGCAGCCGCCTCCGCCTCCAATGCCTTTACTCGGCGGATTTGTGATGTCTGCCCATCCGAGGCTTCGCGTATTCTTTGAGATGCTAGCACTGCGGATCCCGGTGGAGGCAATTAAGGCGAAGATGGTGGCTGACGGATATCAGCCGGATTGGCTTGACACACCAGACGCCCCTGCTCCAACAAATATTCCTTCGGAGGACGGGATTATTTACGACTCGGAGTGAGACAGTATAGGTCAACGTGCATGAGGGTGTGAAGAAAAAAAGAGGAAGGAGAAAAAAAAGCTATTTGTATCTCCTGATTGATTGATTTAATGGTGTTGTTAAATGTGGGCTATGTGAGTATTTTTTTTTTTGTGTGTATGTTTTAGTTTGTGTCTTAACTTCCCCCCTCCCTCTTGCTCTTCTTTTGTGATGGTTATTGTCACGTGTATATCATTTTCCGCGCGCAAGGCGAAGAAGTCAAGAAGTGCGAGCACAGTTCAAGCGAAAAAAGTCTTCAACACTCCTTCGCACTAGTGGGTGATGCCAAGAGGAAGTGGATTTCTTCATCTGAACACACCGGCGGTCATTGAGTACTCGTCTGGCGCGCCGCTCTCGCTCACCGATCTACGCCAAGTCCATAACCGCGAAGAGTGCATTGTGCTCCCCCCAGCTGTCGGCGTCTGGCGTGCGGCCTTTCGTAAATTTGTCAAACTCGAAGGCCTCTCCCCTTTTGTGCGCGACGCGGAGGACGTGGCGGATGGCGCAGGCCCCATCCTCCCTGCTGTTGCTCGGGGCGCGCCTGCACGCAAGCGCAGTCGCGAGACAGACCACGCGGAGACGTCTTCACCCGCCGGTATCACTGTGGTGTCGCACCATAAACTCACCGGGGAGCGGCGGTTTGTGTACCCGGATCACGATGGAGTCCTTTCCGCCGGCGTTGTCCCGCGCGTTGAGGCCTCCGCGGAGGAGCAGGCAAGGATGGAGGCGGATCGCCAGTATTACATTTCTCCACTCGCCATGACGGAGGAGGAGCGGGAGGCGCTGGAGGAGCTCGAGGCGATGTGGAAGAGCCGGGCAAGAAGCCGCAGCGTACAGGGCGCACAACACCGCGCGTTAGCGGGGAATGCTGTTCCCGGCAATGAAGGAGCCGAAGATAACTTTGGTAATGAAACGGATCGACACGGACGTGGAGGTCGTCAGGAGACACACAATGCGGGATTGGCAGAAACGGGTGACGATGCGCTTGAAGAGGCACTGCGTCTCGCCGGAGAGCTTCTAGACGCATAAACATTGAGGACGATGAAACTTGCTTGTGAGTGTAGTTGCAGATGAAATTTTTTTTTTGCTTTTTTTTTATATCTTGCTGCTATCATGGTTTTATTGATATTATGCTGTTTTTTTTTTTTTGCATTCTGTAGCAGTCATTGTTTTTTTTTTTTTTTTTTCTAATTTGACGCGTAAGTTTGATAATTTAAAGACAATTTTGCAGTAGAAGTCGTAGCCTTATTTTGTCTAGAAGCGATATACACATATCCGCACACACATACGTATACATATACATATATACGTATACCGTGTGGGAAGGTGAGCTTAAGAAACTAAGCTTTACTGAACTACAGGTTTTTTGAGCCTTGATAATGCATCGCTACGTAAATGCTCGCATTTCTACTCAAGTGGCACGTGCTAGCGGGCAGCACACCCGCACATCTATTTGTCGTTGTAGCACGCAGCAGGCGGAGAATGCTGCTGGCGCTCGCATGAGTGAGAAGGCATCCGAGAAAGCCTCTTCTGCTGCAAAGGGGCCACAACGAAAAGATTGGCGCACGCATAGTGATGTTGTTTACGTGAAAGGTGTGCCAATGAAGGGCAGTCTCTTCAAACTACCGATGAAGGAACAAATTATGATCTGCATTATTTTTTCAATTACTGGGAGTGCGGCAGTAATGTTTGTGCGCCCGCTGATTCACAAACTTGTGCGAGACGGATTTCTTGGACTACCGGAGGACAGTGGCTGGGTAAACGGCCCGTGGCTGTATCGTTTTCTATATATGACAATTATGTTTCCGTCTTACTCTTTTCTGCTTTTTACTATTGGTTCTTTGTTTGGTAGACGCGTTTGGTTCTCTTTCATGATTCACAAGATGTGGTCTCGATTACTTTCCAAGAATGCGTCAAATAGGCTCAAGTATGTTCTGGACATTCAGCATTACTAAAAGAATTGTTATTGCTTCGTTAAGTGCGTATGTGTATTGTGTGCAGAGACATAACAATATACACAATAAATGATAGGAAAAATTGCATATGAGTGGGGAGGATGAGGATGAGGATGGGGGAGAGGTGTGGTTTTCCTCTTCTTTTTTTTCTCTTTACTAGTATTTTACGGTACAACTACAAGTCTTTGGAGTTAAGGCATAAATAGATAAATATGGATATTTTTTTTTTTTTACCTCTCCCTTTCCACACTGTGTATGTTTTTTTTTTTTTTTTGTTGTTGTTGTTGTTGTTGTAGTTGCTTTCGTTTTTTTTTTTTTTTTATATATTTGCAATCTTTGTACTTAGAAACTTTATTGGTTTTCTAGTGAACTGCTTCCGTATGACTGATTATTTCCCCTTAGTGAATGCTTTTGGTCGGGGCACAGCCGCCGGTAATGCCATTTTTCGCTGTTATGCGCGACCGACGAAAAAGAGTACACTGGACCCGGAACTCCTCGAGCGCTTGCGGCGCCATCCTCCCCCGCGTGAGCCCGCGCCTGTTGTTCCGCAGCCGATTCCAAAGTCACAGGCAATGATCAATTGCCCGCGCTTTGGCCAAAGGCATCTTTCGTCGGGGGAAATTGCTCGCATGCGGCTTGATGCCTTACCCCACAAGAAGAGTGCGGATGTTATTGCGAAGGAGATGCGTGCGCGTAGTCCTCTTCGTCAACCACAGTATGGCCGCCCTTTGCTGAACGACACTGAAAAAGATCGTCTTGGGTTGATTTTTCAGTTTGGTGCAGTGCCACCAAAGCCAAAGAAATTTACTGGGGCAAATCGGGTTAGATACGCTGCGATTGACAAACGATACGAACTGAAGGAACGCTTTGAGGCGCTGCAGCGTAGTGTTGAATGCATACGGAGTGAATTGCAACTGACGAAGGCTCCAAAACTAAAGGCACTCGCAAACCAAGACGGCCCTACGCCAAACGAAGGCAATATTATAAAGGCAGCCGGAATGGAGATACCATTGCGATTCCCAAGACTCGCAGCGGACAAAATTTTTGAACGACGTTCCGTGGAGCAACGTCTAACACTAGAGCTGTCTGAGTTACTTATGGAGATACGAGAAGTGGATGAGGAAATTCGAAAACTCAATGCTGAGGATAGCAAGCGCGAGGGCGGAGGCAACGCTGCTTAAAGGGGGAAGGGTGATATATTAGAGGCGTTCTGATTGCGCACTGAGATGTATTGCGTTTTGCTACTTTTCACTTACTCTTTCTCTCACTCTCTCTCCTATTTCTTCCCGTCTATAGAGGGTGTATTATATCAAGCAGGAGAACAGGGGCTGAGGGGCAATGTAGCAGACAAACTGTCTAGTGGGGAATGTGCGCTTTTTTTTTTTTACCTTTTTTTTGTAACTTTTTGTTTTTCTCTGTTTGCTTTTTTAGGTAGAGCTCTCTATATATATGTTCTCTGGAATAGCTTTTTACAAATTTATTAGTCGGAGGTATACACATATATATACATGTATATATATATATATATATATATATTTATATATATATATGATTCTGTTTTTGGGCATATATACAAAAAATAATGAAGATGAATTTTTATGTTGCGCTTAGACGTGTTAAAGTTAAACGTAAAGTACTGTGATTTGTTTCTTCTGTGCGTGTGTCTGTGTGAGGTACGTATTTTTCCTTTTTTTTTTTTTTTTACTTTACTTTAAGTGTACAGGAAGGGTTTTTTAAAAGAAAAGAAAGCACGTAATCAAGCGAAATAAAAATAAGATTTTTTCCCCTTTCTTTACATTCCAGCAGTACGTGTGAAGTAGGTGAATAGAGGGCCCTGTATGCCGTGCCCTAAGGGCAAGCGATCCACAGGTGATTGTACTAATGCGGAAGCCAACACCGCTGCGACTCCCCTCCTTACACTGTCACATTCACTTGTTCAATTTCTTTCACTACTGCAGCTGCAAGGGTATGTGGCGCATTTGGTCAACGAATGTGATATTCATCACATGGATGATCTTGCCGCTAGAGTAACGTGTGAGCAGGATGTGGAAAAAATTCTGGGCCCTCAGGCTTCACTCCAGCATAGACAAGAGTTCTGGCGAGGACTCTGTAAGTGGAAGCAAACAACAAGAAAGAGACCACGTGAAGTTGTTTTGCAAAAGAAGGTGTCCGCACATATTGCAGACATTCCATTTGTAGAGAGTGAAGCGAATATAGAGAAGGCTTCGATAACGAATACCTCTCCGCGATTCGCACAGTCAAAGGAATTTACGCCGTCACAGTTTATGCGTCGGTTTGCCTTTCAAGGTTATGAAGACCAAGCGTCTCCTACACGAGACAACGGGAAGCAGCAAGTAGAACAACAAGAAAAGGGTTCTGAACTTCACACTTCCTGCCATGACGCTGTTGATAAAGTAGCAGGAGTGGAAGGACCACAAGAAGGCAAAGGTACTACCGCTGGCGTCGTGCAGCTAAGTATGGTCTCATCCACTGTGTCTTCGCTGTGGTCAACGAGTGGAGGTGGCTTTTCACAGGCAGGCCTTGGCGGGAACGCACAGTGTGATCGGTTACCACTTGCAGTACTTGCTGTAGGCTCAGGTCGGGTCAACGCTGAAGAGAATATCTTTGCCGAGGAATGGGGATTTAACAACGACCCGGAAGAAAAGGGCTCAGAGGAGAAAGAGCCTGCTGAAGTAAGGAAGGAGAGTGATCCTGCGGAGGAAGTGATAAAAGAAAAGGACGATATGAGAAGTGATGATGGGATTGAACAGTGCCGCGCTGAGTACGTACAACTGCAAGAAAATCTACGAGCTACATTGGAAAGTGTTGTTGCAGCATACAATAACGGATTGCAGGATTTGCAGAAAAGAATTCGTTCTTGTATAAACTCTAATCCAACTGCCTTGGTACGACCATCTATTCTTGAAGTAACTCAGAAGCCTGCGTTACGTATTTCTCTAGACCATGCAGTAATCGAATCGAATGGGGTATCGAACTCGACGCATGTGTTGCTCGAGTCACACAATAATGTAAGGACTGCATCGGGTCGTCACAGTGATGGTTTACGACTCTCTTTTGTAGATCAAATAGTGCTGTCACCACCATCAGCTCCCAGTTTTGTAGAATCAATGGATGTTGTGCCAACTCTTAGTGGTAGAACTACACATGCGGATGGAAAAGGTGGCCCGCTCATTGAGGCAGAACATCCTCGACACAGTCTCGTGACGTCACGTGCAACCCTTCAGGTGGGCACCGACCCACCTTTGACGACTTCGCTGTCTTTAATAACAGGGGAAGATGCAGAGAGGAACTCCAACCCTGTGGTGAGCGAGCATGACAACACTGAAATGGTGTTGCCTTCCCTTCGGAGTTCACAAAGTGTAGGGGATGGAGATTTAACCCTGTTGGACAGTCATGAGTGTGCTGAAGAGGAGCAGCCCAATCTTGTCTCGCGCGCCTCATTAGCGAGTCTTTGTCTGGAAGAATTTGGCCTTCAGGCTCTTAGCCAAATGCCAAACAAACAAAGCAGAGAGGATGTGAGTGGCAGCGCTTGTTTTCGCAGAAGTGTTACTTTACAGATGGCAGGGGTAGTGGAGGAAGAGGTGATTGATGTGGATGCCCTGTCATTGACATCTAATGAGGATGGACGAAATGCTGTACTTTTTGATGATGAAATGGATAATGCGGAAATGGGGGATGAAGATGTCGAAATGGACCGCACCGCCCACATGCGCGGTTATAGCAGTCCAATGGTGATGTCAAACTCTTCCTCTTCAGAGGATGAACTCCACGTACCTCTCACCCAGCAAGTAACTCGGCGCCAGCCTGCGGTTTCGCGCAGCCAATCCGTGTCTCCGCCTCCGCTCTCTCACGTGCCGTTTGCCCCGGACTCCCAACCGTTCAGCCCGGCCGCTGCCGACGAGACGACCATCTGCCCCACCGCACTGGACTGGACCGCCGCCAGCAGCATTGCCGCCGACGTGCGGCACCTGACAGGGGCCCGTCTTCCCCCGGGCGAGGACTCGCTTCCGCCCGGCCGCCCGCCGCTGCCGGCAAAGCCAAACGAGCGCCGCCCCGTCCCCGACGCGGTTGATCCCGTGGAGACACTCACGGCGGCGGCGGTTGACGGGCTTGGCTATGCCGCACTGCGTGACTGGTGCCAGCGCCTCGGGCTCTGTGTTCCGGGCGAGCGTCACGGCGACATGAACGGCGACGAGGAGGATGCGGGGAGCTTTGCCACAGACTGCAGTCTCGCGCAGGACGAGACGAGTACAGGGTGGTGGGTCCGAGCCCCGCATACCTCGCGTGCCGCATCTTCTGAGGCGCACAACAGCGGCGATGAGGGATTGGGAGATGATGGGGAGGCGGACTGGCGGGCGGCGCGGCGCGCAGCAGAGGCGGAAGAAATGCGCGAATCTCTGCGTGTGTTTGTGGCCCGTCGCGCATTTATGCACACTGTCGTGCCGTTCTTTCTGCATCGCCTGCCGCGCTTTTCCGGCGGCCCCGCGTACCGGAGACTCCGCGCGGCGGACATTGTACAGGCGCACACGGCAGTCACGCAGGCCGAGCTCGACGAGCGGCGCCGTGTGGCTCGCGCAGACGAGGCAAATGAGATGGCCTGTTGTGTTCTCACAAGTCTGGTTGCGAACGCGGCGGAGCGAATAGAAAGTTTTGCGCCTCGCCGCGTCGGTTGCGAGGGCGGCGGCGGCAACAGCAACGGCGCGGTTGCTGAAGGACTCACTGTATACGAAAAGCTGCTGCTCATGGAGCCAACGGACCTGCAGGCAGCCGCGGAAATCGTTCGATCAGACTTTCCGTTCATTACGCGGCACCGCATCGAAACGATGTTAGATGAAAGCGGTGTTTCTCTCGACACGACGCGGCGTGTGTATCACCAGCCAAACAGCCAAATTACAAATGATACCGACAGGAGTCTCAACGCTACGCAGCGATCCATGGCGTCCTGCTCACCCCCACAAAGTCCGCTGCGACAGTCGCAGTTGAGCGCGAGGGAAGGGGCACAGAGCAGCAAGCGACAGTTTTTTGCACAGCGCGGATGGCTTCGTCGCGCGCGCGGGAAATAGCGTATTCGTTTTTTGTTTGTTGGGTCTGTTTTTTTCTTTTTTGTGTGTGTGTGTGTTGTTGGTGTTGTTATTGGCGGTGGTGGTGCTCATGGAAGTTGGAAGAAGAGAGGACGATAAATAATACAGATAAAGCGGATTGATTATCGGTCTATATTTGTACATAGATTGTCGTTTTTATTTATTTATTATTATTTTTTGAGGAGAATGCCTCTTATGTACGGTAAGGCGTGGTGGTTTTATGAACCGTACGAAACATAAAAGTGACTCGTTTGTTTTTTCTTTTACTTGTCTTCTTCTTCTACGCATGTACTGTTGTGTATAAATATTATAATACCTGTATTTCCCTTATGTGAGTTTTTTTTTTTTTTTTTAGCGTTGCAGTGAATAAAGAGGAGGAGAATTCATTTCACACGTGATAGTCTATACTATTGAGTAGGTGAAGTGGAAAAAAAAGCTAAAAAGAAAAGTATCCAAACATGTCTACCCCTCGCAACGATGACCCACGTATGTCAACTTTGTTTACAGCAACAAAGGAAGAGGACGCACATATTGTCATTGTGGGATTCCCTTACGATGAGGGATGTCTCCGCAACGGCGGTCGTCCCGGAGCATCCAAAGGCCCTTCTGCATTTCGAACTTTTGTACAGCGTTTAGGCGCTGTTGTGAACTGCGAGCTTGACGTGGATGCTCGACATGTGCGGCTCTTTGATGCCGGAGACATTCTCGCTGATACACTTGAAGCGGCGCATGAGAAGCTTGAGGAAAAAGTGCGGGCGGTACTTGCTCACGGTTCCTTTCCTTTTATTATTGGCGGTGGCAATGACCAGTCCGCGCCGAATGGAAAGGCATTGCTGCAACACTGTGGAGAAGATGTGGGAGTCATAAACATTGATGCCCATCTTGACGTGCGCCCGCGCCTTCCCGATGGTCGTGTGCACAGCGGGACTCCGTTTCGCCAACTATTGGAGGACACTTGTTTTGCCGGCTCTCGTTTTGTGGAGTTTGCCTGTCAGGGCTCGCAGTGCTCTGCGGTGCACGCGGAATATGTGAAGGATAAAGGCGGAGTACTCATGTGGCTGAGGGACGTGCACGCACGTGGGGCCGTTGCGGCATTAGAAGAAGCCTTTGCGGTGACTGGGAATAATACATTTTTCTCTTTTGATGTGGATGCGCTGCGCTCGAGTGATATGCCAGGCGTGAGTTGCCCGGGGGCTGTGGGGCTAAGCGCACAAGAGGCCTTTGACATGTGCTTTGCTGCGGGAAAGAACAGCGCCGTACGGGTAATGGATATGAGCGAATTGAACCCTGCATTCGATGACTATCGCTCACCAAGATTGGCCGCTCTGATGTTTTATCATTTTGTGTTGGGGTTTTCTACGCGGCCAGGTGTACTGCTGCGGCGTTAGAAACAATTGAAGGTAAACTGCGCATGTGAAGCAGTAGGACAAACAAAGAAAGAGGTAAAGGAGACAGTGAAGGACAGCATCCATGGTTGAGGAAATGTAGGTAGTGAGTATGGTTTACTAAGAAGGCACCGTTCAAAGTGTAGCTATTTTATTTTACGTTTTTCTTACCGAGTTTATTTTCAACTCGTTGAGTGCTCTGGATGTCTGAAAAACAAAAAATAAAAATAAAACGATACTTGGAACATGAGTTAATCTCATTTTCGATATTTGTATATATATATATATATATATATATATATATTGCTAAGACGAGAAAAGTTTCTCCCTTTTGCGACTTTTTACTTTCTCATCCATTGTGTGTTTGTTCTTTCTCTTTTAAGTGTATTTTAGTATTAGGATGTCTCTAGCAGTTCCTCATGTTTTATATTTCTTAGCACATGCTTAACATTCTCCGTGGAAATTCGCACTCTGTGACTTTATTTTTGATTGTTGTTGCGCAAATCTTAATCTCGTCGGCACGCACGCAATATTAGTATTAATAATAATAATAATAAATGCTAAATTGGCAGTTCGGATTTCTTTATTATTTACACGTACTTTTTTTCTTTTTTTATTGGTCTCTTTTTTTTTTTTTTAATTTTTTTTTTACCTCACGTAACAACAGAGTTTTTCTTTATTAGGATATCATCTTTCTATCCTGTATATATATATATATATATATATACATATATAGACAAGGAATAAATAGAACTAGGAAGCCCCAGTGCTTTGCCTACATTAAGCGAGTATGTTGAGCGAGACGGTTCCGGGCAATGGGGCCCTTTTGCCTTATGGCAAACGTTTTCCCAATATGTTTCACAACGTTACTTTTCCCACGCCAACATACTACTGCCCACCGCAGCCCCCCTCGCAGCTTATGGGCCGTTACCACCCCCCGCCGCGCCCGGGTCCACGATATAAAAACGATCTCTCACTTGCAGGGCCTCGCGAACATGAGGCGCAGACGGAAGTTGCGCGAATGTGGCGAGGAATTATGACACGTCGACAGCTTCGAAATGCCCGAACATTCCATCATGTGCGTGTGCGCCGTGCCACAATGATTCAGTGCTGGTGGCGCCGATTGCGCGCCATTTGGTGCCTCCGCAAGTTAAAGAAAATTGTGGAAGAGTGGGCTGTGGAACGTCGCGAGCAATACGTGTTAGACCGGCTCAATGGATATGGTGTTATGATGACATGGCAGCGCAAACGCTTTGAGCGTGCCGTGGTGCTTTTGCAGCGCATGTACCGTTGGTACGTGAATCAGCGCCAGCGCATGCACGCGAGTGCCAATGGCTCGGGGATTCCGGAGGCGCTGCCGTTCCCACTCCCACACAAGAAGAAGCTGTACTTCCCATGGCGCCGAATGGGCCTCAGGCCAGTGGTCAATGGCGTGAGCTCGGTACTGAGAAAGGCCCCGGAGCCCAAGAATGGGAAAGTGGCCGCAATAAAGCGACCGCGGCTTTCGCTGCACACTTCCCGGAACGCTCTCTTGCAAAAACCCCCATTGCAGGAGGAACTGGAGGAAATCAATGCACGCATGCGGGAGGGTGAGGCAAAGCTCGCCGAAACATTGGCGCAGCCGGAGGTGCTTGATAGACAGAAGTGGAAACGGGATGGTCTACGTGAGTTTGACTTTGATCACAACGCAGGAATGATTCAGAGGATGGTGCGGTATAAATGGGCCGGTCTAAATAAAATGACGTTAGGGGTGACCGCTAAGTATTTCTATAAGAAGGTTTTTATTATTCAGCGTGCCTTCCTCATCAGCAAAACGCTTCGGGGTATTGAATACAATCGACGCTGTGTGGCGAACCGTTCGGCAAAGAAGAATCAAGCTTACGCTCAAAAGAAACTGGAGGAACTTATGGAGGAAATGGCGTGGCAATCCCAATTGCTGAATTGTGCTGCTCTCACTATTCAAAAGGCATATGCTTATTACAAAAGCCGAAAGGTTTTCAGGGATCCCTTTGCGCACTTGGTTTCGAAAGAGGAGCAAAAAGTCGAGGAATCGGACCCTTCCAAAACACCGCCGCCGCCACCGTATCATTATATTGACAAACACATTGCACGTGAACGCGCACTGCGTGAAGCGGCACAGTCAAAAGCGGCCAGAGAAATGCAAGAGGCCCAGAAGAGTCTCCGACGCACAAAGTCGACTTTTGTTCCGGAACGAATTATTGTGGTAAGTTTTGATGCGCCGGAAAGCGAGTCTGTGGGAGTGTCATCGCAGAAGAGTCTTAAACAGAGAAAGAGGTCGCTTCCTTTTACAAATGCCAGTGAATGTTCTTCCAAAGATAAAAAAGAATCAGCGGCTCCAGGAGATCATAAACGGAAGCGCAATGCAGTGCTACTGCCTCCCGACGACAGGAATGGCAGCACAAAGTCTAACTCGCGGGTAAGTTCCTAGGCAATCCCTTAACCCCATGACCCCTGGTAGACTCTCAGTATGAACATTGAATATCTCAGCTAACGAAGATTCGTTCGATGAATTATTTCTTGAGATGGAAATGTGCTTTTGGTCGTTTATTTTTCAGGTGCTGGTATGTATTTGGTTTTAATGTATTACATGAGCTTTGGATTCACTTTCTTTTGTTTTTTCTGCGTGTGCTTCTGAAGTACGTGCGCACAAACTTGCATGTATGTAAAGATTGTTTCGTTCTTACTAAATGATGCAAATTACGATTTTGTTTTTGGAGTGGAAATATTTTTGAATACAAGAATCAGCTTACATTTGCGAGGACAGACTCCACTGATCGCTTATTATCTGTTTCTAGCGTTTATGAAAAAAATTCTGTTTTTAACGATGTATGACATACCGTAATTGCAATGAGAGGATTATATATAAAGCCTTTTTCTTTGACTTTTTGCATTGGATTTCATTCTATTTGCTGGGAATGTTTGTTCGTCTGTAAATAACTTATGTTTCTCTGGCACTTCTTTGGAGCTGGGGTAAGTGCTGTATGAACCGCCTGAAAAGATCGTAATTTGTTTCTCTTCATCCTTTTTTTTTTTTGCACGGTGATACCCGTTGCTAATAATATATATATACATATGTATTGTTAATATCATTGTTATTGTTTTCTTTTTCCACTCTACTATTCTGCTATTGTATTCCATTTTTTTTTTCTATGTTATTGTACCATTCTCTACTTGAATTGTTCCTGTGGGCAAAAAGAGAAGCAAAGCAAGCTTATTCACCGAGAGCTAAAGTATAAAAGAGAGAGAGAGAGAGAGAGCGAAGCGAGATAAAAAAAAAAGACAAAAACAAGGAAGTTTTTGTTTTTTTATTTTATTTTCCAATCCCTTTTGTTTTATTCTTTAGAGGAGTGTGTTGAGGGTTGTATTGACTTTGGCGGTTTTTGCCATTCATTTGTACTCGCCGCAGCTGGAGCTTTTCGCCATCCACCCGCTTACATTTCCGGCGTCGCGAAACTCCTCTTTTCAAAAACAAAAACAAAAAAAAAATATATATATAAAAATTATATAAAAGAGAGGGGAGGAGAGGGAAATGAAAAGCCATCATTCAAATGCTCGGCATCTGTCTCCACTCCCGCCTAGAATCTCACCATGCCGTCAGCAGCGACAACAATCATCGCAGTTGCCGTTGCAAAAACCTCAGAAACAACAACAAGAACAGAAAAAGCGAATAGAATACCGAAAAAGTGGCATCACACCAACAGGTACTGCCCTTCGAGAGGGACCGCAAGGTTTGTTGCCTTCATCCATTTCATCGTGTGTTTTGCAGAGTCCAAGAGAGGAATATAATGCCGCACCGCGACCTCTAAGCTTGAACACTATTCTACCAACCGCTGCATCATCCTCACAGGTGAATTCTTTTCACGCGACTCGTGGAACACCCAGTTGCTCATCTGAAAACGTTGTCCGTGACGCAGCGGAGTTGGAAGAGGCGGCTACGAGCGTTTCTGTATTTGGCTATTGCTTAACAGATGAGGTCTTGCGTGAGCACACCGGTTGGGAGGATCTTCACCTTGTCCTTTCTGCTGAGTTTCGCATTGATGCAACATCCATGACAGGGGTAGATACGATAGGTGAGAGGATGCCAATGCTGGAGTCCTTAAAACTGAATAACTCGCGTGTGCCGCAGATTCGATTGTTAGGTACGAGGTTCGCAAATCTCAAATGGCTTTGGTTGGGCAATTCCCGTTTAGAAAATCTTCGTGGAATTGGTGCCTGCACCCCAGTTTTGAAAGAACTTTATGTGCCGTTCAATTTCATTCATGATATTTCACCACTTCTAGATTTGTGCGAGACACTTGAAGTGATTGACCTTGAGGGCAATGCGATTGAGGACGCTCTCCTGTTGAATGGAGTTCTCCCTCTTCTGAGCCATGTTAAATATTTGACACTACAGGGTAATCCTGTCGTGATTGCACCATCCACCGCCACTATCGTCTGCGAGAGGTTAAATGAGGGAAAGGAAAAGGGAAAGGATTCCAAAACTATCCACCACCTTTCTCCCCGCTCGAGGTTTCGTGCGTTTTTACAGTTTCTTATGCCAAACCTTGAATACGTGGATGATGTGCCTATTTATTCTTGTTCGTCTAAGAAGAATGGCATTAGTGACAGCACGCAAGTGGCGGAGCGGAGTCCAGGACAGCGAAAACCCAGCACCGAAAGACGAGGTTCCATTTACACGGATCCCCTTGATTCTACCTTATCTGATGAATATATGTTTTTACAGGAGTGCATTCGTGATTGTGGATTTGACGCACTAGAGCTTGCTGTATCCGATAACACGCAAGGGGCCTTTACGCGTCCCTCCACTTCCTGCGCTGGGGCTCGTCGCCGCCTCGAGACCTCTTCGGCGAGTGGGTCCCAACGCCCGCACAGCTCAAACGCGTGCGGCTCTATGAAGGGCTCTTCGCGGCTCAGTCCCCCAGGGCTCGACAGCCGCTCTCCGGCCATTGGCCCGGCGACGCCCCCTGTCTCGGGCATGTCAGTTAGTTCCTCTTTTTCTTCGGCTCTGACGACGGGCGGGGGCGTACTTGTCGGCTCCGCCATTGGCCTTCGCCGGCGCTTGCCGCCACTCCCGCCTTCGGCCACGGCGAAAAAACCCAGTGACCTCGCTCCTTTGCCGGAGAAACTAAGTGCGACGCTTCAATCAGAGCCTGCAATGGACAGGAGTTCATCGCTGTTTGACGATGAGGACGACAACGAGTGGGAAGAATTGAATCGTACTTTGAGTTCGCGCTCGGATAAACATTCTAAGACGATGGAAGTGTGGACAAAGTACGCGGGTATTAACGAGAGCGGGGATTTACCGAGTGACGAATGTGAGAGCAGTGGCAAAGTATCATCACGGACACCATCGGTAACGCGCACCCTTTTAGTGAACAAGAGCCAGATTCCTTCACCTGTGTTGAGCAGTAAAGACCACCCGGTGGAAGCGGGGTGTACTAACCGGCCTTCTCTGACTAGTAAGGAAGAAGAGTCCTGGAGAAGGGAGCTTGTGCGTTACGTAGCACAGACACGGTCGAAAACCGCTAGAGTTGCTCATATTCCGGATTTTTTTGCCCTTGGGAGCAAGGGTACTCTGGATGATGCGCAGTTTGAGACAATACATGTCGATAGCAAAGACTAGTCATTCTCTTCTTGTGCCTCCCTGATTTACAAAATTGCGTAGATTTGTGTTTCGTCTGTTTCTTTGGTTTGAATAGTGGTGCTTCAATGATACGATCATAGCCAATTATAAGCGTAATGTAAATAGAGAAAGTTGTGTATATATTATTGACAATTAACAAAGAAACGTGTTTTTTTTTCAATGTATATATACACAGTTTCGTGGCGCTGACTAGTCGAATTGTGTACAGCAGACTTTTTTGTTGTTGTTGTTGTAGTATATATTCCTATGTCTTTTATGTGTTTATATTTTCGAGTTGGCAAAAATGCAAAGGAGAAAAAAGAAAATATATGAATGTGGTGGTTTGAAGTCTACAAGGGTTTGGTGTTTTCTTTTTTGTATTATTAGCCATATTTCCATTTTTTGTTTAGAGGGTATCCCCTGTTCCCCGTGCAGTTTGCTAGAAATTGTATTGAAAAGAAAAAAAAAACAAGATGGCACGATATAAGTGGAATCCACGCACATTCGGAGCAAAATAGAAATAGTTTTTCAACTTTTTTTTTTTTTTGATTTCTTTCTTCACGTACCTCAAGAAAGAGTTTTGTCGGCTTTTTTTTTTCTTCTTTTTTTTTTACAAATCAAGAAGGTAATTGCATAATGCATATCATATATTGGGCAAGAAATTGAGTACCGGAGATAGTTTTATCTTGATTGTCCTTTTGTAAAGGAAGAAAGAAACAGGGTAACAGGACATGTGGGGAAGTTTTTGAGCAGTGCAGTTGTCATGATTATTTTTGTTGCTGTGATAAAGTGAATAAAGATAGTGAGACTTACTTTATTTTTTCCTCATTTCGGAAGCCCACCCTATGAATGTGATTGCTTGATTATTCATATATGTGTTTTTTTTTTCTTTGCCTATTTTTATCTTTATTGACTATACTATAAGCTTTCGCCAACTGTAAGTTTATAAAGTAAAAAGCGCTGTATTTATTTCTGTATGTCAAGGCGATCTTTACAAGGATAAGATTGTGCTTTTGCTGAAGTGGAGTGGAAAACAGTCCAGGCACAGAAATCTGTGCTCGCGTATTAGTAGTAGTGCAATAAAAGCAGAGTTGAAAGGTGAAAATTACTGCACATGTCTCGCCGTACAGTAACGAAGTGTAGCAATTCCAACAACAGTCTAAAATCCTAGTGTAGAAAAAGAGGAACCTGTAAGGGAAAGTGGAAGAACACATACATGAAATTGAACCGTTTAATACATCATGCCACCGAGATTGTTCCACCTGCCGATTCGCCAATACGTGTACAATTTCCGAGGAAAGGGTTTTCTATCACAGCCTGTCATTGGAAAGGCGACTCGGGTGAAGAGGTTTAGGTACAACGCTATGAAGTGGGTATCTGAGACATCCGAGTCTTCAGGGAGGAGTTGCGAAAGCTGTGTGTACGGCTGGAGGAGAAGATACGCCTTTTTTTCAGGGGAGCAGTCGAATATATGATGCAGCTGTCCCCCGAAGAAATGTTTCACAATCTATGTTGCTCTTTGCAAGGGGCTAAACACACAACGCGGGGCCTAAACAGAAGACTGGGAAAGATTAGAGGTTGGGGCCCACTCTGTCCGAGCGGGAGAGAGAGCTCAGCAGAGGCATTGGTGCTTGGTCGTGCTTCTTCCGCGTGCCCCCGTGGATAGGTGTTTGGGCATCGCTGCTCGAGGACAGTTGGGGAAATGCCGGCAGCCGATGTTGCGTGGGAACCGAAGCCGTACATGGTGTCTCAAGCGAAGGCTCGTGCAGTATTTTTTTTGCCATTACTGGTTTTTAGAGATGGACATGAAACACTCTTTGTATATGTGCGTGGTTAGTAGGGCAGTCACGTATAGCAATGACAAAGGCTAATGCCCATTTACAGGCCTTTCTCAAGGAGGTATATGCCGCAGGTAAGCTCCTGCATCTGCAAGGGATTCTGTTCGCGTGTAATTATATGTTTCGGCGCAAAGCTCTGCGGATGGCATATCACAAAGATGTGCTATCCAGCGGAAACTCATCGTGAGGGGGTGGGGTTTGCGAGGAAGAAGTAAAGACTGTTTTCGGCACTGTCTTTTATGTCCGTGAAGAGAGGGCAATGGAACTTCAAAGAGTTGTTCTAATTGATATGGATTTTTGAAGGGTAAACTTTCATTTCAGGAATAATATATAAACTTATCTTCTCTTGTTTCTCCATACTTGTACGAATAAGGAGATTGATACTAGCTCTCCTTGAGTTTGGTTATGCACCTAGTAATTGATCAGGATAACACGTCCATTTTCCCATCTTGAATTTTATTGCATTTCTCAGGACGGAAAGCACTATGGAAAGAAGGAATGGGTAAATAAAATTGCTCAAAGACATTTAACTACTCTCCGAAAGAGCAGTGTACAGTAGAGCCACGCACATGCAATTCAACTCGCAGCGATTTTGCTTGAAGTTGCCAGTATGGGGGAGTTTCTACAGTAAAGCAATGAGATAAATGAATGAAATGGCAGGATGATAATTGGTCTGCGAAATCTCTGAACTGCAGAATATGTTTATAAAAATTTAGTAATTTAATGGAACAATTTTTTTTTCTTTTTTCTTTCTCCATTCTTTTCAGGATGTACCTGTAGAAAACTTGACATTTTTTCTTTTTTGTTAAACATTCTTCTATTTACCGATTATTTTTCAAAGGCGAGTGGTGTCACAGTCAACAGGCATCAATTGCTGTTGTGTCACGTTGTGCTCTATGGTTTTCTGAGAAGTAAAAAAGAAAAAAAAAATGGCAATAAAGTATATTTTTACGGATGTGGCGGGTTTCCGATGCACACTTTGTCAATAAGAGCGGCGCGGTGTGGTTTGGTTTTGCTTATTCTTTTTCTCGATTTATGTGCCGTTTTTTTTTTTTTTTTGCCTTACTTGTGTATTTTTGTTCTTGCCTGAATAACTTTACTTTCTGCTAATACATCTTTTTTTTTTTTTTCTTTTTTTTTCGTCGCGCATAAATATGTGTTTATGAAGAGGATTTTAATAAACGTATAATTGAACCCAACATAAATATATTATAACGGGGCTATGTCGTGTGAGGGCTGTGCATTGCCGGAAGTGGGATTGCAGTGTCCTACCTGTAAGAAGTTGGACCTTCCGCCGAGTTTCTTCTGCTCGCAAGCTTGCTTTAAGGAGCACTGGGCAGATCATAAACTTAAGCACACACAGTCTGCTCTGCCAACTATTCCAACCATGACCACTGCTGTGTTGAACTCCTTTAACTTCACTGGTCCTCTGCGCCCTGGCCGCATCACCCCGCGACGAGTTGTTCCAAAGAGTATTCCTCGTCCAGACTACGCTGATCGTCCGGACGGTGCATCGCTATCGGAGGAAAAAGATCGCGGCCGCAAGGCAAAGGTCTACAATCTTAGTGATTTGCATGATGACAGTCAGACGACTTCGGAGATTCAGCGTGTAAAGAATGTTTGTCGTCTTTCGCGCGAAGTGCTTGACATTGCCACTGCAGCGGCACGCCCAGGTGTAACAACAGATGAGATTGACCGCATTGTGCACGAGGCAACGGTAGAACGAAACATGTACCCTTCCCCGTTAAATTATTACAATTTTCCTAAATCCGTGTGTACTTCCGTTAATGAAGTTATCTGTCACGGTATTCCGGACTCCCGTGAGCTTGAGGCGGGGGACATTTTAAATATCGATGTTTCTTCTTTTCTTAATGACTTCCATGGAGATCTGAACGAAACAATTTTTGTCGGAAAGCCGGATGCGGATAGTGTGCGTTTAGTACATTGTGCATACGAGTGCCTCTGTGCCGGAATTTCTGTTGTGAAGCCCGATGCGCTTTACAGAAGTGTGGGCGATGCCATTGAAGCTTGCGCGAATCTTTATGACTGTTCTGTGGTGAGGACTTATACGGGTCACGGAGTAGGACACCTCTTTCACACATCCCCAACAGTGTGCCACTACGCGAATAACAAGAGTGTGGGTATGATGCGTCCTGGCCATGTCTTTACGATTGAGCCAATGATAAACTTAGGCACCTGGCATGATATTACTTGGCCTGATGCTTGGACGAGCACCACAAAGGATGGAAAGCGTAGTGCACAGTTTGAGCATACAATGGTTGTGACCAGTGGGGGAGTAGAGCTTCTCACGGATTGGAAGGATGGGGTACCAACATACCAAAAACAGCTTCAGGAGTGGGGAATTGAATTACCGGCTCCGTTACACCCGAATGCGCAGAAATGATATTTTTGAGGGAGTCTACGAGTGGGGATTGGGAGAAACAGGGAAATAATACCTTTTCGTCTCTATCTTTTTTGAGAACGGGAATCGCCTTGTATTTCCAATGCTGTGCAATAAAAATGAACGAATTTCTCTTGTTTACTTGGGATGGGGCACGGAGATCTTTTTTTTTTTTTGTTTTGCTTTAGTTGGTTGACAAAGGCATTGTATTTTGTGGTACAGGTCTATCAATCATACAGGAGGACAAGGTTAATTTATAGCGTTGGTGCAAGTATATGCCTGTGCATTTATGTGACAAAAAAAGGATGATATTTTTTTTTACACTTTTGATTTGACACACTTATATAATATCTGAGGAGTTAGTGGTCTGTGGTAGCGCATGGGCTTTGAATTTTCCATCTGTGGATTCTTTGATCTTGAAGATGGAGATAAGAAAGCAAAAAAAAAAAAAAGTAAAAAAAAAAGTAAACAATTGAGAGGAGCCAGAAAACAAAAAAAAGAGGGATTATTGATAGCGATTGACCGGCTTCTCTTTTCTTAGCTTTTTTTTTTTACATCTGTTAATCTATATCTTTGCGTTTTTTTTTTTTTCTGCCTTATTTGTCAATGTAGTCTTCTGAGACTTCTTATTATACGAAAATTTACTTTTTTTGTAGAAACTGTTTTGGATTATTATTATTATTATTTTCCTCTCCGGTCCTTTTATGTTTTACTATGTGAAGTGAAGTTTCTTTTTTGTCAAATATTATAAAACAGAGAAGAAAGTTTAAGCCGACACTTGGCTAAAGTGAAGTTTTAAGTGAGAACTTCATATTTGCACGCTTTTGTAGTTTGACATTTATATATAACCACTGACGCTTTGATTGTAAGTGAGATTAGGCGCCATGCAGCGCGAGGTGGTCAAATGGCTTCAGTCGCTGGACCTTACGTATCAAATCCGTTACCCGCAACAAGACCTCTCTAATGGTTTTATTATCGCTGAAATTATCAGTCGCTATGATTCCCGTGTTAGTATGCATGGTTACGTGCCAGGTTGTTCTAGCGAGTGCAAGCGTCGCAACTGGAAATTACTTCTGCGTGATCTTTCTCGATTGGGTTACAATAGTGTGACTGCAGAGGTGGCGGAGGCCACAGTGCAGGGGCGCCCTGGTGCCGCCGTGAATGTATTGGAAGATCTCTACGAGTTTTTTAATGGCCGCCCACTGGGGAATCGCCTGGGGACCATAACTACTGCACTGATTAAAGTGATGGAGGGGAAATCCCTCCCACAGGAAAGTAATGTGTCGCAGGAAAGGGATTCTTCTTGGCGACATCGAATAACGCACAACGATGAATTGGCCGGAGGTAAAAAACTTCGACAACCTGGATTCGCCAGGCCAACAGCGGTGAATCTCCTTCACGTTGCAAACCGCGACACGCGCAATGCGCCGCTCGCTGCCGCAGTTCCCCTTGATGAGTTATCTACACACCGGCGTAACGAGAATCTTCTTACCGAACACGAGATGCTTCAGAAGGCATACCGCTTTGTCGAGCCAAAGCGTTATGTGCCAGTGTATCGACCACGCCGTGCGGTTTCCACGCACACTGGTGGAGCCAAGCGAACCATTCCAAAGCATGTACCGGAAGCTCACACGACCACAACCAAAGTGGAGTCTGTGGATGTAAATGTAATGCATGACCGACTGCTCGATGCAATTCGCGTTCAAGGGTTTGATGCAATCGATGGGATTGATGATCAACTGGAAGGGGCGGGTGCGGTGGAGTATAAGTTGCGAGTGGCGTTTCGTGAAATTTTTCGGTCCCACTATAACAATCTGCGTCCTTCTCTTTCGAACATTTTACATCATTCCATTGAGAACCATAATCTGTCCAGTGTACTCGACCAACTTTCACTGGATTTCGGTACGAGTGGAATAAGTATGAGTGATAAGGTGGAGGAAAAAGGTGCGGAAGATGTCTTCTGCGCTTTTTTGGGTCATCGTGACGCTTTTCCATTTCCTGTGGCTGTGGAGTTTTGGTCCGACCTCATGCTTTGTGCGGAATGTATTGCTGAATCTATCTTGGAGCGCCCATATGAGGGTATGTACTTTATTCGTGCTTTACACTTTATCTTTTCCATGGATGTGGCACATGTTCGTCTGTTTCATGTGTCTAGCGGTCTGCCGGACGAATTGCAGCATGTGGATATTCAGGGCGGTTTGCAAAACCGTCGACAACGCAGTTTAACACCTGGAGACGCTCTTCTTGCAGATTCGGGGAACGTCAGTGGTTCCTTGCAACAAGCTGTCTTGTCCAATGAATGGGTATTTCATATTGCCTCCGGGTTTAATTTGCTTTGTCGCGTCGGTGAGGAACTCCATGCGATTTCAAAGTCTGCCGCGCTCAAGATGCTGACGGATCACATTATTCCCGCAGCCTCGCGAGTACTCCCAAATGCCAGCGCGGCTTTTCTTGAGGCTATGGCGCGAGTTGTGGTTGCGCATACTTGTGGTGCTGGGGTGACGAACAACATTGGAGAGGAGAAAACGCCGAAAAGCGAAGCGAGGCGGGGTGAGAAATTAGGGGGAAGCCAAGAAGCTGAAGAAAAAGAGGGACGAGAATATGGGACGCAAAGTAAAACCTCAAACCGTTTATGGGATGGTGCAACGGAGTTGACAAAAGTATTAGATGGACCGCTACATGGGGTTTTTATTCAGAGTGAATCTGGTCGTGTATTGTTCAATGTGTTTCTCCATTATGTCCTACGCCAGGTTCGTGAGGTGATGTTTCCTCAAGGTTCTTTTCCTCCGCGGCCAGAATCTAATAATGGTGAGAATGAATTGGTTACAGTGAAGGAGCCTATAGAGCTTCTAGGTAATGGGCTTTTTGCTTCGATCGGTTCTCCACAATTATATGAAAGATCTGTATCTCTTGCACAGTTACTGGAACTTCTTGCCTGGGATCGCTGGGATCTCGTGTTTGACCCGCTCGCTTTTATTTTGCGGGACATTAAGATGCGTGGCGCCTCCAGTGGTTTTTTATTACGTTCGGCAGACGCATGGGAGTGTCGCGTACTTTTACTCGAGCTTCTTACAATTGCATACCGTAAAGGTCTTTATGTAATGGCAGAGGAATCGCTTGAAGAAGTAAATAGATGGAAAATAGGTGAGGTACGTGACTATACTGTTTCGGCGTTAGCGAATCGCATTCGTGAACGTCTGAACTTTGCAGAAGTGGAGGAAGCTATTTCTGTGTGTCTATTAACCTTTCTTAAAGCTCCGCTTATGCAGCGTCAGTTGGCTTTATGTGTTGTTGGTAGACGATTTTTACCAGTGGAGCAACGTAATGTCGCCGCGGCTTGGATGCGACTTCTCTTTACGTTCAGTAAGGGCCATCTTGATTTTCTTCTTCGTCCTCATGAAGAAACTCCATTGCCTATGCCTGACCCAACTGGCGCAGTTATGCCGCATTACACAGGAGCGCATTGCTCGCCTGGGAGCTCGCCTGTGGTTGCTGCTGAGGGAAAAGGTAAAGATGGAAGTGAAGAATTTCCTATGCATTGCCCTGATGCAATTATTGATGCACCACTCCCTTTATATGCTGATAGTAGTGAAGAGGATTTTGGAGATGGCTTCTCATCATTGCGTGTACTACTCGGTCGCGTAGAGCCAGCCTATATTGTGGCTCCGCTGAATCAAACATGGGATACCTTTTGTGTAGTGCTGGCGACTCTCATGTTTGAGGAGTTATTAACATCGACTCAAGTTTTCTCACTCATTGCAGCCGCATTACTAAGCCCACAACGAAGCGAAGTGCAGCGCTTTCGACTTCTGCAGAATCTGCGAGCTGGAGATGTCACCAGTGCTCCGAACTTCGAGGATGTCAAGTTGCACTTTAAAATGTCTTCCTCATCAAAAGAAACACCTGAGTGTGTGAGCAATAGCTCTATTAGCAGAGCACACACAGATAACAAAAGTGGTGAAAACGAGGACCACGCGAGCGAAAATGGTGAGGAGAATGGATCTTTGGACATTACGCTTCGGGCTCTTGTGACGACCTATAACAGTGTTGGCGCGCAACTGCCCTCCAACGTGAGTGAACCCACAAAACCGAATGGGAAGGTGGAAGAAGAACAAGAAGAAGAAGAAGAGGAAGAGGAAGAGGAAGAAGAAGAAGAAGAGGAGGAGGAAGGCGCTGATGAAGCAATGGAGGAAGACAAAGAGAAAACGAACAAGGAAGGCGTTGAAATGCGAAAGGGCATAGATCCATGTACAGAAAAGGGAGTGGGATTATCCGATATGAGCGAAAGCGAAGATGCAATGGAGACACATGTGAACGCTTTTTGGTTATCCGTCCTTCGCCTTCTGCGACCAAAAGTTTTGGATGCCGTAGGGCTCACGGATGAAGATAGTATGGCCCAGCAAACTAAGTCTCGATTAGGTTCGGATGAGAACCCCATGCGATTGAAGACACTTGCAATAGCTGTTCTCGTGACGCTGTTTCGACGATATGCGGAACATAAAGAGGACATAAGTCCAGAGGATGAGTTTGGGAAGGCTTTGGAGTGGCTCGTGCAAATGTAGACAATTATTGTGGGAAATGTACGTACCATGCGAGTCTTATATTGCAAAGAAGAGTACTCGCTATGGATAAATATCTTTTTTTTTCCCCCTTTTAAATTCTTTATTTGTTCAAATGTTATCTTTAATTTTTTATTCGCATAATCTTTTGCTGATGTGGTTTGGGTTTAGAATTCCCCAGTGACATTTTTTATATTCTTTTACTTTCTTTATTGTTATTATTATTATTCACGGACACACGTCTCTTGTGTCGCGGAAACAAAATCATAAAAGAGAAAAAGTAAGCGTTTTGCTCGCTGAAAAACCTATCTGGAAAGTACCTTAGGTAGTTTTATTGTATTCTATCTGACGAAGGGAATATTTATTTACTTTGGCTTAAAGAGGTAGAGAATATAAATTTTTTTATTTACTCTTTTTCAGCTTGATATCCCGAAAGACAGTTGCAAAAAAAAAAAAAAATTGATCATTTGCAACAAAGACGCACACGCACACATAAGAAAACAATCGGGAAACAACTTAATATAGAAGTTGTGACGGATAGCCATATGGATTTTGACGATTCTTCTGAAACTTCTATAGAGACACCTTCGTCACATTCAAAATCCCCTAATAGTGACAAAGCGGATTCTCTTGCCTTTGAGAATATTGTGCAGGATTCGGGTGTGCAAGTTATTTCGTTTGAAAAGGACTTTAAAGCCGACTCGCGTCCCACTCGCAGCATTTCCTCCGAAAACGAAACCCATCATAAATTTTTTGAGGATGACTTGGACAGACCGTGTGCCCGTCGCGGTCGCCTGCCTGGTTCTCGCAGTCAGCGCCTTGGCACGGTCAGTAGTGGTGATTATAAAACTGATGGTGACATGTACCCGTGCCTAAACTCACGGGAAATGACACTAACCGATAAAACATTGATTTCCCGGCTTCTCGTTAGCGTTGAGTCTCAAAAAAGCCCAAATGAAGAGGATTCCCCCGAGCCTTCTGAGGAAACAATGGTTAAGTACATTTCTCTTTTTACACCACAGTTTTTAGTACGACAGTCACACGAAGATTATGTGTTGGAAATGATGCAACGGACCTTGGAACTGATTGCGTCACACGCAATGACGGTCCAGCAGGCCCTTGAAGATAGCTTTCTCACAGCTAATGAGGAAAAACCTGAATGGGCTTCTCTCTGTCGCGGTATTCGAAGTGTAAGTATTGATCCTAATTTTAATCTAGTCGCAGAGATTGATGTGGAGCCTTACGCTGTAAACCTTTATGATATTATTGCTTTTACCAGTCAACCTTTGTCGGAGATAGTAGTGCTTTCATTCCTAAAGCTAATTGTTGTTGTGATTAACAATTTGCATGAAGCTGGCTTTGTTCACGGATGCCTTCATGGTGGTAATATTATGTGTTGCACAGATAACGGGGAGACTATTCTTTCGGGAGTTGGTGGGGTGATGAGCACATTATTATTTCCCTCTGATCCCTCATTTATTTCGCCTCATTTGGCTACGGCTATGCGACCGCTTGTGGATGCTGCGTGGAACAATGGAACAACACCTGTGCTGGAAAGCGATGATTTGTACCCATGGGCACCAGAAGGGAGGCTTCATGACGTGATACTTTCCCTTTATGGTGTTCGTTCAGGCAAGGACGGCAAACCGGTCATACAGCCTCGCGACGACGTGTATGCCATAGGTATTCTAGCGCTTACTTGTCTTCTTGGAGTTCCCCCATTTCATGGCGCTACTTTAAAAGAAGTTGTGGATACTTTAACTACGAATGAGGATGGTAAGCCAACTAATCTTGAACCGAGAGCATTGATGGGTTCTGTATTTTCAACTACATATGCTCGTCGTCGTTTTTTGCTTGCAGGATATGAAGAGAAATTCATTGATGATATGCAAGACTTTATATTAACTTGTCTCAATACGGAAAAGTTTATTGAAGACCCTACAGAGGAATTACTTAATCACCGATTATTTTCAAATTACCCCATTGCTACACCGGGTAGTAGTGGCACTAAAAATTGGGAAGAAGAAAAAAATATAATAGATGACACGCTACATCGTGTGGTTTATCCAGTACATCGAGCAATGGAGTCTGTACGAAGTGGATGCGGTACAACCCCAATGCTGTCGAGAGCGTACCGAAACTCTATATTTGCGGCTCGATGGGAATCATTACAATCCTCATGGCTTTCGTCACCCGAAAGTGTCGATGATGAAGGTGTAGGAAGTGACTCCGTATCTGTCTTGTGGCCTTACATTGACAGAGCAGTCTCTGTGTGGGGAGGGCACTTGCCTGAGTCAAAACTAAATATAAAGGCAAACGAGACTGTGAGTCCAAGCTTATTATACAGGGCGAACGCCAAACACTGTTCAAAGTTGCAAACGTTGGAAGAGGTAGCACAGTCGAAAGGAATGATAACGAATATGGATGAACAAACACTTGTGTACCATGGAAAGACACACACTCGTCTTTTAGTACATCGAGATGAGCTACCGAATGAGCATTGTGCAAGGATTCTGATACTTCGTGATCTTCAAAACTGCAATGTAGAGATTCTTGCAGCGTTTCAATATGTCGTCTTAAAAAATGTGCATAATTGTGATGTGTTACTTGGCCCATGTCATGCTTGTTACTGTGAAGATCTGATGGACACTACATTCGCGATTGCCACTGGACACTTGCTACTAGACACTGTTAAACGTGTAAATTTGCGGTATTGCGGATTGGTCCCTCCACGTTGCAGAGATACGTCTGGTTTGTCGGAAATCTCTCTGGCGCCATTGGGGGTGGCGTACACTGGTATGAGTTCGGACTTTGCCGCTTGTCATCTTCCGCAGGAGCATGCCGGTACTCTACAAATTGCTGTGCGTGACGACGAAAGTTATGGCTTTAATACCGGGGGTACTCGTGCGATTGAACCCATTCAACGTGACTGGATCCTCCGAAATATTTGGCGTACAGGGTTTGACTATCCTTATTCACACACACTCGCCGCATTTGGGTCTCTATTTATGCATCAGGATGATAATGTGAGTGATGTATTTCTTTATGGAGAGATTAATGGCAAAAATGTTAACATTTCGCGCATTCGTGGTGGTTTTCACAGCCATGAGGATAATCAGTCCTCACCAAGTTGCTCCCCGTTTTCTTCAAATATAACAAGAAACCCTTTCTGGCCTTCACAAGAACTTACACCTGGCAATAACGAATTGAAAAAACAGATTTACCCCATCATTTTTATTATGGATATTGTAGGTGATTGCATTATTGAAGACTGTTCGCACTGCACAGTGTTTATCGCTGCGTCGACAGATAGTGTCATTGTGCGACGCTGCTCCCATATGCGCCTCTTTATTATGGGAAGGGAGTTGTTGATAGAAGACTGTGAGTTCATTGACGTGCATTTATTCGTTGTGGACTTTCTCTTTATGAAAAATTGTAGTAACGCAGAGCTTTTCCCTCTTGCGCTCTCGGCACCACGAGTAGAGGAACTCATAAGTGCGATAATAGACAAGTGCACGGAGGAAAATCAGCCTGAAGTGCTTAATGCTGCCTTAGACAAAAAGGATATAGACACACTTAATGTACCTTTTTCAAGGCCAGATGATACCACTTGCTTATACATTGATGAATGCAATGAAGTTCACATCAATGACCGAAATGCGGTAATGATTATGTTGGACTTTATGCCATCCGAAGAACCGCCCTCACGTTTCTTCTATGAAGCATACCGAGACAAGCGTACAATGGCTGAATGGGTTCATGTTCCTTTTATTGAGTGCACGTGGGGTTTCTCAGGGGACAAACGGGGAAGTAGGACTCTCGGGACACTATTTGGGACGAACGCAATAGACCGGAACTGGGAGAAGGAGAAAACTATGAATGAGGGCAACAGTGAGAGTTGGAAGGGTGAAGAGCCGTCGCTGCCTCCTGTACGCTTTCACGATCTCGTAAAGCCATCTGTGTTGCGATTTCCCGGTACAATCAGTGGACGTGCAAGGAGTGGTCAACTTGTGGATGTTGTACTTGAACGCATTTCGACAGGTGTGGTGCACCTTACCGAAGCTGTGGGTATTCTTTTTATTCGCCGCTGCACAGGCCCGTTGAACATTCTTGTTTGCGCCGCACGGCGTGTGTTCGTGGAGGATTGCGAGCATGTTACACTGCAGACAGCCTGTGTGTCGTTAACTGCCAAAAATTGTCATGGTTGTCATTTTGCACTACATGTAAATACTCCTCCCCGCTTTATTGGATGCTCATCGATACTGACATCTACACTTAATATCACTTCCGTAGATTTTGAAGGATTTCTTGATAGAGCAGGTGTGGAACAGCAGACAAATCAGTTCAGCACTTCACATATACAAGCAACGGAAGCAGAGTCCCCGTCTACGGTTTGTGCTCCGCCTGCTGGGTCCTCTGCGGACATTGATGATGTGGATACATTGGAGAAAGCGCTGACAATACTTCAAACACCTGTCTTTGTTGTGCCCCCATTGCCTGGTATGTGCCTTGGCGTAAAAGATGCTGCCTTTCTTGACTTTCTAGAGGATCGCGTGAATAGCGAAATAAAACGTGTAGGATTTGACGAACGCCTTATATCCGCTCTTGGTTTCCTTTCCCGTCCGCGAATTGCGACACCTCCTTGCGTGGAACTGCGTGAAGACATACCGGCAAAGGAATCCCCAGAAGAGTCTTCTGGGCGGACTGGTGCGGAAGCGGTGAGTCCAATCTTACCTCGCCACGTGGATCCATTGGATTATAAAGAAGTAAGTGCTCCATTGGCCAACTCGCCGCTTAGCTTCCGAAATGAAATGGCTCCTGAAGGTGAAACCAAGGAAACTGAAAGTACAAAGAGTAACGAGGTGATGGAGAGTGGTGCCTACAAAGATGACTATGAAGAAGAGCACGAAGAAGAAGAAGAAACTGAAGAAGAAAAAGAAGAAGAAGAAACTGAAGACGAAAAAGAAGAAGAAGAAACTGAAGACGAAAAAGAAGAAGAAGAAACTGAAGACGAAGGAGAAGAGGTGTATCGCAAAGAAGATGAATGGGAAAAAGAGGAAAAACAAGAGGGTGCCACCTTAGTGTATAGCAAGACGCCGTTAGCGCCTACGAGGGATGACATTGCCAATTCGTTTGTCACATCATCGTCGTCATGGACATCATTAGTTATTTCTGATCCATTGGTGCAATCGAGAGGTCTTAAAGAAAGCAACGAGTTGAAAACAAAAGAGGAAGTGAACACAAAAACCGATAGTAAAAATGAGGTAGTGGAGCAGAAATCACATTGGCAATCTGCCACCCCTGTTGAGTCATCTGTTGTCGTGCAGGATAATGCGCACATTGATAAAAAGGACATTGTTTCTTTGAGTGCCCGTTCAAAGGAACACATCACTGATTATGGCGTGGATACCCATCTTTGCCCCACAGAGGCAAAGCCAATATGCGCAGCAGACGATGCAGCAGCACAGCAAAATGTCACGGAAGATCCTCCTTTCGTTAAAGGAGAGCACGAAATAGATCTTGTCACACATCGTTCCACTACTGCGGAGTCCTTTGCCGACAATCATAACCCGTCTTTGGTGATTCCGTTGGAGGAGAGGGGAATTTCTGAGACGGAAAAGGGCAATTTTGCGCTATGGGGAAACCTCGTTACGCACATGGATGAGACGGAGATGGTTCAAGGTCTTCTTGTTGAGGTAGAGTCGGCGCGAAAGCGGTTTCAAAGTGCAAAGGAGAAGTATAGCTTTTCTCTGGAGGACCTGGAGCAGCGTGTTCGAAATGCAGTTGAACGCATTCAATCATCTGTTTAGTATTGGAAAGTGCCGGCAGCGTAGTTGTGCTTTGCGAGTCCTTAATTTTTTTTCGTACTTTGGGCAACTCCCGCGCTCGCGAGAAAGGGAAAGGGCGTTTGGTTATATTTTTGCTTTTGTTAAACTATTTAAAGACCAAATTACTAATTTTTTTTCATTTGCAATCTGAGCATTAAAAAGATAAAAAGAATAGTAAAGCGAAAATTTTTTTCTTTCTTTTCAACTTTGTTGTTTTACCTTTTTTTATTATTTTTTAATTCAGTGAATAATTGCTGTAAAGTGTAACTTACTGTACCAAGGAAGATAAGAGAGTTAAAAAAAAAATTAGGAAATTAATTGCGGAGAAGGACGTGTCAAAAGTAGTTCTAAGGAAAAAAAATTATCTATTAACACCATAGATAGGACTGAACGCAAAAAAAAAAAATAGGACAACGAAGAAGAATTTTTTTTTTTTTTTGTGTGTGTGTGTGAGTGTACGTTGTAGGGGAGCGAAATTTCTTTCTGCTTCAATATTTAGCAGTTTATTGCCTTTGTATAGGAATTGAAACTAGAAAGAGGCGTTGAAGTGATAGTGAGTCTTTCTTTCACTACTGGAGGTGTCTGACAGCTGGAGAGACCATACACGTAGGGAGAGGAGACGGGGCGAGTGAGGCCGAAAGAAGGAAATATATTACTGGAATAGGCTTAAAGTAACAGCTTATAAGATATATATATATATATATTACTTTTTTTTTTTGTAGAAAAGTGTGAAAAACAAAGTACAAAGATAAAGTGACGACCCTATATATAAAAAAAAAAAAATTAGGAGGGTTGTCAAGACTGTAGTGACGTGCACATCGACGCTCCTCTCACTGAAACATAGGCAATTTTGTAGTGAGCCTCAGATACCGAAATGCTGTCTAAGTATTTCTCGAAACTTTATCATCCCAAGAAGAATGTCTCTAGCGATTCCGCCACTCGCAACACAGTTGGACCTGTAGACAACGAGGGCACCCGCTCAGCCAACTGTTCAGTAGCCATACCTTGCCCCGACTCTGGCAAATCCCAACAACAGACACACATCGACATTCCGAAACATGGCAGATGTGTACCCGAGTTGCCCGCACTGTCAGAGGAGCAGTTGTCCAGTCCTAGTGTACCAGTAGCCATTTCATCAAATAGAGAGGCAATGCCAAGGATGAAGAGTGCAGAGGTTTCTGCAGCGATAGTTGAAAGTGTATGTGATGGTAAACTCTTAGAGACGTCTAGTATTGGCCTCTCCGTTAGTGGAATTGTCTTAAACAACAATGTGGATGATCATGTCATTTTTGAAGGCGAGGATAATGACGAAGACAATGATGACGATGATATCGTTTTGGAGGAGGAACAGAAGATACAGCAATCGCAAAGGGCGTGTCCATCGTCGCAACCTGTATTCATTTTCAATTCAAACACCACTTCTCCTGCTGCGGCGTTAGATGCGTTTTCACACCCAACTACTGGCGATTCTTCGAACGGTTCGGCCTCAATGGCTCCGTTCTATGAGAGTAAAAAGTTCTTTAACGCAACACCGGTGTCTTCCGTCGGGAAAAACATAGATGTGTCGAAAGGATACGGTGCCGAAGACCGAATGGCACCACCGCGCTTTCCACAAACTCCGTCAAGCTACGCACATCCGCAAGATCATATGCATCAATCACAGCAATGTGTTACTGACACAGTGGAATGTTCATTACAGCAGAGACCATATATCTCCTTTTCCCCCTCTTCCGAGGACCAGCGGAAGATTCCCTGTGTGTTGCATGCCGTCCCCTTTACTCGTCGCCTAGGGCATTCTGAGACCTCTCTTATAAATAGCGCTCATCAGAGTGCCTGGGGTGGTGTCTCCGTTGGAGAAGGCGATGACGTGAACGAGAGCGAGACCGACGACGACTACATTGAACTCACTGGTGGCACACTGGATGAGCCAATGACCCCGCATAGTTACTCATCTATGCGAAATCTTAGTCAGACAAGGCGGCGTGCCGCGAGGAGTCTTCCCACTCTGATACCGCGCGCGCCTTGCAGCAAAGGTGTTTGTAGCTCTGCAAGCTGTTACTCTCCTCCGCGTTACTCTAGCTTGAACACAAGTTCATCATTGTTCCCGCAACAGGGCAGTGAATGTCCCGCAAGCCCACATACTGTAGATGGCGGGCGACAGACGCGACTGGACGATGCATCTGCACAGTTAACGCCGCTATCGCGCCCCATGTTATGGCAACCGCCAAACCTTCCATCAGAGCCAAGTTCTCTCGAAAGTCTCAATGTCGGTGGATTGTGTGTGCAGCCGTTTAAGGATAGTGTGCTTGAGTGCAATAGAGCGGAGATTCGAGTAATCGGTAGTAATCAGAAGCTCCTTAACGAGAAGTATGTCATTTACCTTAACTGGAATCTTGGCGCGGGGTCTCACTCAAAGGTTCTCTTATGTTATGGACTAGAGAGCAAGGTTTATTACGCAATGAAGATACTGGACCGAGGAAGATTGCAACGTCGAGGCATAGGCGTGGGATGTGCTGTGCATCAAATAAAGCGCGAGATTGCCATTTTGAAAAAATTGCGTCACCCTAGTATCGTTGCCCTTGTTGAAGTTATTGACGATCCACATTGTAGGAAGATATATCTAGTACTGGAGCTCGCCGAATATGGGGGGATTATGTCCATGGACAATGACGGAACTGTGTTACCCGTGCATGGGAAATCCATCTTACCTGAGCGTGAGGTGGCTCGTGTGATGCGAAGCGTATTGAGTGCATTGGGCTACGCGCATCAGTTGGGTATTGCCCATCGCGACATCAAACCGCCAAACATTATTCTCACTGCTCAAGGGGAAGTGAAGCTTTCGGACTTTGGTGTAAGCCTCATTGTGGATGAATCCGCGGAGCGTGTGAGGCGTGAAGGAAGTGTAGCGTTTCTTCCACCAGAAATTTTAGTATCCCCAGAGGTAACCGTCACCCCACGAGGTCGCGTGTCGTGTCACGGCACATTACGTACAACGCAACCTCTGCTTACTACCGCTGGTGCTGGAAGCCACGGAACGCATACTGTGCGTACCGTCGGGACTCCCTTATCCTCCACATCTGCTGTGCCTGTCGAACCACCTGAAGCAACAACACACGCGTGTTCTTCTGAAACTGTAGGGAGGATGGAGAGTGCTGCGGTACCAATGTCAACAACGTTTAATTCACTTCCCATATTTCCGTATTATAACCGCTTAAGCAACAGTACGACAGAGCTTACTGGCGGGTCTCTCACCGCATCCCAAAGTGGCCCAACTTCATCTCTTCCTATCAATGCAATGGGTGGCGGCTCCTTCACGGCACCTGTCGATCTTTTTCGCGCCGATGTCTTCTCAGTCGGCATAACGGCCTTTGTGTTACTTATGGGACGTCTTCCATGGCGGGCAAATGACGCGCTGTCGCAGCTTCGTGCTATTCTTAGTAATCCAGACCCATTCGCAATAAAGCTCTGCCGTGAAGACGCGCAGCAAAGTGAAATGCCACCGCCGCACCTCGAATCCCCATGTCCTGTTCCAGACTTCACCGCAAAGGCAACGCGGCTGTGTATGGCTTCGAGCACAAATGTCAATACAAACTTGCCCCAAATTTCACCGAGTACATGCGGTGATGGCTCTTCACAGAAGATACCAGTCTCTTCCTTTTCTAGTCCGTATGAAAGCCATGGGTGTGCTGAGCCCTCCTCGTTGCGTGAGGACCAAGGCGATCTTTCACAGCTGCCAGAAACACATTGCAACGATGTCTCTTCCATGGCGATGGACTTTATTCGCCGTTGCACCTGCATAGAACCATCGAAACGCGCAACAATTGCCGAGTTGTGTGCGCATTCATGGATTCAGCAACTGGAGCAGAGCGAAGGCGTTGCAGCGGAGGAAGTGACGGGAACGTCTCTTCATGACTCCTGCGGGGATACGACAACGGCGCCCCCCGTCACCGCTTCGCAATTGGACGGAGGCGTCCGCCAAGAGTGACGAGAAAAAAAAAAAAAAAAAAAGAAGAAGAAGAAGAAAAAAAAAAGAAAAAAAGAGCCACTGTACCATTGCACTTTGCGTGTTCATGCTTTGGCGAGGCATGCGACTTCTCTTTATAAACAGAACTCGCAGTGTCCGCTAGTGGAGGCGGGCCATTGTCGCCCACAAATATGCTTCACCCGCTGACACCAAAGAGTGATCTCAGCGACATTCAAAGGTTTTTTTTTAAAAAAAAAAAAAAACTAACGGCATAGTCTTAGCAATGATGTGTGGCACCACAACCGCGAGGACTTTGTCGGAGTATAAGTAATGGCAGTTTTGCGTATGCCTTTGCGTGCCTCATTGCTCACAGTTCAATGAAGTGTTTTGTGTCTGATGCGGTAGTGAAGAGAGATGTGTCATGACCGGAGGAATAGAATTTATTTATTTTTTTGTTTTGTGGGGTAATTAAGAAAAACTGCAATCAATGCGGACGATTTACGCACTCGATGATTGTCGTGCGATAACGACTTACGCACTGGGGGAGGCGGCAATCGTTTGTTAAATGCAAAGTTGGAGAACTTTCGTTTGTCAAGGACCGTAAGTGGAAGTTTTTGTTGTTTTTCGGTTACATTTTTTTTTTTTTTTTTTAGTTTATCACATACACACGCAACCTTTCTCGCGCAGTTTGGTCACTACGGCTTCGAACTTATAAGTTTTCTCCTCAACTGCTTTCCGGGAAAGCAGAAACTACTACTACTACTACTACTAAAAAAAAAAAAAAAAAGTCCGACACGAAATAAACTGCGTATACACTCAAAGAAGTTGAAAAATGGATTTTTCATGATTGTTTTTTGTTTGTATGTGCAGGATACTATGATTATAGGTATCTCCAATACTTATACAGTTTGAAACCCCAACAGCTAAAAGCGATATCTGCAGTTGGTGTTTATTACTGTTAGCACACACATACACGTTTTTTTTTTTTTTTTTTTTTTTTATTTTTTTGTACCTTTGTTCTTTGTTGCTACTTTTCCTTTGCATTTATTGATGTATTTGGTGAAAAAAAAAAAAAAAAATCTGTTATTCGTTTTAAAAAGATTGAGAGATGAGTTCTTGTAACGTTTCTTTCTTATGTGTGTGTGTGTGTATTTTTTTGTTTTTGTTTTTTTTTGTTTTTTGTTTTCTCTGAATTTGTCTTTGAGTATTCAGTCACTGTTCCCCCCAATTGGTGCATGGAGAGAAAAAAGTTTTGCTTTGCAATCGCATTCCAAACACACGAGTGCGAAAAAAAAAAAAAAAAAAACGAAGAGAAAAATGAAACAAAATACAATTTTGAAAACAAATGCACTTTCCTTCATCACAAAACACACACACACACATTTTATTTTTATTTATTTTTATTTATTTATTTTTTTTTTCTATTGCGAGAGTATGTAAAGAAAACGAAATGAATTCTTTCTTTGTGATCGAGAAGATAAATTTGCCTTTTGTTTTGTTACCGGTCTTTATGGGAAAAAAAATAAAATAAAGTTTAAAAACAAAAAAAAAAAAAAACAAGAACAAAACAGACTTTTGTTAGTGTTTTATTCTTATTATTATTGTTATTTGCTATCGCAGCAGTGTTGACAAATTGTGAGAAGCTCAAGCCAAACAAGGGATTGGTAACTTTGTGTTTGTTTTACGGATTCATTTTTTTTTTTTGTTTTTTGTTTTTTGTTTTTGTTTTTCTCTTTTTTAAAAAAAAAAAAAAATTTCAATGGAAGGGCGGGAGGGATTTGTGTGTGTTTTCGAAATTGGAATGTTTTGATATTTTATGAATTACAGAAAAAAAAAAAAAAATGGGAATGTACGGCGACCATCTGATCAGAGGCGAATGAAAAAAAGGAAAAAGAAAAAAAAAATGTATAAATTGTACGCTGCGATACAAATGTCTTTACGCTTTGACTCCTTTGTGTGTCCCGTAAGCCCAGTAAGCTCTTCTGCGCCTGTAACGTTTCAAAAATTTCAATCGTGGAGATTTTTTTTTTTTTTCCTTTTTTTTAAAAAAAAACGCATAACTTGTTTATTTATTTTATTTATATTTTATCAAAATACAACCGAAACACAAAGAATATCATTCATCCGTAAATATTCTTCAGGATTTGTTGTTATTATTATAATATTTTTCACTGTTTTTTCTTCGATGGTTTGTGAATGTCAAAGCCTTTTTGTTTTATGTGGTTGTTACGTTTACCTTTTTTTGGAGATAGTGAAACAGTTTTTTACTTTTTTCTTTTTATTGAAATTTTTTTTTTTTTTTT
Source organism: Trypanosoma boissoni (assembly GCA_030849725.1). Taxonomy (NCBI): domain Eukaryota; phylum Euglenozoa; class Kinetoplastea; order Trypanosomatida; family Trypanosomatidae; genus Trypanosoma; species Trypanosoma boissoni. Next base: position 168,766 of record JASANW010001435.1, on the reverse strand, counting down.
GCTTTTCTTTGTGTGGCACTTTTTTATTTATTTATTTGTTTATTTACTATTATTACACAGTTTGTATTACATGATGTGGAAGGAGGAGAAAAAAAAAAAAAAAAAAAACTATAAGTTTCCTTTTTTGTAACAGTTTTATTTGCTACTTTCTTATCTCTCATTCTTTATTATTATTATTATTGCGAATAACTGCATTTTTTGATTTTTTTTATTATCTGATGTTGTGAAACAAAAATATAGACAGTAGCTTTTTTTTTTTTTTTTGCTTTTATTGGGTTAAATTGTCAATATTATTTATATATCTTTTTTTTTTTTTTTTTACTTTTTGGTATAAGATATAAGGCAGCATAGATGCGTTTTACTTTTATATCTTTTTAAAATAAAAAAAGCAAAAAAAAATAAAAAAAAAGCGGTGAAGGGGCGGCTGTCCGGGAAGGAAAGGGGAAAGAGCAATTTTATTCACAGAAAGCTTTTTTCGGTTTTGCTCTTCACTTACGCATAGGCCGACATGGACTTTTTGCGCCTCACATTTGTTAATGGTAACGCGTTCATGGTGTATCGACATTGCAATTTAGTTTGTTGCTCTGCACGCATTTTTTTTTTTTCTTTTTTTTTTTTTTTTTTTCGGCACTTTTGCAAATTGAGACCGCCTAATCTAAAGACAATGTTTGGGATAAGACATTTTGTCAGTGGATGTTGGAACACAAGAGATCTCAGTGATCCGCTGGGCACTCAGCAAAGGGTGCGGGACAGATGCATGGACAAGTGAACAGTCTTTTTACTTTTTGGTTTTTTAAAGTACTGCGAGGCTTACTTCTTACATATACTTATATATATATATATATATATATATATTCTTTGTGTATTACTTGGCGGGCTCGACACTAACTATTGATGGTTATTTCTTTACTAAGCTACTCTGCTCCCTTATGTGCTGTATCTTTGGTATTGTTACTATTGCTGTTCTATCATTTTTTTAGGGAGTGGGGTGCTCCCTTTGTTCGTCTCGTTTGTGTTTTACGTTTAGACCTGGATAGAAACTATTGTAACATTATTTGCTTTTTTTTTTTTTCTCCTTTTTTTTTTCTTCTCGTTGCTTGTTTGTCTTGTAGTATTGGGAAAAGAAGAAAAAAGAAAGTTCTGCGATTTAGAAAAGAAACTAAAGCCTCTCAACGTATCTGAAGTCTTTGAAGGACAAATAAAGAAAAAAAAAGAAGAGGTACTGGCAAACCATCAAATTAAAACTCTTATTCTTCATAGAGCTTTACCATAAAAAGTTTTTATTTTTTTTTTTTTTTTTTTTGGTTCTCAAGATTAAAAAAAAACAAAAAAAAAAACTTTTTTTAGACTTGGTAAATTTAAGTATTTTGACGAAACGTTTGAAAAAAAAAAAAAAAACTGAACGAAAAATAAAAAAAAAAAAAACAAGAAAAAAAGTACAGTCAAAGATAGCGTTTCACGTCTGACTTAAAAGAATGTATCCTAAAAACAAACCGCTTCCTCCGGAATCTGCTAGTCGAGCGGCAAACGCCGTCCACCGGTCATGTGGAGCGAAACAAGAAAATGTTCTTGCCTCCTCTCTCAACACTTCTGCCGCCAAGCCTGAAGTTGTCGAAGAAATGAATAATAAGTCCAATTCCTCTTCTTCGCCCAAACAAAATATGTCTGTTCACTTACAAGTGCCGTGTATGGAGGCAAGCTTAGTCCACGATGGCGGTTATGTATCCGATAAAGTGCTGACTGCTGGGCCATCACTGCGTGCAAAAGCGAACCAATCGGGTCCACTGCAAAGCCCCAATCACCAGTTCCCCCTCTCCGCCGTTCCACCGCCACCGTATGACGAACACAGTAATAGTAACATGTGCAGCATGGCACCGCCGCCATCACATCCTCCTCCGCCTCCTCCCTCGCCTTCCCGGCACACGTTACCGATGCCGACGAATATGTTAATGCAGCAGCCTTGCACGGAGGCCCCTTATTATGAAGCGGCAGTGTGGAATATGCATCAGGGGTATCCCGTGGCGAATCCTTCGCCCATTGCGTCACCCCAATTCCCTCCACCGCCGCCGCCGCCGCCTTCGTGGCGAACACACGAGAGGGCTCCTCCCGGAATGCCAATGGATCCCCACGACATGTCCGGTGTGATGCAAGTGCCTTCCATACCACCGCCGCCGCTCAAAGTTCCACCGCCGTACAATGATGGAAATGGCTATTCAGGGGGACGGCAAGGTATGTTTGCTTCAGGGAATGCTAAAACACCATCCGGAGGTAGTGCTTCTTTTGGTCGCCGCTCGCGGGTTAATGTGAAGAACAAAAATGTGAAGGAGACTGCAGGAGAAACAACGTTGTCTACTCCAAAGCAATTGAACGATAGCGCATTATCATTTGGGCATAAAAGCGAGAAGAGTGAGGAAAACGACAAGGCGATAGAATCCCATCATTTCCGAGAGATTAGTGCTGTGAGTAGTGGGTCTTTGCAACACCTCTTGGAAGAACAGAGCCAAACTATTTCTTATTGGCGAGAAAAGGCACGACAAATGTCACACCACCATCGCCAAAACGTTTCATTCCTGCTTCAATTAGTGGCATCACTTCTTGAGCGTATCACATTCCTTAAACAGAGCTCTGTGGATGACTCTCCAAAGGATTCTTGTGATACCAATGGTACTGAACGTTATACGCCCCAAGAAGATAATCCTGCGACACTGAATGAACAACTTAGAGAGTTGCAAAATGTCCTAGACTGTATGAATGACGACGCTGAACTGACGTCAGGGAAAAGGAGTGATGATACCGTTGAATCTCGGGACTTTAAAACAGAGCGGAATCATCGCCGTCGTTTGATCACAGATATCCTTTCCCTTCCACAGCTCATGCCGTTCCTCGAGGCCTCGACGGCAAACGGCGACAATGGCGCCGCGCCGACGGCGGATGAGTGCGCGCGCGAGGACCGGACCGCCTCGCGCCTCGTGGCCGCCGAGGTGAGGGCGCTCATGAAGGCTGTCGACTTCGAGACGACGCGTCCACTGTCGCTGAGCGTTGTGGTGCCGCAACCCGCCACTCTTAATGGCAGCGCAAGTTTAGAGTGACGAAGGAATGAGGCGGCGGTGTCCATTCCCTGTGATATATGCTTCAGGCCATTAAAAGATATGAAGAAAAAAGAAAAAAAAAAAAAAAAGAAAAAAAAAAAGAAAAAAAAAAACTGTAGCAGAACCAACACTTGACGAACGCGGAAGAAGGGGAAGACAATGAAAAAAAGTATGGTAATAAACGGATTAAAAAAAAAAAAAAAAGGACAAGCTTGTGAGGTAGTATAACAAACAGAAATATACAGAGACAATACGTTTTTGTTTGTGGAATAAGCAGAAACACATGAAGGCTAAAAAAAAAAAAAATGGATTATATATATATATACATATATATCTGTGAAGCAAAGGGAAAAGGAAAAAAAATAATAATTGGAAGTGCACGTGGAGTATTGCTCTTTCTATGTCGAGAACAAAGCTACGGTGACAACTTGTCACTGCTGTACGATGCATATCTTTTTCTCGCGATGGAAACTTCACATACGGATGGGATGAAGCCGTTTCGTTTTTTATCTTTTTGCACAAAGGCGAAGTTATGCAATGGCGGAAAATCATTACTAAGGTTTAAATTGTAGACGAGATACGACTAAATATATATATATATATATATATATATGCAAGAGTCGTTTTACGAGTGTAAAATATATAGAGGCAGTCCATTTTATTGGAAATGAACGATGAATTTTTCGTTTTGCTTTCATTTTTTTTCTTTTTATGTTTGTTTGTTTGCCCCTTGTGATACTTGGGCTTATCTAGCGATTTTTTTTTTTTTTTGATGTTTTTTTTTTTTTTTACATCTTTTGCAGTCTTCCCCGTCAAAAGTTCATTTTGTTTGTTTGTTTGTTTGTTTGTGCTTTGCACTGTTTTCTCCGGCGGCGATGGATTCCCTCGTGCACACTTTGTGTTCCCCCGTTTTCTTTATTTCTTTATTCTGCCGCGTACTAAATAGATACCTGTGTCTTTGTTTGTTTGTTTGTTTGTTTGTCTTTTCGGCTTTGTATTCGAACTGCGGACTCGACTGGTAGAGGTCGGCAAGACATTATGTGTGCCGTTCGCTCTTCTCTGCAGCGAAGGAACATTGGAAACAAAAAAAAAAAAAAAACAAGAAAGAAAGAAAAAACAATGTTTTGTAATTGTTGTTGTTGTTGTTGGGGGTCTATAACATAAGCAGTGGCTGAGGTGGTGAGTGACGGTATCGTATGGAAAATCGAAAAAAAAGAAAAAAAAAGGAAAGAAATTATTATTAAAAAAAAAAAAGATTGTAAAAAAAGATAAAAGAAAACAATATTTCAATACGGCAAACGGAGGAAGCAGCTGCGGAATATATATATATATATATATATATATATTGGGGAAAATGTTTTTTTTTTTTTCTTTTTGGGTGACTATTGGTACAGAAAAGGAATCAAACAGCAGAGAAAAGAAAGATTAGTGTATACTTATATATATATATTTATATATATTTATATATATATATATATATTTATATATATTTATATATATTTATATATATTTATATATATTTATATATATATGCATAGATATGTATACATAAAGTGTGTAAGCGAATTATAGTTTTGAGGATACGGATTTTTTTATGTTGAAAGTGCGCATGAGAAGAACAGGAGCGTGAAATGTTTTTTTTTTTTTGTTGTTGTTTGTTTGTTTGTTTGTTTGTTTGTTTGTTTTTCTTTAGGGATGATGCTATTATATAACCCTATTTTATTATTATTCTTTTTTTTTCTTTTTGTATTATTGGAAGGATGAAAGGGGTTTGGGATTATTCAATGTGAGAAATATGTCAAAAAAAAAAAAAAGTAATCGAAACTTGAACGATTTTTTTATTTTGTTTTATTTTGTTTTTTGTTTTTTTGCCACACGCACTTGCACATACGCATTCAAAAAAAAAAATATATATATTAATAATAATAAAGTAAGAAACAAATACACTTTGGAAACAAAAAAAAAAAAAAAAAGAATTGTATGAGTGTCAAATGCTTAACGCATCAGAGCGCTTCCCCTTACCGTCACTCCTCCGCTTTTTGTGTTTTTTTTTTTTTTTTTATGCGGAGACGATTGAGGGAAAAGAGAAATGTTTTGTTTGGGACATGGCAGCGGCCCGCGGAATCGTTTCTGCGCTATTTGGACACAAAAAAAAAAGAAAACAAAAAAAAAAAAAATAGAAATGAGAGAAACAAAAAGAAAGAAAGTCTTAAAATTGTATACGATGCGTGTCGGCAAGAGAGGCCGCCACACACAACTCCTCCTTCCTAAAGAAAAAAAAAAAAAAAAAAAGATATTTATATTTATATTTATAAATACAAAATGAAAAACAAAAAAAAAAGCGAATTGCACATCTGCTACATGCGGCCAAGACTTTACTTTTTTTTTCTTTTTTTTTTTTTTTTTTCTTTACAAATTTTGAACTTTTTATTCAGTGAGCGAACAAATTTAGAACACCTATTCAGAGCGCGGCTGATGCTAAACAACTCAATTATATAGACTTACAACCCATGTTGGACTCTTATACATATATTTATATATATATATATATATATATATTATAGACAAAGTTGTGTTGTTGTTTTGTTTTTCTTGCTCCTAATTGTTCTTTTTTTTTTTTTTTTGTTTTTTTTTGTTTTGTTTTTTCTTCTTTAAAAGAGTTTTCTCCCATTGTTGTTATTGTTTAACGTTTGTTTGTTTGTTTGTTTGTTTGTGTGTCTATTTCGCTCAGTATCAATGTCAGTGGATGACTGTTGGCCCCCAACTTCAAAGTGAAGGAGCGGAATGCCTCAGAGGAACAAACACAAAACAAAAAAAAAAATAAAAAGAAGACACACACAAACACAAACAGACAAATAATCTCTTTTTCTTTGTTTGATCTCTTGCTGTGTGCCAAAAGTGCCTAAATCCCCTTCTTTCTCTCTTTTCTTTTTTGTTTGTTTGTTTGTTTTTCTGAATGCTTACAGCTGCGTTCCTTTCTTCCCCGTCTGCTGTTACTGAAATGGTTTCGGGAGTTTTCCTGTCACAGAGCTGTGACACTTAACAACGAAAAAAAAAATATATATTTATATTTATATAGGAAACCTAAAGGAACAGAAAAAAAAGGTTTTTTTTTTTTTTGCATTTATGTTTTATTGCTGGCATGCTCACAATAATAATCATTTTTGTTTTTTGTTTTCTTTTTACTGCCAGATAATCTTCTTGTACAAATTGTTTTGGAAAAAAAAAAAAGCACAAAAAAAAAACTATTTATATTTATATTTATATTTATATGTGCGTGTGTGTTTGTGTGTATTGTTGCGGGTTTTGTTTTCTCTCTCTTTTTCTCGTAGCTCAGTAGATTTCTTCTGTACCGTTGTAATTTTCAGCACTATTTTTTCTTTTTCTTTTCTTTCCATTGTTCTCACACAATATTGCTTACGAACACGTTCTAGAGTGGAAAATACGAATTCATACTTTTTTTTTTTTAATGAAAAGACTTTTGTATATATATATATATATATATATATATGGAGAGAAGTGGAGGTGTGTGGTGAGGTAAGGGTTGCATTGGTTACATTTTTATATAAGAATGCATTGGAGTGTGATCTTATGCCACCACTCAAGCAATTATTCCTACTGATGTATGCGTTCTGTGTGTTTACGCCTTTGGTGGAGGCAGGAACGTATACTTTTATTCTTAAGAAACACATTGAATATATGTTTTACTTTATATTTATTATTATTATTATTATATATATATATATATATATATATTGTCATCAGAAAGCACATTGTATATTTGTGACTTGTTTTTAAAGTGTTTTTTTTTTATTGTTTTTTTTTTTTTTTTTTTGCGTATCTATTTTCATTTTAAAAGTGATCAAAGGGATTTTACAAAAACAAAAAGAAAAAGTATTAAACCCCCCAAAAAAAAGAAAAAGAAAAAAAAAAAAAGGACAATGCACAGAATGTCGACGGCCATTTGTTTTGTTCTTGCGACTCTCTGCAGCGCCTCGGCCTCCGCTGCGAAACGCATTCCTGTGGCGCCGGACCCGCTGCGGCCGATGGCGCCGCAGGCGCAGCAGTACCTCCTCGCGGTCGCCGCCTTCGCGCTCTTCGCCGCGGCGGCCGCGCTCGGCGTCGGCGCGCTGCTCCGCGTGGACTACGGCGACGACTCGCTGCTGATGGTCGAGGTCGCCGACGCGGCGGCAGCGGAGGAAAAGTAGGGACTGCGTGCATGTGTGTGTGGGGGGGGGGGTGAATGAATGACAGTGGAAAGTGTTCCAAGGAAAACCCTCCACACAATTCGGCAGCGTTAAATATATATATATATATATATCTTATTATTTGGGTGTGTATCAATAAGAGGAGTTTGCAGGCATTCTTACGCCTCTGTCTTTTTTTTTTTTTATGCCTTTCTGTCGAAGTCATTTTCTTTAGACATTTTTTTTTTTCTTTTTGTGCTATTTGTGATTTTTTATTTTTATTCTCTTAATTAATCATCTTAGAGAATGTAAGTTGTCTATCTTTCTCTCTCCCTCTCCTCTTCCTTTTTCTGTATTTTCTGTGTTTTTTTTTTTTTTAAGATTTAGTCGGAAGTTTCAATTTGACTCTAAGTGACATATATTTGTCACTTATTGTATCTTCCATACATTTAGGAAACGTATAATACTTTTTTTTTTGTTTTTTTTTTTTCTTTTTTTAGAATACCTTTCCTTTTTTTTTTTTTATTGCACCGCCGTCACTTGTGCAGTTTAGGATTCCTGAGGTTCACGCAAAGACCAACCATTTAAAAAAAAAAAAAAAAGTAGAACTGTCAGCTAGAATGGAGCTTAATTGGAAAATGGTTCTTCCAGAGGGCAATGATTACGAGCGCCTTACGAATATTCTTGATCCGGGTTTTTCCCATGAGAAAAGTTATAGAGATTTTTTCTTTGACTTTGCGAACTCAACGCTAGAGCGAGTTCATGCAGTTCTTCGACTGCGTGTGTTATGCAAGTACTTGCGTGGCTCACCGAGAGGAGAAACTTGCGCAGGGGATTCGGGTGAGCCGTGGTGTGCTTCACTGGTTTTAAAGGAGAACAATAAGGTGGAGTGTGGGGAGCAAATGCTTTTTGTGTTGGAGGAGAATTCTTTGCCTTGGTCCATAGTGGACGAAGTGCTCTTTCACTCCACTAGTCTTTTAGATGCATTGCGGGGATACAGTGCAAAGGCGTCAGAGGGCCCTGTGCCTCTTAGCACGTGTCAGCGCATTGCGTCTCGTTTAGAGGAAATTGCATTGGCCTCGAATGAACCGCATCCTTTAGAGCTGCGCCAAGTGGGTTCCTATGCTACAAAGCGACGTGTGTACACTTATCTTCAAGATTCATTACCTGGAAGTGCAAATCCACAAATGCCATTGAGAGATGTGGACATGAAAGAAAATAGTCACTCGTTGAAGATGCACATTTGTGTTGACAAGACACTTTTTCCGTTTGGGGAGAAGTACGAATTAGAGGTTCATAATGTCAGTGTTCCCCTTAACGATATTTTGGTGGAACTTAAAGCATTTTTGCAACAAAACGGTATAAAGTATAGTCTAGGCTCAGAGAGTAAATTTGCGCGATTTATGAAATACGTACATGGACTCCACGCTCCAAGTGAGTATGTACAGGAAGTGAAATTGCGCCTTGCGAGCATCAATGGATACAAGGAAGTTCTTAACTGGCTCGACAGGCCGCAAGAAGCTGCTATTCCTTCACTGCCAGTGCACAATAATATGAATAATAATAATAACACCGTACCCATCTCTCAGGTGTCACAGTCCACAGAAGTGCACGGGCACAGTCGTGCCACAAACGATTTGGAAATTGGTTTGGTTTATCATACGGCGTACGAGCAATTGCAATCACAGACACAAAACGAGGCATGTGACTGCTCGCAAAGGGTGACACATGCGGCCGAATTGGAATACGGCGGTCGCAGGAGTGTGGGCCGCCATGAGGGCAGTGGTTGTGAAGAGCGGTACCAGGAGGATTACTATTTTGACACACTTCACAGTATGCTTCTTGAGCGTCATTGCTTTGTGCGGTTAAGGTGCCTAAACCATGCCGAGACTTTTATATTCTCAATGAAAGAAAAAAGCAAAGTGGAGCATGGGGAACAAGAATGCGTTACACGCCGAGTAGAGGTTTCTGGTGATGTTGCGCGGTTATTAATGCAAAATCCCACACAATTCCTCTTGGACCAGCGAGAGCATAACGTTGTCGCAAAGGATCTTTGGGAATACTTCGGAGTACGCAGTCTTCGTGTGGTGGCATTCTTTCGTACCGAGCGTCGTGTGTACACTCGTCGCCTCTCCGCTGCGATACCGCCGCCGTGGTCGCAGGCGTCCCCGCACCCGACCGCCGAGGCGGAACCGGTGATGCCCGCGTGGGGCACTCCCGCGCGGGGCACTCTGTCCCCGGAGCCCTCAAGTGCCTTGGGCGCGCCCCACCCCGGGGGGACAGTGTGTGTGAATGTGGACCGCACAGTGTACGATTTGTCTATGCCGGCGGAGGCGTTTGCGGCCATTGCGGCGGCGAGTCCGTCTTGCGCGTACAGCCGCGCGGAGGGACAAGTGCCTCCGAGACACGTCACGGAGTTGTATGAAATCGAATTGACAAATCTTTCAAACCTGTCGACGCAGGAGGGACTGCGTTGGGTCACAGGCGAATTGGATGCTTTGGGCATCGAGTGGCGAAGTGGTATTCAAAGGAAAGTGGAGCAGTACTTTTATCTCGCAGACACACTGCTGGTGCACTCGGCGGGAGAGCTCAGCCAAAAGAACAGTGCAGTGGATCTTCACCCCACGAGTGGACGCTCCCAGTCGCGGCGCTCTGCTGACTTCCGAGTGCAGTAGAACATCAATGAAGGGAATGGTTTTTTTTCCTTTTTCCTTTTCATGTGCGTACACCATAGACGGCAGTGCTCTTTTGTTTTTATTTTTATTTTTAAAGCATAGACGAGGAGTGCAAAAAAGTGAAGAAAACGGTGATAGGAAATTAAAGAATATTATAACATTGAAAACAAAACTACAACAACAACAACAAACTTTTTTTTCCTTTTTTTTTTTTTTCTTTGCGTGTATCTCAGCACCTGGTACACAAAAGACGGAACAATCTACATCCGCCTCTTTGAGATATTTAATCAAAAAACAAATCAATACGCATTACCGAGGTACAAAAAAAAAAAAAAAGGAACGTGATAGGGAATGCGCAAGAAATGAGTCCTGATTATAAATGCAAAGTGTTCTGTAGATTTTTATAAAAAAAAAAATTATTTTTATTTTTTTATTTACCGTACCTGTTGATTATATATATAACTTTATATTGCTTTACCGGAAAAACACTATGCATACGATTTCGGTACATTAATTTACTCCAACATTCTTATCTCTTCCTCTTTTTTTTTTTTTTTAATTATTATTATTTCTTTCTCGATTATATACTTGTATATGTATATATATATATATATATATATATATATAAGTAAGAGATAAAACTCACTCGTTCAATTTGTTTTATTTTTTCAACCCGAGAGAAATCCCCACCAGACCTAATAAAAAGACAAAAAAAAAAAAAAAAAGACATGGCTTCCCTAAAGCAAACGGCGCCTGTTGCGAACAAATCCTCTTCCGCGATCCCAAAGCCGCGCAAGAGCATTGCCTCGCGCAAGATCCACAAGGAAGGTCTGATCGTCGCGAAGAAGGAGAGCGCCGCGGCCGCCGCCGCCGCGACCCGCAAGCGGCACCGCTGGCGCCCGGGCACCGTTGTGCTGCGGGAGGTCCGCCGGTACCAAAACGCCACGGACCTGCTCATCGCACGCGCGCCGTTTCGGCGACTTGTGCGTGAAATTGTGTCGAATCTCAAAGACTCTTTGCGTATGAGCTCAACGGCAATGGAGGCACTGCAGGAGTCGACGGAATTGTACATTTCATCTCTTCTCTCCGATGCGAACCTGTGCACGTTGCATGCGAATCGGGTCACATTGTATTCAAAGGATATTCAACTGGCACTCAAACTGCGCGGGGAACGCTTGTGAGTGATAAGCGCTTTCTCAATTTTTTTTTTTTTTTTACGTCACATCCAATACAACAGGTGAAACGAAGCTCATATATATATATATAGAGAGAGAGAGGGGAGCAACCATTTTTTTTTTTCTTGTTGTTGTTGTTTTCTTTTCTTTTTATTATTATTATTATTATTATTAGAGGAAAAAAAAAAAAACAAGTGTGAAATATATCTTTTATGTTCTTTGGTAGAGACGATTGCTGCTGTGTGATTACGAGATTGAGAAGAGACGCTGTTTGTTTATGTTTTCTTTTGTTTTGATTTGTTTTGTGTGTGATCTTATTGCATCGCAGAAAACGGCAATGACTTTTGTGAGGCGCCTCAGCGTCACTCTTCTTCTCTTAGGAACAAATAATAAAAAAAAAAAAAAAAAAGAGGTGCAGCTGTTGAGTTTATGTGCATTGAGAAAGAAACAAAAAAAAAAAAAAAGTTTTTAGAAAAAAAAAAAAAAAGAAACAGAACAAAAGAGGATTACATGCGGGATGACTGAGATTTGGTGATATTGAAAAAAAAAGAAATTTTAAAAAAAAAGAAAATATAAGTACACTAAAAAAAAAAAAAAAAACTAATTTTAATGAGTGACTTTTTTTTTTTTTTTAAGTTTCGTCCCGTTTTTCTTGAAGTTATGTTTTCCTTTTTTTTTTTTTATTTTGTTTATTTTGTATCACTTTTTTTTTTTTGTCTGTGTGTGAGTGTTTTTTGTTTTGTTTTTTTGTTTTTTAAAGCAAATGTGATGGACCGCACACCAAACGATCACTGCAGCCGCTCTCTGTGCTTTCATCCAACTCATTTGTTTTTTTTTTTTTTCATTTTCTTTTCTTATCCCCTCTTATTTATTCACTTTCATTCACTTCATGAGCGAATCTTTACACCGTCTTTTTTTTTTTTTTTGATACATTGATATTTTTGTTTTTTGTTACTCTCATTGGTGTTTTTAAGTTTTTTTTTCTTTTTATTGTTTTGTTTTCCTGGTCTCTCTCTCTCTCTCTCTGTGTGTGTGTGTGTGTTGGAAAGTGCAATGTATTGCCTCTGCCGATGGAATATATAAAGGAATAATGAAAAGTACAAATATGTTTCAAAGCGTTTCTGTGCAATATGAGTCAGTCTGTGCCAGAGAGTTTTATTTGCGCACACATCACACGTAACCTCTTAGAAGAGTACATACATATATATTTAAATATATATATATATATATATACATAAACTGTTTTCATCTTTTTGTTATTGTTAGACCTAGGAGTATCAAAAAGAAGAAGTTTTTTTATATTTATTGATGTATTTATTTATTTTCTTTTTTTTTTTCAAAAAAAAAAAAGAAAAGTGATTTTAAAGAAAACCTAAAGGGGCGAAAGAGCACAAGTACAATAAATAATATATCTATATATATATATATATATATAAAAAGGTTACGGAGTAGACATTATGAAAGTCAGTTTCTGTGCTGCGCCTTCACGATCTGTGAGTGTCGCTCTCTGTTTCTTTGTGTATCTCTTCGCAGCTGTCGTCCCTTTGTGTGTAAACGCACAAGAGCCACACACCCAAACCGTTCGCGCGGCCATTTTATTGGATTTACGGCGAACAAAGATGACAGCTGATGCACTTCAAGCTGCGGTTCGGCTTTACACGAATTCGATGAAAGGAAATGGCGCAGTGTTTGCGCCGCTGCCGACTATTCTGAACTCCAACGGTACTTTGCTTGGGGCGCTTGCGGCAGTGGACCATTTGGTGTCTGAAGTTTCTACTGTTCCGGATGTTCTGTTTCTTATGGAGTCTGCTGGTGTCTCCATTGGCGTACGTGAGGCATTGAAGCAAAATCCATCCACCGCGGGTATGGTTGTTATTTCTGCGCACTCGTCGAGTGAAAAACTTTGCGATAGAGCGGCAAACCCGAATATGGTGTGTATTGTTCCACAAGACTTTTTGAACCTTCGTGCACTGTTGGAAATGGTTTCCACAGAGTTGCAGTGGCACTCCGTGGCAATGGTCTTTAGCAGTGATGCCTATGGCACAGGCGTGCAGTCCGTTGTATTGAGAGAACTTTCTGTGGCGAAATCCGTCACCACAGTCGTTACGCAAGTGTACATGAAATCCGGTGGCTCCACTGCAGACGATGATGCAATCATTCAACAAATTCTTCGCTTTCGGACAGTTGGGATTATCGCGTTTATTTCGGAAAAAGAGTTTACGCGACTTCGTGAAGCCATTGTGAGGGCGGGAAGGGAAAATGATCTTTTTCTCCTTTCCTCGCATGAGTCACTGAATGTCCAACATGTCTTGGTTTGTTCTTTAGAGCCACTGCGCCCACTCTGGGGTGCGCTATTTGTGTCACAACACACTTCTGTGGAACATTTTGTTGCAAACGGTTTTTTTAACCAAAAACATCTGGACAATTACGGGGCTTACGTCGTGAGTCATCTCTTTGATGGTATGCAAGCCATTGTTCAAGCGAAAAGTGTGTCACCGAAGGACATTTGTGCAACTCGTTTTAATGGTTTCAGTGGGGCGGTTGCCTTTGATTCCATTACAGGACAACGTATGGCGGCAAAGTTTGCACTTGTGTCTAAAACGTATACGGTGGATCAACCGCTTTTGACATGGTCTATTAAGAACTTTTCAGAGGATTCCGTGATGAAAAACCTTCACCCAACTGCAGTGAAATCGGTTATTCCGGTATCTCCCTTACGTGCCGCGACAGTTTGTATTACAGCTCCTAATAGTTGTTCCGATGTGGAAAACATAAACGCTCTTATTTATGTTTTGTTGCGACATAATGTAAAAACCACCAACATGACAGGGAGCTCCACATTCATTCCAATTGTCATCAAAACTGGAGATAGTGGAGTGGAGGGTCTTGTCTCACTTGTCCCTATTGCGCGTTTTTGTTCAGTGCTTGCCGGTCCTGGACGCGGTCGCGTTGCACTCGCACTGAATCCTGCAGTGAATCAGTTTGCCATTGCACAACTTGATTTCAACACAGCAGAAGCACTTTTTTCAGATCGTTTGGCTTATCCATACTTTTCCCGTACTATCCCACTGAACAGCCACAACTATTTGGTGTATGGCGATGTATGTAGTCATTTTGGATGGGAACGTGTGATTATTATTGCGCCAAAGGATCAATTTGGGGACGCGCAAGCAAATTCCATGCGTAACGCGCTACAACAACGGAATGTTTATGTAGAGCAAGTGTACATGTTGAGTGAAATTAGCAATACAAGTATTGTGGGCGTTCTTAATACTATTTATGAACGTCATATTAGCCGGATTATTGTAGTACTACTCCCGCTCTTTGAAGAGAAGGCGAAGATGTGGTTTAGTCTTTTTGAGGAACTGGAATTTATAAAAAAATATATTTTTATTCTCGGAAAAGAGCTCTGCCAGTACTCTGACACACACCCGGACGAACGAAGGAAAGCACAGAGTTCTCTTTGCGTTTCTCCGTATGTTCCTAACGACAGACTGAAGATTATTAATAACGAATACAAAGCGAGTGGACTCTTTGGTGAGCAAAAGCGCATTCTCACGGAGGGCGGTTTTGGTTCCGAGGCATGGCGATGCCATTTAGAGAGTATTCGTCCCGGAAGTGCATTTGCTGTGGATGCCGCCTACACAATTATTGATGCAGTGGAGCGTAGTGTAAAGGCTGGTGTGTGTTTAAATATCAGTGCGAACTTGATTCCATTTCTAACCTCTACTTCCTTGGATAAGTTCACAGGACCGTTCAGGATTGATAAGACGGGCAACCGTGACGTTGCTGCGTACACTGTGAATATTCAAAATCCCAACAGGACGGTTGGGCTTGGGGTCTGGAGTGTGAAGCAGTACCCGCCTTTTGCCTTTGCACCGGAGGAGACCATTCTTTGGGTAACCGGAGAAGAGGATACACCATCCGACACATTTCGCGATATTTCATTTATTTTAGGCTCAACAGTTACGGCAAGTCCTACTTTTATAGCCATTTCTGTGATGGGTTTTATTGGCACAGTTGCGGTATTTGCTTTTTGTTATAGACACTACAAAATGAAGCGGTTAGTTGAGCTCAGTCTTGAGACGAATCGAGTGCCCGTTACCGCAGAGGAACTGCGTGAACTCCGTGGTGAAAGTTCAAATACAAAGGTAATGGGTATGTGGTGAGAGGAATCTGTTTTTTTTTTTTTTCTAGTTACTAATGCTTTTATTGACTTTTTTTTTTGTATTGTGTGTGTGTGAGAGAGAGAGAGAGGGAGAGGTGCCAACAGAAAAAAAATAATGGAAAAGAATAACAAAAGCAAAGGTTGAACGGGAAAGGGAGAAATCCGAGTGAAGAGAACCGCACACATATACGAAAAAAAGAATTCTGAAAGTAGAAAAATGCAAATTTTTGCTTTTAAAAAAAAAATTTCTTTTAGTTTATTATTATTATTTTTTTTGTCCCCCATTCAATTATGTTGTTTGTGGTTGACAGTGGCTCTGTCTTTAGAAATTCAGACACGACGAAATAGCAAATGGGAACAAAGATATCTTATTCTTGGTCGTTGCAAGTGAGTCTAGTCTTTTTTTTTTTTTTTGTTGTTGTGTGTGTGTCTGTTTTGGAATATTAGTGATCAGATCACTGAGTGGTGGAGAAGAAGGAGCTTGGGGAGGGAGTGGATGGAAAGAGAAGAATAAAGATGCAAAAGGCGAAATGAATGTACGACACAACAATGCTTTACATTTTTTTTTTTTTTATGTTTTAATAAAAGATATCTACTTTTTATAAAAGTACGCTAATGTCCTTATCCTTACGTTATTATTAAGACACTGGTGTTTGATTTCCTTTTTTGCTTTTTCTGTGTGTGTGTGTGTGTGTGTGTGTGTGTGTTTTTTATGGCTTGCCTGCTAAATGAAAAGATAAGCACACAAGAGTTTTGCAAAACTCGTCTTTTTTTTTTTTTGCTCTCTCTCTCTCTGTATCTCTCTTTTCTTCTTTTTTTTTTTTTGCTCTTTATATATATATATATATATATATATATATATATAGAACGGATTATACCACCACCGAGGTTGAATAAAGATATTAAGTGAGAAATAAGAATAATATATATATATATATATATATATATATATTAAAAAAAAAAAAGAAGCATCATTCTAGTGTCTCCTTTTTTTTTTTTTTGTTCTATTTCTATTTTTATTTCTTTTTTTTTTTTCTTGTTGTTGTTGTTTTTCCATATTGCTTGATCACAGACAAAGAACCCCTCGCACCGTACGTGTAATACTGGCGATGCCAGAGCTGGACATTCCCATTCGTTTCCAGGAGCGCCAGGAGTCCCTCTCCGGCACTGCCCGCCACAGCCGCTCGGCGGGAAAGACGCCGTACACATTCACTCTCGATGTCCCCATCACGGAGTCCGATGTCACACGTTGGGGCGTTCTCTTCGACCGCAGCGCCCCGCCTCCGCTGCCGCCCAATGCGGCGCTCACTGGTGGGGGATTTGTGGACGCGGCGACGGCGCTTCGTATGCGAGATGATGCCGAGCGGCAACGGGCGATTCACAAACTTGCGCCCATGTGTCTTTTTGACTCGCGTCGTGTGAGTCGTGTGCCCATGACGAAGACTCTCATGCACCGCCGCAAGTGGCTTCCGTACCGCCAACGCATTCCAATCTATCAGCACCGCGGCCCACTGCTTGACGCGCTCATTAGTCACCCAGTTGTCGCCCTCATCGCTCCGCCAGGGACAGGACGCACACTGCAGGTCCCGCAGGTTGTGGCTGAAACAGAGGTGTTTAAGGGTAAGCGCATTGTTATTCTTTCACAGACGAGCGCAACTGCGCAGCGCACGGCAATGCGGCTACGGGAGGAACGTGGTGAAGATGCGGCAGCAAAAACCGTTGGTGTCTGCACGCGTGATCTTTACGGTGTTACGGAGGAAACGGTGATTGCCGTTACAACAGCGGAGATGCTTGTGCGACAACTTCTCTGCGATCCACTCTTGATCAACGTGGGCTGTGTTATTGTAGATGACGCGCATATACGTTCCCCAACGACGGAGTTGTGTCTCGCACTTCTCCGTGAAACCTTACGAGCCCTGCGCGATGAACCGTCCACCGAGCGGTCCGGCGGGACATTACGTGTTGTACTCAACTGTCCCGAGGATGCCGTTGCAGTGTCGATGACAGAGTTCTTTGGAGAAGCCTGTGCAGCACGTGTCACTCTGCAACAAGACATGAAGGCTGGTGATGCGCAAAGTATGGACCGATGGGCTTCAACCAGTGTGCTTCAACTGGAAGAAACCATTCAGTGGCTCGCGCGTTGTGAGAAGGAAGGTGCAATGATCTGCCACGATCCTGCGGAGGATCTCAAGCAGTACGTGGAGGACATTGCCGTCATGGCTCGCATTATGGCTGCAGAGGAGGCGGACTTTGTCAACGAGGAGCGACTCCGTTCATATTGGTGCCCTATAATTACCCATGCAGTGCAGGAGTACGATTGTGCAGATAGAAGGGAAACTATCAACGAAGCAAAGCAAAAGAAGGGGCAATGCTCTGCTGTTGTAATTGTGGTTCCCAATGCGCATTCTGCAGCTATTGTTGGGGCGGAAATAAGTTCCTGCAAACATGAAAACCCTTTTGCAGTGCGTTCTCTCTTTGATGACGCAACGGCAGAAGAAATTCATGATGCACTAGACTTTGCATTGGGTTTGACAGATTCACGCATGATACTTATTCTGACTCCATTGATTGCACAGTGCGCACTGCCTTCTACATTTCCCGTTGGTCTCGTTGTGGATTGCGCGCGTTCCTCTTATGTGTCATATGATGTAGAGACTCATACCGATGTGACGATTACCGAGTTCAGCACTACTCGTGAACTGCGTCATCGCCGCGGCATTGCTCGGGTACAAGTTTCAGAAGGTGAAGCGAATGAGGAGCAGTTGAAGACCACCATGGTTTTGCAGCTTATTACAAAGAATGTGCTCTATAGTGCGAAACACCGACGAGTTACCAATGATTCGGGCCATCACGCTATCTTTCACACGAATTGGGACGAATATGTGCGACTTTATCACCTCCTTCAAGCACGTGAGGAGGCTCTTCGCAGCCGTGAAACGTACGCCAGTTTAACAAACGCTAATCCAAATTCTAACTTAAATGGCAACAATGATAGTAATGGTAACAATAGTAATGGTTTACTTTCAGTGGTAGTGTCACAAGTTCTCTCCACTATTTTAATTGGTGCACCTCCTGTCACTTCCAACCGTTATGAACCACTTCGACGAATATTTGCATCTGTGGAAAGTTACTTGCTGCGCATGGGACATTTAGAGCCAGGAATTGGAGAAAGTGATAAACCGCCATGTCTTTCGCCATTAGGTGTGGCCGCTACTTGCCTAGCATTGCCTGTTTCTGTCGTGCGGTTGATGATCTTCTCATGTATTTTTGAGTGTACTGTTCCTGCGAGTGTGGTTGCTGCGACATGGATAACCGGAGATCTTTTTGGCACTGGGTGTGCTAACGCAGATGCGGAAACCCAACAGTTAATGAAAGAGGCACAGATTTTCTTTTCCCGTGATACTGGGAGTGATATTATTGCAAGCTTTCATGCCTACCGAATGTGGCTTTCTTCGCGCCATGTTTCACCCGAATCAGAGGAACTATTTCTTACTGAGAGTTACATATCACGTGAGGTATTGCAACGTGTTCAGTCTCAACAACTTCTAATTTTAAACGTGTTTAAAGCGACTGGTTTACATTCTGCAGTTGGGGATGACAATGCCTTGACGGATACTATTCTGCAAATGCCAGAGAATGCCCTTCTGCAGGGTCACACACTACTTCGCTGTGTGACGGCAGCCCTATACCCACACTGTGGTGTGCCACACGCAAACGGAACGGTTTCATGCCTAAGTGTCACCGAGGCACTTCAGCCAACCACACGTTCACCGAAGCAATTTGCAGTTTTTGCAGAGCAATCCGTGATGAGTGCAAAAGATGTTTATCAAACCTATGCAGAGAAACCATTTCTCTATTTACGTAGCGGCAACGCGAAAGGGGTTATGCTTTTAGCCGATGGGATGCCTCTCTCTATGGACGCGGCTGTAGTCTCGTGCGGAAAACACAGTGAATGGGCCAAACCTGCTTCTAATCGTTGCCGCGGATGGTCATCTATTTTGACGAATACATGGAGACAGACGGAGAGAGCCCGTTTACTTCCACCACCAGCGCAATTGCCTGAGGTTTCTATTCGTATAAAACCGTATAATACTGTGCATGCCACACAAGTTATTTTGGCGATAGATGATACTTTTGTATTTAACATGCGTTCTACTTCTGCTAGTTGGCTTCGACAAATGCGAGAGCATTGCCACCGTAGAGTAAGATCTCTTGTGTGTGATAAGTCTTGGCCCACGGATAGTAGTAATGCGTCAATGGACATTGGAGAGGCATGGATTTGGTGGTCCCGACGGGCAGGCGAAGCGTTGGATTGGCTTCGTGAAGAACGTGCTGTTCTCGATAGGGATAATTCCACTTTGGCTTCTGTTACTTTGTGGCCATACTACCGGTTCACAACAAATCCAGGCGTACCTGAGGCGGTTATACCCGAAGAAAAACCTTCCTGCGTTCTTAACTCGATGCTTATGGAAGGCGATGCATACTTGGGTGAAACGGCACCTCAGCTTCATCTGCAGCAACAGCAACGGTCTACAGTCTATATGGGGAATATGCCAGATGCTGTGATGGACAAAAATATCCATGATACTGCGAGTAGCATTGCTCGAGCCCGTACACGCGAGCAGGAGGTCTCATTCCTGCAAAAACTTCCCGATCTCTTTGCCTTCCTGGACCCTGAGCATGAGTTTCATGGTTATTATCTCCACGTTCTGCGGAGCAAGGCACCAGACCTAGAAGTACTTGGTGATGACCTCGAAGAGGTTGAAAAGTTTTTACAAGGAATTGAAGAAGAAATACGCGTGGAAATTGGCATGGGTGCTGCAGATACTACAGCGGCAGAGGATAACCAGCCAGACAACAACAACAACAACACTGTAGACCCTCAGAACACTTTTGAAGGCACTGGTATGTATCACTTTCAGGAGTTGAATGCAGAGGAAGACTATATGACATCGTATGGCATGCAGGTGGAAACTGAAGCCGAACACGCGACAAAAGCTCCATCACTTTTTAAAACCAATGAGCCCCCCGTGTCTACTTCTGCTCCTGTTACTGCTACTGCTACTGCTAGAGGAGTAGGAGATAGTGTGCTTGGCGAAAACACAAACGCTTTGGCTGCATCCACATTCTTTTCTGCCGAAAATCCCACTTCGGGAATGAGCATGACAAACAATGACGAAAATAGCAAAAATAGCACCGGTTCAGTTCCTGTGGTAAACTCTGTCGGCGGAAATCTTATGGGCAACGCTGCTAATATACCACAAGGTTCAGCTTTGTTAAAACCGCCTGCTGATCAAAACGCTTATGTTGGAAACTTCACCTTTGACAAAGGCCCCCTGCAAGCGCCACCACCCAGTATGAATGTAGGTGCTGTAAATCCTGCATCAGCTCCTGGTGGAGCTGAGCTTACGTTAATGGATAGACTATTGGCGATAAAAAGTTCCAGTGGGGGAGGAAGTGCACCTACAGAGGCATCATCGGCGCCATTTGACGATATGTCCGCTGTGCTTGCTTCTCAGCAACCACCAGCTTCCTCAAATGCAACTCCACAGCAGCCATATGGAATGTTTGCACCTGGTCTTAACATTCAGCAGTCATTCCAGCAGCCCATGGCGCCATCCCCGGCGGAACTGTTAGCGCTGATGGGTGTGATTCGTCCCCCACCACCTCCGCCTCCAGCTGTAAATCCACTTACGATTCCTCCCCCACCGATACCAGCAGAGGCTCTGGCGGAGCGACCACCGTCTGTTCTTGTGTACCCATTGCCCCCACGTGAGTTTGGTAACGTACCGTTAATTCTCGCAAAAGCTCTTGGGGAGACAATGAATGTGAAAGTAGGTCCTACTCGCATTCTCGGGCATCTTGCTCGCATTGATGTGCCGAATTACAAAGTCGAGGCACGTGCACTGCATCTCAAATCTTTTATATGCGTTGGAAAGAAAGTTTACATATTTAAGAACGATCGCGTTTTGGATAATCCGGATAAACACAAATCCAAGCACATGAAGAAAGAACAATGGAAAGCTAGAGCTCGAAGGCCTGAAGAAGAACAAGAGCGAGAAGGGATCTTGCATGAGGAAGAGCCTGTGGAATGGGTTGAGCATCTAAAACCCGCAGTGAAAAGCGGAACAGCACCGCCATCGACGCGTAAACCAACACAAATTGGGCTTTTGACGGATTCAGAAGAGGAGGACGACGATGAGGATTGCTATGGCGCTAATGAGAATGAAGGTGATAAGAAAGAAGTACAATCATCGAAAGATGAGGAATCTAGTTAGAAAAGTAAAAAAAAAAAAAATAGAAGGCATGGAAGAGTGGAAACTCAAAAAAAAAAAAAGAATGCCTGTGAACAAATAACAACGAACAAGGAGCGTTTGACGCATGCTTTGAACAAAACAAGGAAAGCAAAAAAAAAAAGAAAATGTTTGTTTTTTCTTGTGAGTTATGGAAGAGAAAAAATGATGTGGTGATAATGCAATTATTACCTTTTAAATTTTACATAAATCTGTTTTTTTTTTTTGTTTTTTTTTTTTGTATCTTAAAATGGAAAACAGAGATGGTGTGATGATCTATTTTTGTTTTGAATAAGTTGAGGGACGTCCAAAGAGATCCTCTAAAAATGTATCAAAAATTCTAATGTGTTTTGTTTGTTACTATTATTTCAGGCGATATTTTTTGTCTTGGTAAAGGTAAGTGTGGTAAGGTGATTAACAGCCTTACGCAGAAGTTAACACCATTAAAAGGTTATATATATATATATATATATATATAAGAAAAAGAGAAAAAAAAGACCAATTCAAGAGAAAGGTTCCGATGAGTCACACTGCCAAAGTTCAAATTGGCAGTGAAAGGGCACGCCACACAGAAACATACAGCTCACCACACACATATGCTCATGGTCCTGTCGTTCCACCTACAGTGATACCGGATGCACCGACGATATCGAATATAAAGATCACATCTGCTTTCTGTGATTTTTTAAAGGGACGTTCAACTGAGAATGAGGAGGTGAAGGTAGAGGAAGGCGAAGATGCTGAAAGCACAACTCGACGGGTTATGAAAATGACATTTGATGTAGAACGTATCAGCCCTCCCATTGCAAACATGATTCGCCGTCTCATTGTAACGGAGGTGCCTGTGTTAGCTTTTGATCGCATTCTGATTGAGGAGAATGACAGTGTCGTTCCCGATGAGCTCCTGGCCCATCGCATTGGGCTCGTACCTGTCGCGGGCCCCACGGCAAAGTTGGATTACGTCAACGAAAGCACTTCCATAGGCTTTGATGCTCTTGATCCGAAGCGTGTTCTTGCATTTGAGCTTATCGCCGAGGGGCAAAGGGATGTACAGGTAACAAATGTGTACAGTGGTGCTTTGAAGTGGGTGCCACTGCCGGGACAATCTTCTTTTGCGGAGGCCGATGCACCAGACGAGGATCGTGTCTTTCTTGTGCATCCTGATATCATTTTAACAAAGTTAGGTCCCGGACAACGCGTGAAGCTGCGTGCTATTGCAGTGCGTGGCATTGGTGCTGTGCACGCCAAGTGGACCCCTACCTCTGCGTGTTTTTATGAGTTACAAACTGAGATTCGCCTAAAAGAACCGATACGCGGGGCGGACGCCAAGGAACTCTGTGCGATTTGCCCCAATAATGTGTTTGGGTTGAACGATAACGAAGATGCAGAGGTAGTGGATGTGGAGAGCTGTACATTGTGTCGAGAGTGCCTTCGTCGCGAGTCACATCCAGAAATCGCAGATAAAATTGTGATTGAAAAGAATAAGACACGTGTGCGCTTTACTATTGAGAGTGTTGGGCAACTCCACCCAACGCAAATCTTGCGTCAGGCCTTGACGTTATTTCCCGGACGTGTAAAGGATTTGGCGGAACGTATACGTAGCGCAGAGGTTAATGTCACCTGTACCAAGCCATCGATGTGACGCACTCCAGTACTGCAATACTGAAAGTTTATAAGTGACCTCATTGCTTAAAAAAAAAAAAAAAGAATAATACGAAGAGATAACAAAGGGGAATGCATAGCATGTAGGCAATGCGAATTGCTTTCTTTCTCTTGTTTGTAGGTATGGCGCTTGCGGTACGTTAGTTTCTCCTAATCACGCGAATAAATTGTTAATGAGAGAACGGAGGAAAAACAAAGTTTCAGAAAAACATAAGAAGAAGAAACAAAACAAAAGAAAAAAAAAACACCAAATACAGTAAAGTGCTAGAACGAATTTGTTCCTTTGAGAAATTCTTTTGGAATATGTTTGTGAGATATCTTGTATTCTTTTCTTTTTCTTTTGTTTATTTTCTATACACTGCCACTGTTCTTTACAGTAGAATTGTGCTGGCATTTAATTTCTTAACTATACATCAGCACACCTAACAATAGAGTGAGGGTGAGAGAAAGAAAGAGATTTAGAAGAGGCCGAGTTTCTTAAGGAAGTAAAAAAAAAAAAAAAAGGAATAAGAAACAAAAACTAGCGGTGCGCATAAATGACAAAAGGAAAAGGTAGAAACCCGGGGGCGGGCAATTTAGATAAACACATCAAACGTACTGTTCACAAGGAACGCTCGCAGCCTGCCTCGCGCAAGCATCTTGGTCCACTTGAAAAGCATAAGGATCATGTCATTCGATCTCAGCGGCGAAAAACAAAAGTGGAGCGCCTTTTGAAGCTGAAGCGCGCAGCTGCGCAGCGCAATCCTGATGAGTTTCATATTGGTATGACAAAATCCATTATGGATGTTGCCTCGGGCAGAGTAAAGCGTCGTCCCGCATCGTCTGCTGAAAAACGGGAACAAATTCAGAAGACGCTTCAACACAACACGCGCAATGTGCATTATCTTCAATACAAGGCTCAGGCCGACCTGAATCGCGCAAAAGAATTATTGTCTGAAGATGTCTCCGCGGCCATTACCTCCTCTGCTCCAGTAAATAAGCACACAGTGTTTGTGGAGAGCGATGAAGAGTTTCGTCGCTTCAATGCCATCAAACACTTTGACGCGACTCCTGAAATGCTCAAACAGCATCCGGCGCTTCGCGGACGACTCTCTGTTCTGCAGGACACTGTTCTCCCGGACGATGTCCTCCTCGCGGGGGCGCGTGTGCTCTCCGCGTCTCAGCGCCGGCGCAAGCGGCACGAAATGCAAATAAAACTGCAGAAACTTGGCACCGACGACCCCGAGGTCCGAGCCGCGGCTGTCGAGCGGCACAAAATGAAAGAAGAAATGAAAAAGTATCGCTTTTCGGATATCGCTGCGGAGGCGAACGCGGAGGAGCGTGAGTCCGCGGATGGTGAGGCGGGCGATGAGGTCGAGAGGGTACTGCAGATGCGCAAAGAAAAGGAAAGCCGCGAAGTGGCTGTGGCGGCGAGGCGGGCAAAGGAGATCCAGCAGCGCGCAGAGCGCAGTAAGAGTCTGTTGGCCCTTTCAAAGTCCATCAAGAGGCAGAACGAGGGAATGAAAAAGGCTTTGCAGCAAAAGAGAGATTCGCGGTTTAAGGCAAACATCGCTCGTCGCGCGAGGTGAGAGAAGCAAAAGGCAATTTGTGCCGGCAGGTACAAGGGTAAAGGGAAGGTGGCGAGAACCACACACACAACAAATTTCAAATAGAGAAATGTGTACATCCCATACTTTTTGTATTTAGGTCCAAGGCATTGCGGTGCGCTGTTTTATATTGCACATAAAACCACCACGATTAAAAAAAAAAAATTTGGAATTTTAAAATGGAAATGTGTATATATAAGTACATATACTTATTGCCATTTTACATTTGCAAAAAATTTATGTGTTGATAAACGTATATGATCAATGGTACTCTTTTTATATGTATAGGATATCATAACCTCTCTCATCATTGTTATCTTATACTGGAGCTGTTTGATGAACTTGTTTTATTTTTCTGACTTTTTTTTTTTTTTTTGGTATGCTTTGGGAGGTAACACCATTATCTTACTCTCGTCTGATAGAATTTGCTCCGGCATAGTAAAGTTCTTTCTAGCAACAGGAGAATCGTTTCTAGTGATTCAAACAGCAGATTAAGATTGCTGCTTGAGTGATAGAAATAAAAAAGATCAACGAACAAAGTTTGTATCGTTTGTGATTAGGTTACCATCCTTATACGCTAGAGAACGAAAAAAAAAAAAAAAGGTAGATACAGTAACGAAAATAACAGAAAAATTGTGAAAAAAGTCGTAAAGATAGAGTTTCAAGACCTTTTAAAGAAGAAAGAAAAAAAGAGAACTGATTTCGGAAATAGCGACAAGAGTATCTGAGCGCAAACTCTAATACGAAAAAAAAAAAAAAAGACCTCGAAGCAGTAGAGAAGTACCTGTAGAGTAGAAGATCTCCCTCTATATATATTTATTTATATATTTATTTATATTTTGTGAGAGAGTGAGAGAAAGGTACGAAACATGCCATCAGTATCGCCAAATCGTGGTCGAAATAAGCCGGGCCGGCCTTCTTCAGCGCCGCCCGTGCGGGATCTTGACTTCAACCGCGCGCTTTCATCCAAATCGGCAACGACGTCCGCCCGCGCTGCTGTGGATTTGACTCAGTTGCAGGGCAATGCTATGAATGTCTATATACGCGTCCGTCCTTTCACTGACCGTGAGCTTTCTTTTCCCGGTTCAATCAACAGCACCGTGCGGGTTGATGCAGAAAACCCTTGCATGATTACCCTTTTGGATCCAAGTAAGGATTTTCGTCCACGTGAAACATTTAGCTTTAGTAAATGTTTTTGGTCTGTACTTGAGCGTAGTGGATCCTCTACAAAAGCTCCTGGTGAAATTCGTGACTGTATTGATAATTTTCTTCTTAACAACCGCAGCAACCATGTTTCATCGCCTCGCGTGCATTCGCCACGAACCGTTTCATCATTGAATAACACTGTTGTTTCTGCACGGGGTCGTGTTGCTGATAATGCTTCCCCTGCATTTGAAGGAGCTGGCTCAAACCCCGTAGTTGTTAGCCTCAACAACATCTCTCAAACGCCGTACTGCTCACAAGAACATGTCTACAATGCAGTTGGTCGACCTATCTTAGAAAACACGTTTGAGGGATATAATGGATGCGTCTTTGCTTATGGTCAAACAGGAAGTGGGAAAACTTTCACAATGCTTGGGTATATGCCTAAGCCTTCCGCGTTTAACTCCGCAGGTAGTCGCCAATGCTTAGCAGATGGAATGGACGAATATGATTGTGAAAATTCAAAACGATCAATCATGTTGGCGTCTCCTGCTCGCTTTCGTCGTGCCTCAGCGATTAGTAGTCAATGTAGTCGTCAGGATACTTTTACGCGTCAAGCGAGCCCTCAAACATTTCCACATACTAACTCACATACCGCTCTGGATATGTTAGACGCAACGCAAATGGACCCAGATGAACTACAAGGTATTATTCCACGCATTACCTCAGATTTGTTTAAGGGACTGGGTGAACAGCGTGAGAGAGATCCTTCGCACTCGTATCGCCTGGAAGTGGAATATTATGAAATTTATAATGAAAAGGTGTATGATCTTATTCGCTCGACGAAGGATGCGGACCTTAAGATACGTCAACATCCCGTCACTGGACCTTATGTGGAAGGTCTTGCTTCTCGGGTTGTAACCAAAGAAGAACAGATTGCCGCGATCATTCGCAAAGGAAGTATTGATCGCCATACCGCCGCAACGAAGATTAATGATTGGAGTAGCCGTAGCCATGCTATATTGACAATCAATGTACTACAGCTTTATTTGGATGAAAATGACAATACATGCAAGAAGGAAAGCAAGTTAAACCTTGTTGATCTTGCCGGCTCGGAGCGTACAGGTGCAGTGGGCGCCGAGGGAAAACAGTTTCTTGAGGGAACTAAAATCAATCTCTCTCTAACGACTCTTGGGCGTGTGATTGATTGTCTTGCTGATCTTTCGCAAGCGAAAACCTTATTGGTGCCGGTGCCTTACCGTGACTCAAATCTGACGTGGCTACTCATGGATTCTCTTGGTGGAAATAGCAAGACTTCTATGATAGCCACTATTTCACCACATGCGATTAACTATGAGGAAATGCGACAGACTATTCGTTATGCTTCACGTGCACGGCAAATTGTTAATAAGGCTGTGATTAATGAAGATCCTCAGATACGACAAATTCGTCTTCTTACGGGCGAAGTCGATCGCCTCCGGAAAGTTCTCCGTGAAGCTGGCCACAATGAGTTTAGCCGAGACTACGTTCTGGAATTGCAGCGCCGTAATTCTTTCCTTGAAAAGCTACTTGAGGAAAAGGAAAAAGTTATTGCAGAGCTTCGCGCAGAGCTTGAGAATCATGGCATTAGCGTCCGCGCACAGGAATCCGTCCCTGTCCCTGCCCCACTCCCTGTCCCCAATTCTACAAAACGTCAACGTGGCAGTGTAGCAACCACTGGTACCAAAATTAATAGCTACACTCCATCGTCTGGTGACAGTAGTGTTATACAAAAACCTCCAGTTGCAGATGCAAAGAATGAACTATATGGAGTAGTTCTTCCATCCACGGAAAATCGGTTAATGGGACCTGTTTCTCAGTCTGAATTGGTTGAGCTACATAATCGTATCAAGGCTCTTACAAGAGAGACTGAGCGTTTACGTGGTACTGATGCCAAGAAAAAACGCCTCGCAGAGCGTTTCCTGTCCTCTCGTATGAATTGGATTTTTGAAATTATCATTCAGACCATGAGGCAAAAAGAAGATGAGATAATACGACAGACGGGGTATCTTATTGGTGCGAAGAAAGAGCAATCAAGTAAAAATATTCGTCTTATTCAAAAAGGTCACCGTGAAGAACTAGAGAAACTTCGCGTCAGTCATTCCAAAGAAATGGAAGAACTTCATAATATCTCAAAAGCCCGTATTAAGGAGTCTATAGAAGAGTGTAACGAGCAATTTCAACAACTTATTGGAAAGCATATGGAAAAGCTAAGTTACGTAGAAAAGCGCATGAAGGTTTATAAGGAGTTTTACGACACGGCGCAGAAACAAATGGAGTCGGAGAAGGAAAAAATGCGTGTATCCCACGAAGAACAATTGAAGCGCGAGCGTGCCCGCTTTCAAGATGATTTGAATTCTTTGCGCAATCAGATCGGTATTGGCGCGAATGATAGTCGACGAGCGACAGAAAAAATAAAACGAATGCAGGAAGAGCATGACCGCGCTATGGCCCGGCTTCAAGAAGAATTAGATCGCGCTTTAAGTGCAAAAGACCAAGAAGTCTCACAGCTCAAACAAAGTCTTGCAAATGAATCAATGCGGCGTGAAACGGATTTGCTTGAAAAGGATAAATTACGTCGGCACATCGAACAAGAACTTAGCGATTTGCGTCGAAAACTCCAAAAAGGTCAGATGGAGTGGAGCCGCGCGGAACAGCAAAAACAAAATGAACTTGAAAGACTCGCACAAGAACAGGAGAGGCTTGTTGAGCTTAGTAATAACCTTCTTTTGGAGTTGGACAGTAAGTCCCCGGGAGTGGAATCGACTGTTTCTCAGATTCGATCTCTTTTGAACACTCGCGACCAAAACCCCCGTGGGCGCACGCGTGATCCGGAGGTGCACGAGCGAAAGGATTACACAGCAGAGCTCGAGGCTGTGGAGGAGCGCAAGCGGCGCGACACAAAGATGCTGAGAGACATTGTACAGCAACTCAAGCAAACTCAGGAAGACAGCAAGGCAACTCTGCAGCGGTTTGAACAAGATATGATGAAGTGTCTCGCGGATGCTACCAGGCCACGAGAGCAAAGTGATGGGAAGACGACACCGACAACGACCTCATCGAACGCAAGGTCAGTTGTGACATCAAAATTAAATTCTACAAATTCATCAGAAACTCAGGGTATACCAACAAAGAAGACGCTTGCCCGCAAAACTTTGAAGAAGTAAAAAGTGTAAGGAAATTAGAAGTGGTAGAGGAGAAGTGGGAAACAATTAAACCAAAAGTCGGAAGAACAACTAATCAGAGAAATCCATTTATTTTTATTTTTTTTGCGGTTCTTATGATTTGTGGCTGTATTTGGAATAAATACTAAGGAATGTAACTGAGAGTAGAAAAGGGACAAATGGGATAAAAGGACGATTACAGCGGTAGAACTTCTCAAAAGCGGATGCAACACGTACCTAGCATGTTACAGAATTTATGGAATTCTCGTAAAGGACTCATTGCATCGCAATAAAAAAAAAGTGTACGCAATAGTGAACAAAACAAAAAAAAATGATGAGATTATACAAGTTAATATAAACAATTCGAAAATGGTAGAATTGTGAATCGTGGCCGTCTGAAGAGTTATTATCAGACTTTTCTCCGTGGCTTCTTATGTTGCACTTTGATACATATATATATATATATATATATATATATGTTTGACAACATTGTCCCGTATTGATCACCCCAGTAATCGTTTTACCTTTACTAATGCTCTTTTTGCGTGTGATGATTATAGGGCTTTTGGGCAGTGAGAGTTAATGAGATCAGTACTTATACGTAACTAAAATGTTTTCCTGTGATAAAAAAGCCACAAAAAAAAAAAGAGAGGGAAATAGATCTTTCACGCGGCTTTATTGGGTTACCGTTTATGCAATAATGATAATAATAATAAGCGAATGACGTCCTTTTCATTTTGGATGTGTTTTTTTTTTTTTGTTCTGTGTGCTTATCCAGATTAAAAGCAAGTTCACAATTCAAAAAAAGAACACATTCATTGTGTTTTTGGTTAGTTTGAAGCTCATTGTATTGTTCATAGGATAGCATTTCATTTTATTTATTTTTGTTGTTGTTGTAATGAAATGCATTGAGCTTTTCAAACTGATTTGATTTTTAAGCAAGTGTGGTTTTTTTTTTTTTTTTTTTCGTACCTGTGAAACGGTCACCGTTTTTTATATTACCAAAGAAGTACAATTTATGTGTGTGAAGAAAAAGTACGCATGAAGAGGCCACAGAAAAAGCGTGTTGATGATTCGGGGTTACTTTTTTTTTTTTTTTTGTATTCACATATTTTGGTGAGAAACAGAAAAAAAAATATATATATATATATATATATATATCACAAAAAGGTATTCAAAGAAGGCTTTTAATTTTTGACAATATTGAAGAATACAAAATAAAAAATATTCTTTATTTATATTTATCATACTACTCACAGGTAAATTCGTTGGAAGAAAATTATTTTCTTTTATCCTTGTATATTTATTTAGGTTTTTTGTTCGCTTTATTATTATTATTACTATTCTTACGGTACCCTTGCGTTTTTTTTTTTTTTTTTCTTATATGGAATAAATGAATTCTGATATGCTCGATGTCGTTACTAGGGTTAAGCGAATAGTTCATAATGTATTTGACATTATATGAATGATTTGGCTTTTTTCTCGAGTTCATTTCGCTTTTATGCGATCCAACCGAAGCATATTCAATAGAATCCTCTTTTTTTTTTTGTTTTGAGTGAGAAGTGAGAATGTGTGTGTGTGTGTCTTTGGGCGAACGTGAGAGGTGTTCTACGGGCTGTCGTGCTGGACGAGCGTTGTTGTTATTCCTTCTTGAGAGGAACCCCAAAATGGTTTAGTTTCCGCTTTTACTCTTTCATGAAAGTGATGGTTCTTGTGATTTCTTGTGTATAGCAAAGAAGAGAGAGAGAAGAATATATATATATATATACATATACTGATACATATTTTCTCTCCAAGGATGCAATGCCATCATTTTTTTTTTTTCCTTTTACTTTTTCATCTTCTTCGGGAAACCTTTTGTGTGTATGGACAGATACATTGTGTATTGTTTCATGTTTCTTTCCCATTCACTTTTTGAAGAAAACAAGCGCCGCTACTAAAAAAAAAAAAAAAAGTTAGTGTACTCGTTTGTATTCTTGAGTCTTCGCATTACTGCGAGCCCTTGTGTGAAATGTCCCTGTGGAGTTCACCGGAACAAAAAAAAAAAAATGTTTTTTTTTTTTTTTCTAAAGTTCCTGCATTCCTGTGTTCAATAAGGGGTTCGGGCTTTGGTGTGTGTTCTGATGGATTTTAGAGAAGTTTGATGAGAATTTTGTTTTTTTTATTTCGTGTTGAAAGTGTCGAAAGAAAAAAAAAAAAAACTGGTGTGAAGCAGTCTAGTAAGGTGTTGATCCTTTAAAATGATTTTTTGTTATTCTGTTGCATCTTTTTTTTTTTTTTTTTCTTGACCGCTTTAGTGCCTTTTAAGCACGCGTATAAACTTGTTGCGTGATACAAGTGTGTCCCAGGAGAAGAAAAGATATTGGAAAAAAAAAAAAAAAGTGTGTTACTCAAAACGGTATTTGGTTGGCTGTAGAAGAAGAAGAAGAGTTTAAACTTCATATAGACGGAGAATTATTCCGTTTTTTTTTTTTACGAATCATTTGCTATTACTACAATTGTTATGATTCAGTTTCTCCATTGCCTTTGCCCCCATGTCATTTTTTTTTTTTGAAGTCAAAGTCTTTACTTTAAATTAAGTTCTTTGTATTTGCGTTGGGTGTTATTGTTGTTTAATTTTAATTGATCTTGAGCTCTGTGTTTTACCCTATTTGACACTTTGCCCTTTCTCCCTTTTTTTTTTTTTTAATATATATATTTCAAAAAAAAAAAACGATTAACTTCGTCTATTTGGATATCCTCTTTATAGTTTTCACACTAAAGAAGTTATTTTATTTTATTTTGTTGTTGTTTTTTAAAGTCTTAGAGGTTCTAACGAAGTATAGATTATAATTAATTAAGTAGAGTTTCTGCTCGCTTCTTTAAATCCTTATTGTTGTCATTTACTGAGGTTATTATTATTTCGTTTTTTTCATTTTTTTACGGAGTGGATGTCCGCTTCCCCGCATGCTCCGCGTTACTCAGAGCATGTTCTCGCTGGCAACGCGACAATATTAACACAAACACTAAATGCGCAGGATTTAGGATCGGCTATGCGCGTTTATGTTCGTATTCGTCCATTTAATGCTCGAGAGTTGCAAGAATCATCGGAAGACCTTCACAGTACGATACAAGTTGGTCCCGAAGAAGGAAGACTTACGACTATGGATCCATCAAAAGCCTTTACGCCACGTATGACATACGCTTTTGAAAACTGCTTTGACTCGGGTGCGGCAGGGCAGGAAAGTGATCAAGAAGTTATTTATATGCACGTTGGTCGACCGATTTTGGACAATGTCATTGGTGGGTATAATGGTTGTATTTTTGCATACGGTCAAACTGGTAGCGGGAAGACTCACACCATGCTTGGTCCTTTGGTAACAGGTAGAAGAAAAGATGGAAATGATACACCTGTAATAGGTTCAAAAGCTCCTGACATTAATTCGACATCCAGACCTTGCCTTACACACTCCATGGCTGACCCTCACGTACATTTTGATTTGGGTAGTGATGCATACGATGTAAACGAGACGAGTGGAATCATACCACGATTAGCACGAGACATATTTATTGCGCTTCGACAGAAATGCAAAGAGAACAATACTCATTCGTTTCGGGTGGATGCCGAATACTTTGAAATTTACAACGAGAAGGTTATTGACCTGCTTGGTAATGCTGCAAACTGCACAGATTTGCGTGTGCGAAATTTCTCGTCAGGTCCATGTGTGGAGGGACTTAAAAGACGTGAAGTCAAGACTGAATCAACACTGATTGCACTTATTCGTCGTGGTGCACATGCAAGGCACACTTCTTGTACAAGGCTCAATGATCAAAGTAGTCGTAGTCACGCAATTCTTTCACTTCATGTATTGCAGATGACGCTTGCTGAAAATGACAATACTGTTCGTGTGACAAGCAAGCTTAATCTCGTTGATCTTGCAGGTTCTGAGCGCACAGGAGCGAGCGGTGTGGAAGGCCGTCATTTCATAGAGGCAACAAAAATTAACTTATCCCTTACAACGTTGGGCCGTGTCATTGATGCCTTGGCGGATATATCCTCGGGGAAAGGTGGTATATTTTGCCCATACCGTGATTCAAAGCTCACTTGGCTTTTAATGGACTCACTTGGTGGAAATAGTAAGACTTCTATGATTGCCACTGTTTCGCCACATCCAGTTAACGTTGAGGAAATGTCTATGACATTGCGTTATGCTTCGCGGGCAAAGCACATTGTGAACAAGGCAGTAGTAAATGAGGATCCTCAAATACGGCAGATAAAGATGTTAACTATGGAAGTTGCTCGCTTGCAGAAGATACTACATGAACGTCAGGACGATAGCACTCCTTGTACAGCCGACATTGGGGCTTTGAAGGATCGAGTGCGTACTTTGGAACAAGAGCTTGCCGATCGCGATTTTACTATTCGCGACCTACGTGATAGGCTTATTACTGCACAACAGAAAACTTTGGATAAAGGTTTAGTTGTGAAGTTACGAGACTTGGAAGAAGATAATGCTGCTCTGCGCGAGGACTTGCACAACTTTAGGCAAGCAAAGAAGACAGTTGCGCGACTTCAGAATGAGGCAAAAGAAAGTGCGAAGGTGATGGAGTCTCTAAAAAAGCAGATAGTTAAAATGGAAGAAGATCACGAAGAGTATTTAAAAACAAGTGTTTTTGCGCTTCCCTCGGCTGGTTCTACTGGCGTAATGAACGAAGAGCATAAGAGTCAGATTCGTCTAAGTCCAAAGGTTTTTCAGGAGATAAAAGCCTTGGGTATTTATGTGAAGGGTAAATGTTACACTGAATTGTTTTCTGATGTGACACGTTACGCTTTAGACACCAAAAAGGCAATGGAGGAGACGGAACGGAAGAACTTTCTCATGATTGACAGTCACAGTCGCGCATTGCGTGAAAGTATTCAACAAATGGAAAAGAAAGAGTGGTCAATGTTGTCTGCGATGGGTGAAAAGTTTCATGCGACGCATCAGAATATGTTATCCAGGCATGAGAAGGCTCTTGAATCCCTTCGACACGTAGAAGAGCAACGCATTGCCACGCTGTCGACCGAAGAAAAAAAACTACGATCAATCATTAATGAACGCAACCACGATATCAAACAAAAGGCAAAAGAAATCGAAGAGCTTAAAGCCCTTCTATTACAAAAAGACGCTAAAGCAGCAAAGCAGCCCACAGCACAACGTGTCCTTTCGGTGAGTAGTGTAGAAAACCCGAAAGTGAAAAAAAGAATCGAAGGTCTCAAGAATCAAGATCCTCCACCTGAAAAGGTTATTCAAGACAGACAATTAAGGGAAAAGAACAGTAAAAGGCGTATTAGCACGCAACATTGTACAACACAGAAAGGAAGTCAGTGTCATCTGCAAAGCATAACTAAAAGCCAAAACTTTGGGTCCCCAAAAGCATTATATAGCAATGCTAATTCTTCGGATACTCAGCAAAACAATGATATTAAGAATGTTCACAATCACCTTAGCATGGAACAAAACGAAATATCCGAGCTTCACACAGTATTCCCTGATACAAATCAAAACGATAATGAAACACTGACACTTCATGAGCAAAATCAAAACAACACTATTGCAGAGGCTCATGTGAATACAAATAACAACGATTTATTTGAAAATCAACATAAAATTCATAAACAAATGTACGCGCAGCTACAGGCAGACCTCGCCAGCGCCAATGAGACCCATGCAAGTGAAAAGGAGTCGCTGGAGAACAAGCTGAGCAGTGCCGAGGAGATGTACGCACAGGTGCAGGCAGACCTCGCCAGCGCCAATGAGACCCATGCAAGTGAAAAGGAGTCGCTGGAGAACAAGCTGAGCAGTGCCGAGGAGATGTACGCACAGGTGCAGGCAGACCTCGCCAGCGCCAATGAGACCCATGCAAGTGAAAAGGAGTCGCTGGAGAACAAGCTGAGCAGTGCCGAGGAGATGTATGCACAGGTGCAGGCAGACCTCGCCAGCGCCAAGGTCGAATATGGAAGAGATGTTCAGTTGTTAGAGGCAGAATTGTGTAGATTGAAGTTAGATTGTGAACAACTGAATGGTTACTTGTGTCATGTTATGTCTTTTTATGATCAAGAGAAGATAGCGCTAGAGTGTGTTATGAATAAGACGTGGTGCTTGGGTGAATTATTTGAGCATTTTCACCGTAGTGTTGTCGAAAGGTTGATTGGTGAACGTGGTCTTATTGAGGAAAAGCACCGATCTTTGAATGATGATTTGCTTCATAAACTTGTGATTTTTATTGAATCGTATAAAATGGCGGAAATGCATCGTGCTAGTGTAACTAAGAAATTTGTGGATTGCAATAATTTTGTGCAACGAATGGAAGATTTTTTTGTTGCACAGGCTGATGTGTATTTCTTGCATTTGGAGAAGTTGTCTGTTGTTTTGGATGATAATATTAGTTCGGTGAAAGTTACTAATCGTCAAGAAGCGGTGAATACATGTGTTCAACATGAACGGAGTGTACGGGCTATGATTCTCGAATGGCGTGAGGACATGGCTAACGTTGTTGTGTCTTGTAATGAGCGTGAAAGGATTCTTAAGTCTCATTATAGTTCTTTGGTTGATAGAAAAAAGCGTGAGCTCGAAATTGCGCGTTCTGTGATCAAGGAGCAGTTTAATGACTTCCGTCGGCAATACGAGGAGTGTCAGGATACAATTTATGATCTTATGATAGATACACATAAAGAATTTGTTACCCAATGCGCTTCTGATCATGCTGTGTTTGTTGAGCTAACTAGTACCCAGTGGTCTGAGTTACTGAACATTAACAGTAACTTCTTGGAGAGTCAAGGAAATCAACAACATTGTCTTGTAGAGAT
Source organism: Trypanosoma boissoni (assembly GCA_030849725.1). Classification (NCBI taxonomy): domain Eukaryota; phylum Euglenozoa; class Kinetoplastea; order Trypanosomatida; family Trypanosomatidae; genus Trypanosoma; species Trypanosoma boissoni. The sequence continues at coordinate 132,756 of JASANW010001435.1, read as the reverse complement.
GTGCATTTCTTCTGAAGAGAGGAGTAGGATGATCTTCGTTAATTCCGAAGAGGAGAGTTGGCGTCTTCTAAGGGCGTCTTTCTACAACGAGAAAAACGAAGTTACGGTTGCTGAAAATACTTTGTCGCACTTATCGGTTGCAACAAATGAAATTATTGATTTAGATGGTTCATTAGCGCACAGTTATTATCCCAACTTTTCTACAAGCAAGATTGCAGTGAGTGTTGAGTCTCTGTCTGGACTTGAGCAATACAAGCGACGTCTGTTTGAGGAGTTTACTATATATATGGAAGGTTGTTATAATGCACGGCAGGTGTTTGTGGTGGAGTCTGTTAAGGACTTTCAGCGTAAAGAGTCTGAAGTTACTATTGCTTTGATTCAGGACCGTTGCAATAATGAGATTTTGAATAGTCAAAAAGAAAAAGAAGAGATGAAGTCAATGCTTAACAATCTCCGTGAAGACCTTGAATTCCAGGTAAGCATGGATACTATAGAAAATCAGGGTAATCAATCGCAATCTCACCAAGGATTCCATACTCAGGATGCAATGTTGGAAAATACTTCAACAAACTTCAGTCGTATTATGCGTCAACAAAGTATTAGCGGGATCATATCCTCACTCTGGACACGAAAGTCTTCAGGTATGTCACCGGAACCTAAAACGCTGTTAGGCTTAGAAGATCACATTGGTGAATCTGACACTGCTTATCCTCCTTCTCTGGATACACAACGAGATATATATGGTTCGAGATTACCTCCACAAGCGCCAATAGAGCAAATTTCAGTGGACCAAAAGGGGTATGCGGCACCAGTTAAAGATAGACGTGAACAAAAGAGGATGTCTAAGAAAAAAGATTACGATCTCGGCGTTTCGAAATTCTATAATGATTAACATTTTCCCGCTCTTAACAAATGAATTGGATGGAGTTGAATTCTATGTGCAATCTAAAATGGAGTACTTGGTGAGCATTGCATGTGGAAAGTCTTTACCATTGCAAAGTGCAAGATTGATAGTAGACGATACCTCCGATGTTCCTTCTATATTAGAGTTATTTTGTGAGTTTTAGTTCTTAACGCAATGTTTTTTATTAAGGTAATAGTTTTTATGACTTAACAATTACGTCGTCATACTCGATATATATATATATATATATATATTTTTTTCATTGCAGGAGCATTTTGTAAAAGATGCGGGGTATTTTGAATTATGAACAAGATGTTTTTTTTTTTTTTCTTCCCCTCTTCTTTTCTTCAGTCTTACATTCTATCAAAGATATTTATACTTTTTTATTCAAAAAAAAAATTTAATTAATACAAGTCAAGATAATGGTCAACGTTGCTGTTATTGGTGCCGCCGGTGGAATCGGTCAGTCACTTTCTCTACTCCTGCTACGCGAACTGCCGTATGGCAGCACACTGTCCCTGTACGATGTGGTTGGTGCAGCGGGCGTTGCGGCGGATCTGTCCCATGTAGACCGTGCTGGTGTGACCGTAAAGTACGCTTCTGGCAAAATGCCTCCCGTGCCCCGCGATACTGCTCTTGCTGAGCTGGCGTGTGATGTGGACATTTTTGTAATTTGTGCTGGCGTGCCACGTAAGCCAGGCATGACACGGGACGACTTGTTCAGCGTAAATGCGGGTATCGTCTTGGACCTCGTTCTGACCTGTAGCATATCCTCACCCGATGCATGCTTCTGCATCGTGACGAACCCGGTGAACAGCACTGTCCCAATTGCCGCGCAGGCGCTGAAGAAGCTCGGTATTTACAATAAGGATAAGCTCTTTGGCGTGAGCCTTCTCGACGGAATTCGCGCAACTCGCTTCATCAACAATGCGCGAAGCCCGTACAGCGTGCCATCGGTGCCTGTGGTTGGTGGTCACAGCGAGGTGTCCATTGTTCCGCTCTTTTCCCAACTGCCCGGCCCAGTCTTGGAGGAGACCAAATTGGAGTCCATCCGCAAACACGTACAGGTGGCAGGGACGGAGGTGGTGAAGGCCAAAAATGGCTGCGGCAGTGCAACGCTCTCGATGGCCGAGGCCGGCGCGCGCTTTGTCATGTTCCTTGTGAAGGGTCTCACCGGACAGGACTGCCCTGTCGTGTGCGCATACGTGGACACAGATGGCGAGGGTGAGTGCGATTTCTTTGCAATTCCAGTGATGCTTGGCAAAAACGGTATTGAGAAGCGTCTTTCTATTGGTCCGGTGAACTGTCGCGAAGAAACAATGTTGAAGGAGGCTGCCGATGTTGTTAAAAGTAATATTACAACAGGTGTTGAGTTTGCACGATCAAAGCTTTAAATCATTAACTTTTGTATGGATTTTAAAAATTATGTATATCACGTAGAAATGCCCTAATTGAAATCATTTTGTTGTTTTATGCGTGAATTGAAAAGCTTTGGGAAGTTAATTAAAAAGAAAAACGATTAGAGAAATAAAGGCCAACGCAGATATAGGAAATGGGTGTAGGGAGACCTTTTTTTTTTGAATGTTGAAAAAGAAGATATGCTTAGTTCATGGCCCTTTTTTTTTTTTTTTTGTATGTGTGTGCGTGTGGGGAAATTGGAATATTCATACGATATAATGACGATGCAAAGGGTTTGGCTATTCTTGAAAGAAATATATATATATAGGATATTACTATTTTATTTTACTTCGCCGTTGTTTATATATATATATATATATCTATGGGAGCAACTATTCTTCTTTTTTTTTTTTTTATTCTTTAACAATGCCTTGTTGGTATTTTTTATCTTTAATCATTTTTGGTATGTCTTTTCGTTTACTATTTTGTATAAAGGAGAGTAAGGGAGGAATTCATGCCCTCTCCAGTGGTTCTTACGCGTTCTGCGCCCGCGCGGGGGCTAACTATCAAAATGTTTGATCGACAGCTCAAAGGGCTTCAGCGTTGTCTTGTTGATGCGCCAGCTTGTGATTTACACAAACTCTGTGCTGAACAAATGTTGGATCGTCGCGCTTTTATTAAACGTGAAACACCAGTCGTGCTTGAAGTTGGAGCACATACCGGGTGGGTTTTTCGTCACATGCTAGAGAAGAAACAATTTTTTGGGCTCAAGCAATATATTCAAACCGACGTTTGCGAGGAAAGGCTCAATCGTAACTATGAAGAACTTAAAAAAATTATTCCACCGGATGTGGAATTTGTACAAATTTGCTGTGACGAAGAAGAGCCTATGCCTTTTGGTATCCCTGAGCGAACAGTCGATATGGTTGTCTCATGTCTATCAATGCACTGGGTCAATGATTTAGAGACGGCCATGGTTAACCTTCGTAAGGTTCTTAAGCGTGATGGTTTTTTGCTTCATTGCATGTTCGGTGGTAACACACTCTATGAACTACGTGGCTGCTTTTCTATGGCGCAAACTGAAATACTTGGTGGTGTATCGCCGCATATATCACCCATGATTGATGGTGCCGGACTCTCCTCCTTGGTACTACAGGCTGGATTCAATCTTCCCAGCATTGATATTGATCGTCACTTGCTTCTCTACAAGACACCCTTTCATCTTATGGAACATTTGTCAGCGATGGGAGAGAGCGCGTGCCATTACATGCGCCGTCCTCTTAGTCGTGATGTCTTGTTAGGCGCCTGTGCTGCTTATGATGTGATGTACAAGAAAAATGAACTGATTCCAGCAACATTCGAGGTACTTCATACAATTGCTTGGAGTCCGAGTCCTACACAAGCTAAGCCACTAGAGCGTGGGAGTGGCCAGATCCCGCTGGCTAATTGGAACTCAACCAATAAAAAACGTCTTCAGGAGGTCCTTGATGATTTTGCACAAAATCCTGATGATGAAGAGCTACAATTGAAGGCTGAAGATTTATTTAAACAACTACGAGAGGAAAATACAGATATACTATCGCGTAAGGGAATTGATGTCCGTGGATTTGACCGTAACCGTGACGAGGATATACGGGAGATGTCAAAACAGAAACCAGATCCTCCGTTTCAGGACCGAAAAAGTGATTAAACCCTAACGGAACACTGCACATTTTTTGTTTTGTTTCTTTGTTTGTTTGTGTGTGTCTGTATGGAGGCAGGGAGAAGGGTTTCATTTCAAAAGTATCATTCCTAATCTGTGCAAAATAAAGGAATTAACGAAATAGAGTAGCGGATGGGATTGAATCTTAACTAAAAAGAGGATACTTACTTTTTTTTTAAAAAAAAAGCGGAAAAAAGGTGAGTACATGATGGAATGAGATTTTTTGTAAGGAATCTGCTTTAGAACTATTTTATGGTGGGGTGGGAGGAAAGAAGAAATGCTTTGACACATAATAAATTACACTGTAAATTTATCTTGCGACGATTTTCATTTTTGTGATTCTTTTTAGTCTTTTTATATTCTTTGTATCTGTTCTCAGGTTAGTTTATAGATATATATATATATATATTAATTACTTGTACTGTTTGAGTCATTCATTTTTTCTTCCGTTTTTTTGGCCTTTTTTTTTTGTGTTTGTGATGCGCTCCTAAAGTGTTTTGGACACTTGTGGATTTTTTATCTTCCTATACTTGGAAGTCATATAGAAGGAGCTTTTTGAGACATATACTCAAAGCTAAATTGTTGTTGTTTTTTTAGCATAGAAAAGGAGAAATGCCTGCAAAAAAAGGTACACTTTTACCTTCGCAGGTATCAGAGACAGCTTTATTCAATTGTATCAAGAAAAACAACACGGAGGCGCTTGTATCGCTACTTCTGGATAGCACAGAAGATCCTGACACAGGTGAGCGGTCTGTCAAACCCAAGTCGGAGGTAAATGTGCTAGTTAATGCCCAAGGACCAAAAAAACTGACATCTTTGTCGTATGCCGTAAGCCAAGGAGCTGATGATGAGCTATTGCACACTCTTCTTCTTGCCGGTGCGAAGATTGATGCAAAGGATGGGACGAAGGAGCAGTCCACCGCCCTTCATACGGCGTGCTGGGGTGAGCACGACATTGCCGCGCAACTCTTACTTCGTTGTGGTGCCAATCCAGTTGTTGCAGATGCTGAAGGCCGGACTCCACTGCATATTCTTGCCTCTCTGAATGCCGGGAATCTCTTTGTGTACTTTATCGAAGCAGTGACTACACCAACAGAACGGCAAGAAGGTCTCCTTTACCTGGATGACCATCCACCAGTCGTCCTCGATCTTTTTGATGTACTAAGCAGAAGGGATGTGGGTGGGTTTACAGTTCTCCACACGGCGGTTTCGGAGGTCGGCAGTGGCTCTGGCGCCGTAATTGCAGACCTTCTGGGTGTGATAGAGGCCAAGGTAGACGAAAAGCCGGAATCGGTACGAAGTCTTGTGAACTGCACGACGGAATCTAGGACTACTGCGCTTCATTTACTTCTTGTATCACCCAATTGCCATGATGGTCAAGTTGTGGGAATACTCAATCGGTTGCTCGCACTTGGTGCCAGTGTCACATCTGTAGATATGCTTGGTCGAACACCATTGACACTTGCGGTACAGAGGAAAGCATCTGGTACTACTACAGGGACTGTTTTGAGAGCAATGTTGCAGTCCGCACAGAAAGAGGCAGAAGCCAAAGGGAAATCCGAAGGGGATCACCTACTTGGCCAACTTTTTACAGTATGTGATGATGCAAAGGGTTACGCGCTTATTCACCACGCTATTGCTGCGCACAATGTTGAAGCTGTGAAGGCCATGTTAGCGTTTGTTAGCACAAAGGGTAAATCTCGTGTTCGTGAGTGGATTGGTGAAGTGCAGACAGCAGAACACGTGAGTGTGACTGTGATGCTTGCCAGTCGACAATGCAATGACATTTCCCGTATTTTAATTGAAGCCGATGCCATCTCCCGCGATGCGTACGAAGATTCCTGCGCATCAGTTGAGCTTGCCGCTGAAAAGCTTCGGGTTTCACTAGAACAAGAAGTGGCCGATAGAAAAACCGAAGTGTTGCAAGAGGATGGCTCCACCAAAGCAAGCGCACGTGGTGATTTCTCAGGTTTTGGTGCCAACTCGACGGGCTCACGCATTCAAAACTCGCGAAAAGCAAAATCACAAGCCGCACAGAAGAGAAGGGAAACCCATAACAGGAAAGCTGAATGTGAGTCAACGGGCGAAAGTATGCCCTTATGGGCCAAGGTACTAGCCGTTTTCTTTGGACTTTCCGTGTTTTTGAGTGGATTGCTAATGATAAATGGGAAAAGATAACTTATATTGATATTGTTATGCTTTTTTTTGTGTGTGTGTGTGTGAACTACGCTTAAACAAATGCATTTCTTAATCTTACAAGGGTGGTGTGTTAATAATTTTTTTTGAAATTTTTATTGGTTGCCACCTCTTAAATTATATTTTGAAAAGTAAATTTGTTTTTGTGTATCTGTGTCTGTCATAGTTTCCTTGTGTGCCTCAGTTTGAAATAAAGAAAAGGGGGTAAATCATCTTAATCACATTATATATATATATATATACATTTGCGTTGCTTTTCCCTATCAACATGTATATCTCGTTTAGTGTCGTTGCTTCTCCGGTAATGTGCCGGTGTATTCCTCTCTTTGTTTTGTGCTTCCTTCTTTTCTCATTACATTTCTTTTTTATTATTTGTTTTTCTTACTTTTTATTTTATTCATTCTTGTTGGAGTTTGCATTTGAACGAACCCATTGTGTACGTGAGCATCACTGTTAGTATTTTTACTCTTATTATTATTATTAGACTACCGTTTGGCCCACATATTCTCTCGCTTTTGGTTTTTGAATTGATTGCTGGAGAGCCAACGCATGGACTCGCCTTGCGCCACACGGCCTTATCCCCCGCGGCGTCTCCCGTCACGCAATTCGAGGCGAAGCCTTAGCGTCACGCCCCCTAAAGTTCCCACGCACCGGGCCCGGAGAAGCTTTACAGAGAGCTTTGCATCACCAATCTTTGCGCAAAGCAGCTCGGAAACTACACCTTTTGTGTTCAAGGAACGCGGAGGGGCGAGTGCAGGTTTTGGGGCTCAGCGGGACTTTAATGGTTTGCACAGGGAATCTCCACACCAGCAGCAGAGTGCTGCGGATGCGGTGTTGCAGTCGCGGGAAAGGAGACAAGATCCGTCGCACTCTTACTCACGAGCGTTGAATGACGAACTCTCGCGCCAGTACAATCCACGTGCAACAAATAAAGACAATCATGCACAGCTTGTTGGGTATTGTGTCTGTTCCCGTAAAGCATGCAGTATGACCGGTGGAGACTGCACCAATGCGATTGAGGAGCAAAGAAATGACTATCGGAATAGGACAGTAAATACAAGACAATCTCTTTTTACTGATAGAAATCCTGATGAATCGAATCGGGAAGATGCTTATCGTGATCAGGTTTATGTTGGTAATGCTCAGCGTACGACTGTTACTGGGGTGATTGACGTGACACCGTGTCGCTGGCGCTTGGAAAAAGACCCAAATGCTGAACTCGTCGAGATACAGATACGGAATATTGACACGGCCACTTACAAGGTACAAAAGATCTTCCAGATGATTGAACGGTCATTGCCATTTTGCGCCAATGATTCATCGACTTCTCACCCTTCATCTTCATTAACGCCGTACAAAGGGTCACTTTTTATTTATCGTAAAGACAATGCGCATTTGGTCTTTCATAGCTGTGTGCCCAATGCAGTCTCTTTAAAGAGAACTATGGTACTTGATGACATCATTGACACTACGCGTCTTCCACCGGAAGGCACAAAAGTTTCTCTGCGGTGGATCGAGGATACGCCAGAGGCAATCGTAAAAAATTATTTAAACGATGATTGCCGTACAAGTGCGACGCTTAGGGCTTCCACAAGGGCAAACAGAGAAGAGGATATTCAATTCCCCGAACAGGACGGTTGCGTTCACTCGCCCTCTAAAATACACCGGGATGGTTCACAGCAGCTTTCTAAGGTATCTGGACGCCCCTCGAATAGTTTCACTTTTGAACCGGGGAATGTACATTACATCCCCCAAAGTCCTGCGCGACACAGCGCCGAATGGAATCGAGAGTTCAGTAATAGCTTTGCGAATCAAAAAGTGTCATATAATGGGTACATGGGTTCACCTATTACATACTTACAGAGTCCGCGCATTTTATACAAGCGTAGATTGGAGAGTTTCTAGAGCTACTGCGAGAAGTCCGTTTCGCACCCAAACAATAATTTAGTTTGGGGTCTCACTTATAGATTTAAAAATGTATTTGGAGGAACAATTTATATGTGTATTTTTATTTTTTAATCTAGACGTGTACATTTATGTCTCTTAGTAATCAACCACTGGGGTGTGATTCACTTTTTTTTTTTTTTGTTCTTGTTGATGTTCCTTATTTTTTGGCTTTAAATTTGCGGGAACATCGTAACCTTTTTAAACAAAGAGAAAGTTTGATCGGGTATTTTTTTTTTTTTCCCACCGATGAGGAGATAACTTGAACCCAAAGGACACAAAATTATATCTATGCATATATTGCCATATTCATGACTGTAAGTTCTATTCTCGCTGAACATCAACTAGGATATTCTCTACTGTTTTTTTTTTTTTTCTGTGTTTTGACTGGATTTTCAAGAGAAATAGTTTCAGTATATTTTTTTTTGTTGTTGTTCCCGCAGACGGCAACAAACGTTGGAAACGTCTGTTTTCACTCACAAGGAAGGGTAAACTTACATAAAAGAAAATATTGGGACATAAAGAACTTTTCTGTTTGAATATATCGTCACAGCAAATTAAACCAAAAAAAAAAAAAAGAGGATCATCAGGAAGAGAAAAAAAAGAAGAAGAAAACAAAAAAAAAAAAAACAAGAGAAGAAAGCATACACTATTGCCACCCATGGAGGAAGCAATGGATTTTTTAGAGAGCCGCCCGCTCGTTGGCTTTCAAATGGACGGCTCGCATCTTCTGAATGTCCTGCAAACAATCATTCAGCACCAGGACCAGCAGTCGCAGTTCCAGCGCCACGTGGCACAGCGGCTAAGCGATCTCGAGGACCGCATGCGTGACTTTGGCTCGCGCCAGGCCGAAATGGAGCGTGCCTTTGGGGACACCGGGGCAGATGCACTGCGAAAGCTTCGCCAGCGCCTGGAGGACATGGAGGATGGCCTGGATGGCCTGGCGCGCGACGTAAAGGAGACGCGTGTGGTGGCGAATGAGGCAGGCCGCACGGCGGAGGATATCGCGCGGGATGTGCAAAGCATTGGGCGGGAGTTGGAGCCCATGCAAGGGCGATTTGTGCAAGTGCAGCAGGAAGTGGATGACCTGGCGCGGGACGTGGCGCAGCAGGGGAAGCAGTTTGGTGAGGCTGCAAAGAATATTGAGCGCGCACAGGATCAGCAGGCGAAGCGACAGGATGATATCATGCGCGAGCTTAGTCAAAGGGATAACTCAAAGGAGAACAACCAAAAGCTGCAGGAGATGTTGGACGATCTCAGTGAGCGCACAGACGAAAACTTTCGCAGTGTGGAAGGAAGCGCACGAGCTGTCGACGCCGAACTCGGACGACATCGTGCAGAGATTAAAAACACTCAAAATGAAATCAACGCACTGGACGACAAGACACGTCGAAGCATTGCCAATGTTGCACGTGACGTGGATGACAAAACGCAGATGATACTTGATATGCTGCGCAGCTACGAAAAGAGTTCGTTAGAGATGGAGAACCACCTCGCTGCGGCGGGCCAAGCCCTCGCGCGCAAGCGGGGGGAGAAGGAAGGCTATCAACAACAACAACGCGCCCGTGAGAATGGATTGGGTCGCCGAAGCAATGGTTACTAAAAAAAAGAACTCATAAACACACACACACACACACAAGTGGACAAATGGACATAAGTTAGAATAAGCATGAGTTTCATCATGTAATGCGATACTGCGCATTTTGTTTTTTTATCATCTTCTATCGACCTGGTCTCCCCAGTTGCTTAAACATTTTATTGAGTGATCTCACTTTTATTTGTTTTTTGTTTTTTTCTTTAGAAAACTATAGAATGAGATATTTTAAAGAAGAAACAAGCTACATGGCAAAGCAAGCATAAATGCACCGGGAATAAGCAAAAAAAAAAAAAAGACAATGTGCGAAAATATACATATTTCTTCCTCTGCGTGTTTTTTCTTTTACTTCTTTTGATTTTTTTTGTTTTGTTTTCCTTTTACGTTATCTTTACTTTTGTGTGTGTGTGTGTGTGTATGTCTTTCGGGTTTTCCTGTTTGTCTACTCCTTTAGTAGAGGGGTTTACAGACATTTTCACACACTTGTTTTGTTTTATTCCGACACACTTTAGATATTCTTGATACAGCGTCTTGTATAGCTGTTGTACTGACGGATATGCCTGTTTCGCTGTGAAAGAGAAATCCATATAACTCAGGAGGCGAATGAAAAACAGAACGGAAAGAAATGGAGAAATAGGGGGGAGTAAACAGATTTAAAGTATAGAGAAATTTAATACAATATAATTTGCTCTTTTGTTTTACTTTGTATTATTCAATGAGGTGCGTCTGTGATCTTGAATGCGATCCATGTGGGCAAAAATTGATAAGTTTGTTGAGTATTCTTCTTTTTTTTTTTTTATGTGATGGCATTTTGTTTTCCTACTGCTTTTCTGTCCCTTTAAAGTATTGAAATGTATATTATTTCCGTGCATGTTTTCAGATTAAGCTGCCTTCTCTCTTTTTTTTTTTTTTTTCTTTTTGTCTTGTTATTATCATTAAATTTATAAAGGGTTTTCCCTTCCAATTAGTTGCTAGAGGCTATGTATGTAGGCCCGTGGCAAGAGTACAAACTCATGAAGGTCATTGAGAACCTTCGCGAGGAGAATCGCCGGTTACGTCAGGAAACTTCCGGTGGTCTCACGCACTCGGTCGCCCCCTGGAACACAGACTACGATCGCGGCAGTAGTCACCACTTTCAGGGGATGACTGCGAAGTCCCCGGAACCACACAGCGAGGGTTTGCTCTCAAGAAGATCCTCAGATGTCAGTCTATCTAGGCAGAGAAAACAAACTAAACCAAGCACGAAGTTGTCACCAAATGGTTTGAAGTTTATGACCACAGTGCGTGATGTTGATGTCTTTAAAGAGGGTTGCAATGAGACGGGGGATATGTTACAAGGTGGAAGAGATGAAGGAGCCATGCCAGGCTCTTCCGGTGGGGGTAGTAATTTTGGTAGCGGAATGCCGCAGAGACTTTTTGCCAAGGATTCAAGTGGATTGCAATCAGACAGTAGTCAAGGAAAATGTGCGCGTCTTCCAGAAGCGGAGGGCCAAAGGGCGGCTCATGTGCACCTTGGCACTGGTTCAGTTGTTGGTGGTTCGTTGAGCCGCGCTTTAAAAGGCCGTTCAAAGGAAAGCGGTAAACCTGCACAGCCCTCTGCGTATGAGGGTGTGATGGAGTACCAACGTGTCTTGCAAGGGCATCCCCTTGTGCAGGACTTGGTCCGTGGTGCGCCTCCTGAGACAAAAGCTCTTGCACAACGTGCTGGGCAACCCGTCATGCTCGAGAGGACACCGGCAAAAAGCCACGGGAAAGGAAATGCACTTAGCAACTACGAGCTGCAGGAGCGCATTGATCGACGGTTGCGCTTGCAAATGTTATACAGTGGTCTTGATAGCGATGCCGATAATTTTATTAGTAAATTTGATACTCTGACAGAAGTAGACACGGGTGTACCAAAACCACAGAAACCAGATCAGGCAGATATAGTGCTGGGTGGAAAACGGACTGAGGGTCATTCATTATTGCCAGGAGTTCCATGGGACTCGACAGCATTGGGTTACAAGTTCTCACTTTTGCCAAACGGCACAGAGGTGGGGATACATTCTACTCCGGATAGTTTCTCCGCTGAGAAAATGGCTGCGTGCCCCCCTCAGCATCACATGTCTGGTGCCTCTAACAGTCGTGTGGAAAGTTTGTTGCCACCACTGCGCCATCCCTATGACGTCGGAGCCCCAATCGCTTTACCATCTGTGGAGATTGGCAATCGTGGAGGGAACAGTGAGCAAGTCGCACCGGCGTTCCAAACATCCTTTGGTACTCGAGAGACTGCTGATGCGCGCATGCCAAGAGGAGAGCAAAATGAGTTTTTTTGCGAAGATGGCAGAGTACTGAACAACATACCAACTGATCATGTGGATGAAGATGCCGTCGGTGCACTTATTGACTGGGCGGAACAACTAAACATAGACAGTGTATTATAAGTTGTGTAAAAAATAAAAAATAAAGAGAATGAAGTGCAAGGATGAAACAGAAATTTGAAGGTGAAACATAATGTATATATGCTGTTTGTAGTCGTTGGAGTCTGTGTTCATTCCTTTGTCTCTTCAGTGCTTCTGCCTCTGATAAAGAAGTTCTTTCAAACTTTTTTTTTCTTTTTTACGTGAGTGTGTGGTTTGGGGGGGGGGAAGGAGATTATCCACGACTGTCTCTCGTTTGTGAGTTTTTCTTCTTTTTTTTTGTCCTTTGAAAGTTTTGACGAAATACGTAAAAAAAGAAAAAAATTATGCCTCTTGTTCTTTGCTTTTTGATACACGCAGTTTTTTTTTTTTTTCTTCTTTCTTTATTTTGACTTTTCTTTTGTGTACTTTTCTTACACTCTTCGTCCCGTGTCCGGGTGGTGTTACAGCTTTGTCAAATATTGTTACTACTATTACTTTGATTGGATTTAAGCCAGTTTTTTTTTTTTTTGTGCTTGTTTGTTTTGGGAGTCATTCTATTTACTCTCCTTTTGCAATACGTCATATATGTACAGAAATAGTTATTATCCACTTGTGTAGTAGTATAGAGTTTATTTGATTTTATTTTGCTGCTGCAAACAAAAAAAAAAAAAAAGGAATAAACATACTATGACTTCTTCGCATTCGCCCACTGATGGCACCTTTGGCTTTGATGATGAGGTTGTTATCTATGCCCAGCCCGGAATAGGTCTCTACGAGTGTGAGAAGCGCAGGCAGTGGCAAGAGGGGAAAGTAACAATTACTTCATATAATATTTTCTTTGAGCCCAGTGATGAGAAGAGTCCGGAGGTGTTACGGTTTGCTCTCGAAGATGTGCTGAGGTCGGGACAAATTATTAGATGCAAGACGGAATCTGAGTTTTCCCGTGCCAAAGTTCTCGTCCCACTACCAGGTGATAATGTAAACCTCAAGTATTCTTTTCCAAAGGGGGGAATGGAGGAATTCTACAGTGCCCTTTGTCTTGCGGTGAAGAAGACAGAATGGCGAAAATTATATAGTTTATTAGGCATTTCGTCTTCTGCACGGGATACGGAAGTTAACGACAATAGTTCACGTTACAAAGCTTCAAACGGTGGTGGCATAAACGCTAATAAAACATCTGGTTCAAATGATTGTGATGATATTGTTGCCAGCTCCATGACAAATAATAGTGGAAGTGGTAATTCAAAGGACTCTCGACATCTCTCACAGGCACATGGTGTCAGTCACTCAGTTTTGTCAGCTGACGCTATGGATTGTTTCGCAAAAAATGGTGTCTTTGATGGAGAAGATGTTGCCTGCTCAGAGTGTACATTATTGAATGTTGATTACAGTGAAAATAAATGTGTTCTTTGGAATGATAATCCTTATCCTTTAAAGTCTTTGTCAACAAGTGACGCGCCAGATGATGATGATGATGATGATGTCGTCGACGGCGATGCTACGAATTTCCATTTCTCGTCATCCTTTTCGCATCCCCAAACTGGTATTTTGGTAAACCGCTCAAGGCCTTTGTCTATTGTTGATCCGCTCAATATTACTCGTGTTAGTAATACAGTCTCCACCAGGCCTTCTTCAAACTTGTGTCATTCTACCACTAGGCATCAGTGCAGAGAGGAAAATGATGGGGTTTCGCGCATGGAGCATGTAGCTAACGTTGCTGGTGACAATGCTGCTTGCAAAAAAGTTTTCTCAAGTGTTCAGAAAACCACACACAACTTTGATGTATCTGATGCTGATAGTGAAACGTTTGTAGAGCCTACGGTATCCGGTGAGATATCTTATCCTTTGCAAGCCTGTGAGGCCACCTGTAGTATTCCTCGCTTGGAGTATGAAACAGCCATTGGCAGTGGCAACATGAATCGCTCAGAGGCTTCTTCGACAGGTGACCAGTCTAACAATCCGATTGCACAAGGCTCCCGTTTGTTTTCTGTAACAGACAGAGCAGGTATAGCTGGAGTAATGCGAGCTTCAGCGGAAAGTGCACCCTTGGATCAAGCCCTTCGTGACATTGACGATGTGATGAAAGATGCCTCCTCGATTGTGGCAAATATCCGTCATCTAAAGCAGAAGCAAAACGGTCCAGTGTCGCCAGAGGATGATACAGCTATTGAAAGCATTGAGGCGACATTAGGAATTGGCGCGATGGTACGGCATTCACACGACACTCTGTATAATAATCGCTTTTACAAAGACCTTGCACACGAGTTGCATTCATGGATAACGCATGAGAAGAATTTTCGTGTTTTTGGAAGTGCACCTTTAATTCCTTTAATTGAATTATTTGCTCTTTATAATAAAGCTCGTGGCGGGAGAGATTTAGTGTCTCCTAGTGATGTACTGAACGCATGCCGCATAATGGACAAGCGTTCGGATTCTGTTTACAGACTTAAGCATTTTTCTTCCGGTCGTCGCGCCTTGCAACACAGAGATCCGCTTCTTGTTCTTGAGAATCTTTCGCAGATATTAGGACCACGACTCTGCACTCCTACGCAACTAGAAGAATTGAAAGTGTCAGAAAAGAATTCAAAGGATAAGATTCGCACATCTTCCGCACGAGGCAATATGGAGACTACCACAGTTTTTCCTCAATCAAGGAATGAGCTTCGATCTATCAATGAGGTACAGTTTGCCGCCCGCATTCAGGTTGCTCGTTCTGTTGCTTTCGACTTGCTTGAAGACTTTGAGCAGCAGGGGTATCTGTGCCGCTCAAGCGGTGGCTTTGGTTGTGTTTCTTTTCACTGGAATGTTTTTGTCTACTAGTTCTTATTATCGAAAGAAGAAGGAAAAAAAAAGGAGGAAAAAAAAAAAAAGAATTTATTCTCTATATGTTTTTATTTGTCTTTGGAGTAAATGCTACACTTCGACATTATGGCACATGCAGAATAATATATATATAAAAAAAAAAAAGATTTATCGGGCAATAACTTGTAAGGCCATACCATCGAGAAAGAAAGAAAGGAAGAAGGAAACGATGGACTTGTTGTAAATGTGAAGCACACAAAATAGTGAAGAAGAATATGCTCTTTACTAAATGCATGAATAATATTATTGTCTTTGCTGAACAATTACTATTGGACTTTAAAAGAGTTTTGTACCCTGTTGGAGTTTCACTTTGTATTATTTTTATTCCTTTTCTTCGTTTTGTTTTGCATGGGTATATATATATATATATATATATGCGTTTCTTCATGAATGAAAAGTGACATTTGTAAAGAAATGCAAGACAAGGCTGAACTCCTGTTTGATAATCTTAAAGGTGTCCTGGACGATGCCGAATTCTTCAAGTGGCAAGAAACTGAAGTCACCACACTTTTATCACTAATTAGCGGTTATCACCACCATCACCGAAGGCTCTTTGGAAGTGAAGAAGAAAATACTTCCGGGGTGAAAGAAGAGTCTCAAAGCAAAGCTTTGGTCGCTATGGATGCGATAGATCGTTCGCTCACGAAATTGCGGCGTTTTCTACTACAGCGTTTGCCATATGAAAGTTTATCGGAGCCAAATGTACCTTCTTCCGCGCCTTGCAATGGAGACACCGCCACAAGGACGAACAGTCATGCGCATTCGCTCGTTTCCACGAAAGATACCGTTGTAGCGCCACCTGTGTACCCTGTGGATGCCTTTCTTTACCTTGAAGAGGATATCGAGGAACTGGTACAGCGTGGCTGCATCGCCCGAGAGTATTGTCGCGCATGTGGAACTACAGATATTGGTCTCACAGACTTTATCACTCACTCCTTTTCACAAGATCAGTTATTGTATCTATGTGTCTCTCTCTTGCCGGCGCTTTGCGATCCCTCCTATGCTCTACAGGATCACTCGCTACGACGACTTGATACGACGAAAGAGGCAATCGGTGAACCACCTTTCTTGTGCAAGCACATTGTGGATGTGGGCTCACGTCTCGGTGTGTTACCGCTCACGTGTTCCTTTGCCGCGGAAGAAGGGCTTTTGTCAAAGATGGAGCGTGTGACAGGTATTGAGATTGATGAGTCCTTTGTCACATTGCAACGCGAGACTACTAGGCGTTTCGTATCGCACAAAGCGTCTTCATTAAAAATGGATATTATGCACGGGGACTGCCTTGCCGAGGCGGGTGCTTGTGTCTTGCGGGTAGCAGATGTTATTATTTTACACAATGTTTTTGAGTATTTTGTCGCCTCCCCAAAAGATCACTTGCAAGCATGGAAGCAGATTCGCGAATTGGTCTCTCGCCCGGGGCAGTTACTGATCTGCTCACCGGATATTGAGTCTACTTTTGCCTCATTCACAGACGCAGACGTTTTGGAAGTGCTTGGTCTAAAGAGTGATGAACCAGAGGAGAGGAACGAGTCACGAAAACGATCTCGTGAATCCAATGCATCAGACTCCCCCCATGTACCAAACGCATTGCATTCTTGGCTAAACGAGTGGCTCGAAGAGGTACGTGTGTCTGAAGTGCGTGAAAGTTTCATGAGACTTCGTGGGTGTAGTGGACATGCGCACAGAAGTGGCGGTGATGGCTGTGGGGATGAGTGTGTGTCGGAGTGCTCCGAGACAGAAGAACTCCGAGAGCGACTGGAAAGCATTATAGTGTATGCTGTAAGATAAGTAAGAACACTGTCTATTTATTCTCCATCCTTGTTTTTTTTTTTTTTTTTTGTGTGTGTGTGTGTGTTCGTTTCATCTACGTCGCCTCTGCCGCTGTAACAAATATCACAGGAACATATAATCGTATAAATAAATAAATATGTATATATATATATATATAATAAGTCCACGTGCGTATAAGTGATTTCAATTGCTTTAATTTATTCCGAATGGAATTTTTTTATTTTTCCTGTATTGATTGTGTATGTATATATGTGAATACTTTTTTTTTTTTTTTTTGTTATTCTTTTTGTGGAGACCAACAAGTTGAACTATAAATCCCCTCAATGAGTAGAGCTTCAAAAGTCTCAGGAAGATCAAAATGAAATCTCTGATGTATTGCAGTATGCCTTTGTCGTTTGTCCATACGAATTCCGCAATACAAATGAATGTGCAGAGGAGTCTGGTACATTTATCTTTGAAAAAAAAAAAAAACCGTTTCTAGTTGATGTCAATGGAGAAATTGATGTCAATGATGGCGATGATGTTATTGATGATACTGAGACCGTGCATTATATGCGGCTTTTTGATTATTTTAGAGTTGCTCTTTTTTTATTACTGATAAATTGGGTTACGACTTGCTGTTATTCCACTTGTGCCTTTAGTGGTGATTTGTGGTTCATGGATCGTCAGAAATCTTTTCTGAATGAAATTGGGTTATAGCGTTCCATACTATTAAGAACATCAACAGTTCCTGCTATCAACATATCTTTGACAGGTTCTATGCGATGCTAAAGGAAGATATCCATGTACAAAGCTGATTTTTTTTTTTTAAGTGTACATTACCTTGGTTAAAACGATGATGTTTTTTGCTAAATTTATGTGTTTTATATTTTTTTATGCTTATCAGTGCCTTGGTTTACTTTTTCTTTGTACATTACTCATGGAACACGTGAAGAGTAAAAGCCAAAAAGGGGGGAATATAGCTTTTTTTTTGTTCTTTTTTTGGGGGGTCAGTCATGAATGTGATCTTTGTTCAGCTAACAAAGCATTTACGCTTTTTTTTTTGTTTGTTTGTTTGTTTGTTTTCGTTCCTTTTGTATGTTTCGTGACTTTTTTGTTTTCTTATTTATACTTGGATGTTGTTGTTGTTATTATTACTTTTTCTTTTCTTTTTTCTTTTTCTTTTTTTTCATCTTTGAAAGGTCGATCTATCATTGCACTATACCCGCCCTACATTGCAAAGCATATGACAGCTGACGTACTGCATTCTTTTTTTTTATCAGCCTTAACTGTAGGAAAGGTTTGCCTCGGTTCCGTATTGGGTTTACTAGTGTCTCGTGGCTTTCAAGATATGGATAAATCACTGAATGCCTTCTGTCATATTGCTTTGAACATATTTTTACCTTGTCTGGTGCTTACACAAATTTCCAGTGGCATTAATTGGGTTGTGATGGAGAAGTGTTTCTGGGCATTTATTCTTCCATTAGTTCCAATGGTTCTTGGTCTTGCGGCAGCACGGGCTTTTAAGAGTTATGTCCCTTCAGATTTTCATGGTCTGTTATATATCTCCTGTACTTTCCAAGACGTATTATCGTTTGGATTGGGTATTCTTATGAACTTTGGCATATCATGGTTTACCAAGACGGAGTCCGATGAGGCACAGGCTTATGTATTTCTGTATCATATGATACATTCTCTTCTTTTTTGGGTTGTAGGTACAACGCTTATTGAGAAGTTAGTGGTGAAAGAAGAGGAAAATAGTGCCGTCATAACCACTGCTACAGATTCCGATTTAATTGAAGAAAACAATTATACTGAAGTAAAAGGCGGAAGTGAAGATGATGAAGAATGTAAAGAAAGTAAACA
This sequence comes from Trypanosoma boissoni, assembly GCA_030849725.1. Classification (NCBI taxonomy): domain Eukaryota; phylum Euglenozoa; class Kinetoplastea; order Trypanosomatida; family Trypanosomatidae; genus Trypanosoma; species Trypanosoma boissoni. Next base: position 114,139 of record JASANW010001435.1, on the reverse strand, counting down.
AAGATCCAATCCAGTAAAGTCACCGGAGGAGTATCAACCTCACGATCTATCAACATTGCCAAAAACGCAAACTAAGAGACTAGGAAGTATGACCTGGTACGAGTATATCAAAGTGCAATTGGGGTACGTGCTTAAGAGAGACTTCATTGCTGGCATAATAGGTTTGCTGATCACTTTATTCCCTCCCATGGTGTTCCTATTCAGCAATTATCTGGGGGAAGTTATCTTGGGTGGTGTGAGTCTCCTGGCGGGAGGTGCCCCTCCCCTTCTTCTTTTTGTCGTGGGATTCAATCTCATAGCCGCAAGAGAATATACAGTTGCGCTTCCCATGAATTTTGTTGTTTTCGTGGCTGTTGTACGTTTTCTTATTATACCATTGATTGGATTTGGTATTATTCACGCTTTACTTGTTTCAAATCTTATGGTTTTCCAAAGGCCCTTTGTTCTAACCATGTTGCTCCTCATGTGTGCGCCAACAGGGATGAACACATCGATTTTATGTTCTATGTACTCTTACAAGGTGAAGGAGCAGGCCAAATTACTCCTGTTTACGTACTTGACCTGCATTTTTACAACGACAGCATGGTTGACGGTCTATATATGTTACTTAGAAAGTGGCTAACATGCCCTCTGTGTGTATACATAAAGGATAACCTTTTAAAGGAATTCTTTGTTGCACAGCCTTTATCTTACTGCTTATAAAAAGTTTTAAATGTGTTTTTATATTGGAGTGTGATTTAAGAATAAAAAAAAATAATAATTTTTTTTTCTGGTTATTACCTCTTTGTCTTGAAGATTACTATTTTCAAGTGTATCTATTTTCCGCGCACGTACAACCACTTTTGATTACTTTTCTAACTATTTGTCTTGTTTTCTTTTGGTACTTTAGAATACTACTTTAACTTTATTCATAGTGTCTCTTCCTTTTTTTTTTTTTTTCTGTTTGCCTGGTAGTACAAAACTATGTCTGAGATAGAAGTGCATGATCGTGTTTGACGGCCTTTACCTGAAAGATTGGATAACCCATGTTTTTTTTTTTTTTTTTGATTGCACAGAGCTCAGTTTTTGTTTTTTTTTCAAGGAATTGCTTTTGATTAAAGAAGGAAAAAATGGAGCGAATAAGTTCTTTATTTGCGGGGAGAGGTATGGAGGCCTAGCTCTAAGCAAGACGAAATGTTTTGTGCAATTGGTATCAATGCAGTGAACAAAACATCTGAAGTGTATTGTGGCCGTGGCTTTGCTTATTTGCAAGCAGGTACAGGAAGATTGAAAAGAAAAAAAAAAAACTATACACTGAGTTTTTTGACGCTTGAGTTACAAGGTGTTCAATTACAACGCATCAGATATATATTTGAGAAAACTGCACAAAGGTTGCGGTAGATACGAATGGTGCATGAAATAGCATTATGTGCGGCTTGATTGTGATTTTGTGCAAGATCCTTTTGAGGTCTCAAAGGGACGTTTTGGATTTTGTGTGAAAGACTCATTTGTGCGCAGCAATAGAAAAGGAGACCATCAGACAGGAAAACACTTGTGAAAATTTCATCGTACGTATTCAACATGGGCGATGGAATGCATGTACTGGCAGGGATAATAATAAACCGAACGTCTTTTCTTTCTCATGCATGTCAATTTTGAACGAAATTTGAAATGTAAAAAGAAGGTCACAGACGCCACAGCTTTTGTAGTCGTCCTTACCTTTTCCGCTTTAACTGCATCTGATCCTGCCTCTCTGTCTGGTGTGACTGTTGGAAAGGAGAAGAGGGGGAGAGACGTGGAGTAACCATTCAGAAGCCTCTGAAAACGCTTCAATGGGTTATTGTAGGTTTGGTGAATAACGAGAAGATCATTTACTTTTGTGATTCTTTGCTTACATGTATCTTGCAGTGATTTCTTAGTGGTTATTGGGAGGCGTTCTGTCATTATTTTTATTATTATTATTCGAACTGGGAATTCAAGTATGCAAAAAAAAAAAAAAAAATGGAGTTACGAATGTCGCCTGCTGCTTATCAAGATAATCTTATAGAAGCACAGGCTAAGTTGTGTTGTGTATAGCGCAGGAATGCAGGGTCTAAACAGAAAGCAATTCTTTATCGAGAATGAGAAGCAAAGTTTGTGGGTAATTGAAAGGCGGAAGACGATAGTTTCAGCTCATGAGAAGCAGTTCTGAACGCTGAAAACGATCTGTTAGCCAATATCATTACAATAGTAATAAAAAAATAAAGAAAAAGAACCTTTGGGGAAGTCCGATGGAACTGCGGCAAATTCTTAATGTTCTATTTGTTGCAAAAAGGACGAAAATGAGCGGGTACGCAACGCTAACTCAACCGCAATCGATGAAATCGATAGAATAAAAAAAAGTTTCGGAGGCGGAGGGAGAAGTCTTCGCTTCATTTGACCATACACGCATATGTGCAAAGAACGAAAGTGACGCTCTTCTGATTACAAAATAATAAAAAAAAAAAACATAATTTTTTTTGTCGTGATTAAGGGATTTTTTTTTTAAGCTTAACCAATTCTGTTGCTATTGTAGTGGATATTTTTTTTGTTTGTTTGTTTAGCTTTTCTCCTTAACCGCCTTATTTTTATATTTTGTTTTCATCTTTGCTAGTTTACGTTTTTGTTGTTGTTGTTTTCGCTGTTCTCGTCTTGTGAGTCATCCAATAATAAAACAAAGGTTTTTTTATCTTTTTGAGGAAGCATGACATTTAGTTTCTAATTCAGCACTTGAACGTTTTTGTTTCCTTCTTTTTTATTTTTTTATCTTCAATAAAAAAAAATAATAATAATAATAATCTCATAAATGTCTATTTGATTCTTAGTTGAGTAAAGGTAAAATCTCTCAATTATTTATGTCTAACGAGCCGGTACCCCGCGTTGCTTTTATGACTGGTATCACCGGTCAGGACGGATCGTATCTTGCGGAGCTTCTCCTGGAGAAGGGCTACATTGTTCACGGTCTTGTTCGTCGATCTTCGTCCTTTAACACTGGACGCATCGATCACATATACAGAAACGATCGGATGAAACTTCACTATGGAGACATGACCGATGGCACCGCGCTTCTACGTCTTATCGCTCAAATTAAACCAGACGAGGTCTATAACCTTGCGGCGCAGTCTCACGTAATGGTATCCTTTGAAACTCCAGAGTACACTGGTCAGACTGTTGCCATTGGCACATTGAAACTTCTCGAAGCTATTCGCGCATGCGGCTTTGAAAAGACGTGCCGGTTCTACCAGGCGAGCACGAGCGAACTTTTCGGCAAGGTGACGGAAACGCCTCAGTCTGAGACAACCCCTTTTCACCCCCGGAGTCCTTATGCTATAGCGAAGCTCTATGCCTATTGGACCGTTGTACACTATAGGGAGGCGTACGGCATGTATGCGTGCAATGGTATTCTGTTCAATCATGAATCCCCGCGCCGAGGGGCAACCTTTGTCACACAGAAGATTGTCCGTGCCGCTGTACGCATCAAGTATGGCATTGAAAAGGAGCTTTTACTCGGTAACGTGAATGCGCTACGTGATTGGGGCCATGCACGCGACTACGCTTACGGCATGTGGTTAATGCTTCAGGCGGAAAAGGCTGATGACTGGGTTTTGGCTACCGGTGAGCACCACAGTGTAAGAGAGTTTTGCAACAAAAGCTTCGCAAGGGTCGGTATGGAACTGGTTTGGAAGGGCAGCGGTTTGGATGAAATTGCGTACGACAAGAAGGACAAGACACAGCGTCCGCTAATCCGCATTGATGCCAGCTACTTTCGTCCCACAGAAGTGGACACTCTTCGTGGCAATCCCGCCAAAGCAGAGCGCATACTCGGCTGGAAAGCAAAATGCTCTTTTGACGGGCTTGTTAATGATATGGTTGACGAGGAAGAGCGTTTAATACAGTCTTCCAGGGATACATGGAATTAACATTTCGTATGATTTGGACTTTTGGGTGTATTTGAGTGTCATATCGTTATTTTGTCAAAACACATTTCCTAATAGTTTTATATATATATATATATATATATATATATAACCCCAGTCAACTGCGTTGCAGTGATTTTGTGCTCTGAAGTGGGTCGAATGTTATAAATAAAAGGGAAGTGCCCCCGTAAGCTTAATAGCTAAGTGCTTTTAGTACTATATTATAGACAATAGAGTGGTGTGGTCTGTTTTTTTCTGGCATGGTGAAGGGAAAAAAAAAAAAGCAATCTGCTTTGAATGATGAGCTTTACTTTTTTTTTTAGGATTTTTTTTTTTTATTATCATTCTCATCTAGGATGTACGTTTTTTGAAAATAAATGAGCAGTAAGTACTGCGTACCTATTAGGTATTCTTGTTGTGTTAATATAAAATATATTTTTATTTACATGTGCACCATTTTCTTTTTATTTTTATTGGATTTTTTTTTTTTTCCTCTCTCTCTCTCTCTCTCTTACACACACACACTCTCCTTGTATTCAGGTATCAATGGACACAGAGATTGGCACTCCCGCTGAGCGTGAGCTGAGGCAGGCAAAGGGCAGCATCGCCACACTGAATCACCTTATTGCCGAGGCTGAGAAGGGCGGGGCCCTGCCGCATGCGGAGCTCCGTGGCCAAATGGAATGCACACGTCTGGCTTTGGTGGAATTATCGCAGGGCCGTGTTCCACAGGCCAACGCTGCAACAAACTTGGGTGGAGTTTTGGTTTCGAACAGCTTTCAGGCTCCTACGGTTCATGCACGAGCAGGGGGACAACAGGCTGTTACGGATATTCAGCGACAAACGGCGCGACAGTTGTTGGCGGAGATTAATGTTATAGAGGCATCTCTTCAACGCCACGAACGGAAATTTAAGCAGCGGCAAAACTTTCAATCGGAAGTTGAGCAGCTGCTTGGTAACATGGGCCGCGGTGCAAACCAGGAAAATCTCACAGATCTTGAAAACTTGGATAGTGAACGAAACTCGCTGCGGCATGCTCACACACGTGTGCAAGGGATCCTAGATGAGAGTAATGCTTTGATGAAGGCTCTCCGCGTGCAAGGGTCGCGATTAGAGGGGTCTGGTAGTAAAGTAGCTGATATGATAGAGTCTTTGGGGGTTTCCAACACAACAATACTGCATATACTTCGTCGCAATAAGGTAGACGCATGGTTGGTGTACGGAGGCATTGCCATATGTACTCTGCTGATGTTTTATATTTGGTAATTTGTGTTTTTGAATTCTACGCCAATGGGCGCTGTGTACACCTATGTTTGTTACTCTGTCGTTGTTGTTTTGTTTTGTTTTTGCTCTGGAATGCGGATGGAGTACTCCATATTGTCGTCTGTATTTAATGGTTAAATACAATCATTTTTAAAGTATATATATATATATGTGTGTGTGTACAAAAGAATAGTAACTTTCAATCGTTATTATTCTTTTTGTCTTTCTGTGTTTGTGTCTCTTTTACTCAGTTTTTGCTTTCTTTCTTTTTTTTGTGACCGAATTCTTGGTGATTTCCTTTGTAGATTTTTTTAGACAACACGTTTATCTTTTTTGTGTGTGTTGCAGTCCTTTTTTTCTTTTTCTTTTTTTTCTTTTTTTATAATATGAAGGAGCATGCTTCAGACGTGTTTACTAGGAATAGATACACTTAGGAAGACCTAAAAACAAAACCCCCCCAAAAAAAAAAATATATATATATATATATATATATATATATGGACTTAGGGCAAACACAGCGGCCACGAAGCGCTCCCGAGGCCTTTAGTGATTTTGAATTGCGTAAAAAATGTTCTTTTTGCTGTGGTCTTCGCTGTGCTCTCTTCGTAGGTGTCGGAGTTTTTGCGATTACATTTCCCTGCAACGTCGCAAGGCTTGCCGGTCGCCTTTTTGATGGTAGAGGGTTTTGGGGATTTCTAGACCGTCATATGTTTCTTCCGCTTCCATTTGCCGCAGTTGCATTTACACATCAAGCAATGCAATCTGAAGCACTTTGGAGTAAAAATAGAAAGACTATTTGGTATCTTAACATGCAGTGTGCCGGTCTCAATATTGTACTTTGGACTTTTTTAACTGTTGCTTGTACGTTTGTTTCTCGAAAATATGCAATACAATGGAGCCGGCGTTATCGTTTACTGCACTGGGATTACCAAAGGACTCGCCGTGTGTGTGCGAACAGGTACATGCCTACCGCATTTGGTACTATCACACAAGACTTGGATTGGTACAATATCATGTGGACTGTAAATGCCTATCATGTCATTTGGGGCATGGTGACAGTGATGACTGAAAAAAACATGGGCGCCCACTACGCAATGCTTTTTCGGGACTGGCAGTACAGTCGTTGGTGCTCTCCGCGTTGGAGAGAGTGGCGAGAGCTCGAAACACTAAAGCATGTGAACACAGATCAGGCTGTTGGGGTTTCGAGGTGGGGAAGTTTTTTGTCCGTTGACAGGTGGAGATCCAGTAGTGTTTAACATTACTGAGAGGGGAGGGGAGTGAATGAACAAAAACAAAAAAAAAAAAAATGAAGAATGCTACATTCTAGTATGGTGCAACGGGGAAAAAAAAAAAAAATGACTTTGTTGTTGTTGTTGTCTTTTCATTGTCAGGAGAGTAAACAATTATTTATTTATTTTTTAATATGTGAAAGTATAAATGCCCCTTTTTTGATGAATATTTGCTTTTTGGGTTTATGTTTTGTTTATCTCATTAAACGATGGAAGAAAACACAGCTATTCTCTCTTTCTTTTTTTTTTTTTTTTGTTCTCTGTCTCTCTCAATATATATTTATATATATATATATATCTGAAAAACTGAAGAAGACTACACTCGATTCATGACAGACGTGACAAAGTTTGAGAAGCAGTTGGAGGGATTCCTCGTGGATGGCGAAAAAACATCTAAAATCTCTGCCATTATTGAAAAAATTCTTTCCATTGCACCAAAACATGTTTTTGCGCTGCGCTGTAAGGTGGTCTCACTTATTCACCAAAAGAAACACGCCTCCGCCCTCACAGCTCTTGATCTCCTAGCAGCCGCTGATCCTTCGATCCAAAACACATCGCAGGATTTTGCTTTTCAAAAGGCCTACTGTTACTATCGTTTGCTTGACTACAGCGAAGCAAAACGTATTCTCACAGCCGCACAACATACAAACGTAGACATTCCCTCACAGCATCTGCTAGCGCAGCTTCACTATCATCTTGAGGAGTTTTCTGAAGCTGCTGTGATCTATGAGTCTCTCCTGTCAAAAAATGCATTTTCCGACGACCAGGAAAAAGCCGACCTCGAGGCAAACTATGCCGCTGTGTGTGCTGCGATAGATCTACAAAAAACAAATTCTATTGTGCGTGAGGCGGATGAGAAGACACCAAATTTGCTGTATAACGCAGCAACGGCTCAAATAGAGGCGGAGGACTACACAACAGCGCTCGCCACGTTGAAGCAAGCTGAAGTATTGTACGCCAAGTCCCACCCAAAAAGCCGTCTACGCTCTTTTTCAGATGCACAAGAAAAGAATCACGATGAGTTGCACGCCATGCTTGATGTGAAAAATGCACCAGAGCGAGAATTTTTTGATGATGTGGCGATTGTTTGGGTACAAATGGCTTATGTGCTTTATGCCACGCAGAAGGAAGATGAGGCATCGAATATTCTTGCTCTTATTCTTCGGCATCGTCCCTCTTCCACGGTTACAATTGCGGTGGCTTCTATCAACTGGGCAGCCATGCAGCGACATGGGGACATTTTTGATACTTATCGAAAGATCCGTGCTGTGCAAAATCCAAAGGTGAGGAGTCTTCTTACGTCTAAACAACGTTTGTTTGTTTCGTACAACACAGCTATTTTATTACTTCGTATGGGAAAGATAAATCAATTTCGACGTGACGTGGAGCTTATGGAGAATGAGTATCCGGATTCCTACCTAACGCACTCATTAAAATTAGTTCTTGCTGTTCGTGAGAGCAAGAAGAAGCGGATACCCGATGAAAAGGCTGTTATGGAATATGTTGCCCGGTATCAAGAGCGAATAAAAAAAAGCACAGCGAGCACAAAGGTCACCTCCCATAGAGGTGGAAAATCTTCATTAGTGGGAAAATTACTTCCTCTGATTGCCGCACAAATTTTTCTTGAGAACAGAGACTTGAAGAATGCCATTCTCTCTATCTCCTCGTCTTCGGAAGACGTTCGACAAAAACCAAGCACAGTTCTCACAATGGCCGCATGGAAAATACAAATAGACGATATTGAAGGGGCCAAAAAGCTCATTACAGAGTCTATGGTTTCTATGAATGACGCACACAAACCTCTTCTGATGTGGACTGTGCGATTTTTGTCAACACGTCAGCTCTATACAGACGCGGTGGATCTTATCCGTACAGTTCAAGATCGAGTCCCTGCAATAAAGAGAGATCGTGAAGTTACTGCGCTTCTCACGCTATGTCTTTCTCAGTATGACGTGAAAGCTGCGAGAAAATGTCTCGAAGAGATTCAAGGAATTTCTGAGGGAACCGTGGGTGCCGCCTCGCGACCCTCCGCTTCTCACATTGAACGACTGGAGTCCAAACTGCCATCGCGCCAAACAATCGAATCTCTCTTCTTTCGTCGTCCTTTGAATAATGACGATGAAAACAATGCAAACCCGCGTCGCCCACGGCGGCGGGCAATGCGGCGGCAGCCGAAGAACAGGGAAGGGCGTATTGATCCAGAGCGGTGGATACCTATGCCGTTGCGCTCGTACATTAAAGACTTGCCGGAGCGTCGAAAGAGAGAATTGAAGCGGTTACGTGCAAATGAACAGGAGCAAAAGCGTCTTTTAGCGGAAAAGCGTAAAGCTGCCTCAGCTACTGTCGAGAATTTGTAGTAATGGGCTAAGAAGGAAAGCAGATCAAAAAAGAAAAAGGAAAGGAGCTTTATATATACTAAGCGGCAGGCCTACTTGATAGGGATTCCCGTTGTGTGCTATGAAGAAAGAAATTAACTTAAGGAAACGCGTTGGTTATGTTTTGCGCTTCGGTTATAAGAAAGAAAGAGGGGAAGACGCTAATAATCACATGATCTTTCTTGATACATTGTCTGTCGTAAGCGGAAAACAAAGGACAGGTAAAGCGAACTGGAGATGCAAGCTTTTTGTTTTTCCTTTTCTTGCGAGCCCATTGTGTCTTTTTAACCTTTTTTTGTTCTTCTTTTGCGCTTATCTTTTTGTTTCTTTCTAATCTTCTTAATGTTTTTATTTTTATTTTTTTATTTTTTACCTTGTGATATTATTCTAAGATTTGCTCATTTATATTTGCCGACACCGTTGTTTTTATTTGTTTGGTTGCTTGCTTATCCCTAAGTCTTTGAAACAAAATACAGACACAAATATACTTTTTTGTATTTGTTTCTGTTAAATACGATCCAAAGAAAGGGAAATATAAAGTGAAAAGTTAAGGTATTTGCTTAATCACTATTGGATTCATTTCACCGTTTAATCAGGAAACTCCAAACCAAGCACAGCTGAGTGAAATACATTATGGGAAAACCAAAGTATCTCAAAAAAAAGCAAGATGCTTCTGCGGAGCAGCAAGCAAACGAAGAAAGTAAGCTGCAGGAACAAGGAAAGCAACGTAATAAAAAGTCCAAAGGAGACGAAGAAGAGGGCCAAGTCTCTGGAGCAATGGTCTCCTTTGCCAATCCTACTTTCCGCGACGGTGTCAGCGACATTCTGGTGGAAAAAATTGATATTAGTTACCAAGGCGTGCACATCTTAGAGAATGCCTCACTGAATCTCGTCGCTGGACACCGTTACGGTCTTGTTGGAACCAATGGCTGTGGTAAGTCCACACTGCTGAAAGTTCTTGGGTTTCACGAAATTCCTTTTCCTAAGCACGTGGACCGGTACTTCGTATCGCATGAAGTGGAGGCCTCTGATATGTCTGCGCTGGATGCGGTGGTTTCGGTTGACAAGGAAAAGGAGCGCCTCGAGGAGAAACTGGAGGAATTGGCTTTGGCGGACCAGGAAGATGCGGTGGTGATCGCGAGTTTAGACGAAATCTACAGACGATTGGACGAGCTTGACGCCGACACCGCTGCTGCGCGAGCGGGAAAGATTCTCTTTGGTCTTGGCTTTACTCCCGAAATGCAACTGAGGCCGACGAAGTCTTTCTCTGGTGGTTGGCGTATGCGTATTTCGCTTGCACAAGCTCTTTTTATTAACCCCACAGTTCTTCTACTGGATGAGCCTACGAATCACTTAGATATTGAAGCAGTGGTATGGCTCGAGAATTATTTGTCTAAATTTAAAAAAATTCTTTTTATGGTATCCCATTCGCAGGACTTTATGAATAATGTGTGCACAAAGGTCGCGCTGATGAACCGAGGTCAGCTGACATACTTTGATGGCAACTACGACCAATACTGCATCACTCGTGCAGAAAAGGATAGCAATCAAATGCGTCGCTATCAATGGGAACAAAATCAAATTAAAAATATGAAGGAATACATTGCTCGCTTTGGACATGGTAGCGCTAAACTCGCTCGACAAGCTCAGTCCAAAGAGAAGACACTTGCCCGTATGACACGTGGCGGTCTCACAGAGTCCGTTGCGCGCGATAGACAAATAAACTTTGAATTCCCTTGCGCTGGTCCATTGCCACCGCCTATGCTACAGTTTCGTGAAGTCGCCTTTGCGTACCCAGGCTGTCCCAAACTCTTTGAAGACCTTGAGCTTGGTGTGGATATGGAATCCCGTATATGCCTTGTGGGACCGAATGGTGCTGGCAAGACGACGTTGACAAAACTCATGTGTCGTGAACTGGAGCCGTCTTCGGGGTATGTGGCGAAGAATGCGCATTGTGTGATTGCCCGCTTTCATCAACACTTTGTGGATCAGATTGATATGTCTCTAACTCCTTTGGAGTGGATGGCGCAGGAGTATCCCGATGTCACTGAAATGACAATCCTCCGCAGTGCCTTGGGTCGTTTTGGGATCTCTGGAAAACTTCAGATGACACCAATGAATACTTTGTCCGATGGTCAGAAGTCTCGTGTTGTGTTTGCCTGGATGGCTTTTAAAACTCCACATCTTATGATTCTTGACGAGCCGACAAATCACTTGGACATTGAATCTATTGATGCCTTGGCAGAGGCGGTTAATAGTTTTGAGGGGGCTGTTGTTATTGTGTCCCATGATCTTCGTCTTATTGCTCAGGTTGCGGATGAGATATGGATTGTGGACAAAGGTCAAGCGAAACGGTTTGATGGTGACATTGCGGATTATAAGGAGCACGTGCAGAAAGAGGTGAACAGAATGACAGAGGATTACGCTAATAAAAAATAAGACACACGTTAGAATGTCAATCAGAAGAAAAAAAAAAAAAAAGGAGTAAAAAGGAGGAATGGATGGCGGTTGGAAGAGGAGAAATATTAGGGTGGAACAGAATCCAATATAATTAAAAAAAAAAAAAGGATAAAATAAAAATTAAATAATAATCTTTTACTTCAGATTTATGTTCTGGAGTTTAAAGAAATAGTTCTTCATTGTTTGTTTTGTTGTTGTTGTTGTTATTGTTATTCTATTGGTGTTGCAGCGAATCGATTGAATATGAAACACCACCCAGAGAATTAACGAAAGTCGGAGTCACACAGAAAAAAAAAAAAAGAGACACAACTCAACCTATAGAGGTGCAAAGGATCAAACAATCACTTTGGCAAATATCGGCACATGATGACATATAACGGACATAAGTGTTTGAAGTGACGTAGTCCACAGTACGGACTAAAAACAACAAGAGCGAAAGAAAAAGGAAAAAAAGAAAAAAAAAGACTATATCTTATGGATTGGTTTCTGTCAGTCGCAAGTCTTCCTTTTTTTTTTTTGTTGTTGTTCTTTTTTTTGTTGTTGTTGTTGTTCTTTCCTCTCACCGGGTAGAAAAATGTTTTGAGATACCATATGTATGCCTTTTGTATGTGTGTGTGTGTGTGCGTATGTATGTCTTTGAGGGAATAAAAGTGTTATTTTTATTTTCTCTCACTTTCTCTTTTCTTTTTTGCATATATGATATATGCTACCTGGGTTTGTTTGTCGACGGTGGGATTGATGCACTTTTGGCCTAATCTCTGAGCTTTTTATTTTATTTTATTTCATTTCCATCGCCTTCAGATGTGTTGTTAACGTATGATTGAACTTAGTGTCATTGTATCAAAATATATATATATATATATATTTATATATACAATTTTTTTCATTAAGATTTTTCTTCTCCTTTTATTTTAACAAAAGAAAAGGAATATATTTATCGCCGGAAAAGGAAAAAGGAGAAAGGGCGAAATATATTTGAATAGTGTTTGAAAGCGTTTTTTTTTTTTATTATTTTTGTTGGTTGTTGTTGGCAGCAGACCATCAACCACTGAAAAAAAAAAAAAGAATATTCGTTTCAAGTGGTTGTGAAACAAAAAAAAAAACATATATATATATATATATATATATATATATTAAGAAGAATAAACTTACAAATAAGTAAAAAAAAAAAAAGCGAAGGAAGAGGCGAGCCTTTCGGAGCACAATGTCGGTGAAGTTCAGTCCTGCGGTCGAGAAGGCCTTGGCGGAGGTCTGTCCACCGCGCGATGCCTTTGACGATCCGTTATTTGACCCCGTCGAATACCTCAACAGTCGATTCCCCGACGAGTCGAGCCTCGCAGCACTTCCGGCCTTTCTTGAGGAAACAACAAACCGTCTCACACAAACGGAAAACGAACTTTTTAAAGCCGTCGAAGCGCAGGCCAAGAATGCGGGAAACGCTGATAAAGATTTGTGCAATGCAAAAAATGCTGTGGTGGCGCTTTACGATCGTGTTTCGGATATTAAGGGGAAAGCTGCCAAGAGTGAAGATACAGTACGAGAACTCTGCCAGCACATTAGAGAACTTGACACAGCAAAGACCAATTTGACAACTAGTATTAATACACTGCGATCGTTGCAACTTTGGATGTTGCAATTACAGGCGCTTTCTACTTCATTTGAGCGGAGGCGGTTTATTCACTGTCGTGATGCTTTGCTTGAGGCCAAAAAATATTCGGATATGTTTGCTTCCATGAAAGATCTTCCGAAAGTTAAAGAGTTGAATGAAAAGCAAGCACAGTTGTGTCGTCAAATGGAATATTATATACGCTACACTGTATTCGGAAATATTGTTTTGGATTCGCTTGATGTGACGCTTATGTCAGAAGCTTGTGCGGTTGTTGATCTAATTGGAAAGGAAAGTGTGAAAAAAATTAGAGATCATTTTATCGAAACTATATTTGAGGTATATTCTACCCGTTTTAAACGAGGTTCAGAGGATGCCAAACTGGAGCGTACGGAACGACGCTATGTGTTTATTCGTAATTTGCTTGAACAGAACGAAAGCCTTTTTCTTAACGTTTTTCCACGGCATTGGTGTGTGCCAGAGGAGCTTTGTGTAACATTTTGTATACGCACCAAGACAGAGTTGGATTACTTACTACGCGAAGCAGCTGGAAACATTGATGTTGTGGTATTGACCTATGTGCTTCAAAAAACCATTGATATTGAACGTGATCTTACACGCATGATGGCATGGAAAGAAGAGTTTCCTGGTTGCTCTGAGGTTCCAAAGTACAGGTATAATGGTTTTATCCTTTCCTCGTTTAAAGCGCATATGGGTCTTTTTGTAAGCAATGAGGACAAACTGATGGGCGATGCGCTTGCGCATCCACTTCTTGGAGGAACAGGACACTTGGGAAGTTCTGGGAATGGCGGTGAAGCAGAGAGTGGGTCTGCCGTGTCGGTCGCTGCTAACAATAGCAATAATTACCAAACCAATGGAATTGCAATCCCTGGATGGAATGATGATGCAGAGGTACGAGTTGGTATCACGCTTCCTGTTGCGGAGGATTTGTTTATTTTTATTAAGGAAAGTCTTAGGCGTACGATTCGCATTTCGCAGCAAGATGTTCTGCTTGAAATGGCTGGTGTGTGGAAAAAACATTTGATTCGCTTTGCGGAGTCGTTAGAGGCACTTTTGCCGTCACCGGCAGTGACAAAAGAAGAGTTGAGACGCACGTGTATAATCATAAACACGGCGGACCTTTGTCGTTCAACGAGTCAGGATCTCGGCGAAGAGGTTTGTGCGCGTAGTGAGGCGCCACCGAAGGAAGTGGCATTTGATAAAGTGACGGATGCCTTTTCAGCAGTTTATAGAAGGGCTATTCAATGCATTATACAAGGAACAGAAAAGAGTTTAGCGCCTTTTTTGGTACAGTATGGCAATGGAGCTTTTGTGAACCGACAAGGAGACGAACAGGATATTCATGATGAGTCGAGTCTAATAAGATCAATGAGTGGAGTACTTCATAGTATGTTTGAGGTGTGCTCCTCTGTTTTGTCTTCGACTATTTTGAGATTCTTATTAGACAAAATGGCAGCCGCCATCATTCCTGCTTTCACAGACACACTCTATCGTATGCGCCGACTGCCACCAGACTTTGCGTTGAGTCTTATGCGTGTGGACACTGCGGCCCTTGAGCGAACATTTTTGCAACTGCCAAATTATAATGATCCCGATCGTTTTGCTCCACTCTTGTTAACGGGATATGTTAAACTTGTTCGCCGTGAGTTTGAACGCATGAACCGGGCACTGAAGGTTTTACAGGTGGATGTTTCCGGAGATGCCTTTGTGGATGTGTATTACAATGTGATGTTCCCTGATGAACGCTCTATACAAAATTTTGTTCGATTGGTACAACTGAAAGGAAGACGAAGAGAAGACATTCGTTCATGGATTGCAAATCTTTCCAAAAGAGGTGTGGTTGAAGCGACAAAAAAGGATTTGCAACGCGATGCCTCACTTGGCATAGCCACTGGTACAAATGTGCAAGGAGACAGTGTATCCGGTGGCACGGCACTCGCGCATTTTTTCTCTCCCACCACAAAAACAAGTGTAGAAACGAATCGAGCTCCTACTGGTGCATCAAATAACAGTGTGTCTTACGGCAATAGCGGGGCGAGTGCAAGAGGATCAGAGACAACGGTGGTGGCGAGTGCTGCAAGTAACGGTAACCAAAGCCACAGGAGCAGTCAAGTGGAGCAAAGTTTTGGCTCAAGGTTTGCCAAAGCGGCTCGAACGGCAACCAATATGAATTTCCTGTCAAATTTTAAGAAGGATTCGGGAAATTGAAAAGAGACAATTTAGATACAAGGAATCAATGGAAGAATCTATGTTTGCCATAGGAGTAAACGACACGTTGGTGACTTGTTGAAAATTTATTGTTGTTATGTACGTCTGGTGTGTCTGTCGTCTTGTTTGTGTTTGGTCATTTGTGTTTCTCCTTTTTTTTTTTTTGTTTGTTTGTTTATTACTATTCTTATCAGTCGAGGATATGTATGCATATCTCTATTATTTGTATTTGTCTCATTTACGTATGCTTTAGAATTTGGTTCTTTTCATTTCGTGTATAATTTCTAATTTATTTTATTTTATTTTATTTTCTATACAACTGCATGTGTTATTGTTATTATTATTTGTTTTATTTCTTTTTTTTTTTTTTGCTTTGTTTTCGCTCTCATTATTCCTTTCTTTTTAAAGTATAAAGATAATAATAACGACCCGTTGGTCAAAGCCATCGCATGAAGCTTGTCCAGGCTGCTGTGGCAAAATGTTGACCGCACTACACATTACATTACCAAAGAAATGTGGAGATCGTTGCAGTGATGACAGGCAACAGTATCCAAACCGTTGCCTTGTAGTGAATGATGCAACAAATCATGTCAGACTCATATCTACCGAGGCGGCGCTAAAGTACATGGATAAGAATATTTCTACACAGTCTCCACATGAACGCCAAGTAGGGGCTCAGTTTTGCTTTGGACACATCACCACCAGTCCTCATCATGAAAGTATATTTATAAAACAAGTCGTGCCCATGCTATACGATTTGTGTCGTACATTTCATGGGGACAATACACAGAACATGACACGTGAGAGTTGCGAGAGATCAAATTTATCCAAACCTGACACGAAGTCTATGACACAGTCGATGAATCGCACAGTCTTTATATACGGCAGCCAATCCGCTACAGATCGTCGATCACTTTTTCTTTATCTTTCCAAAGCTGTGGCACAGGCATTGCTGCAACAAACCGGAGGCGCCTCCGCTTCGACCTATTCAGTCAGTCAGTCCTGTGAAGTTTCTTTTTCACTAGTGGATTTGTATCACAAGTGGGGTGTGGGTGATGTCTTGGATCTCCAATCTGTTATGCATGACAGTGCACAATTGGAGAGAGTGCAACGAAAGCAGCCGCGTTGGTCTCTCAATGAACCAAAGGGCATTGCATTTGTCGAACCGACACGACATTTGATTGATAAAAGAGAGAACTCGACTACTACTCTTCTTCGATCGTTGCAGCGCACAGACGCACCACGTGGATTACGCACTGAATCCGAAAAGGCAGACCACGAGACAAAGTCCACACTTGTTTTGACGTTTTATCTCTCCCCAAACGGAACTAGGGCGTCTCGATCTACAATTGCCACTCGTACAAGATCGTCACGGCGTGAATTTTTTGACGACAGCAGGCATTCGCATGTGCAGTATACTGAATATGGGAGAGAGGCAAGACTGCATCTTATTCTTCTCCCAGACAGTGATGCCGCGGTGCATGGCAAGCAGGCGGCACAGGAATTGGGCGCTATTGGTGGCGCCTTGAGGGCCTGTGCACATTGGTTTACAGGCGAAGAGGATAAAGTGAAGTCCGCGAATGTTTCAGCGGATGCCATGTTTAAAGGCACACATCGAGCTTTGTCAGCGTCGAGTTCGGTCACACATTGGGCTCCCTTGCGCGAGTCCTCACTGCTCCTTTATGTCTTTGAGTCTACACTGTACTACACTCGACAGAAGCAAAGGAGTCAGCGGCAGCTGCTGAAACAGCAAAGAAACCTTAACAGAAGTCGCGAGGTGTCTCGTTCTCGATCTGTCAGTCCCACTGCATCGGTTTCATCGAATTCGCGATACGGGTCTGCTCAAAGAACATCAATTGCTAATACGAGTACCGGATTCGGGGTTTCGGATAATCAGTGGCTTACATCTGCAGTGGATGTGGTGGAATGCATTAGCTCTGGGATTGGTCAGTCACTTCTTGTGGTGTGCGTGAATTCAGGTTGGGATCAGTATTATAACGCTCGAAGCGCTTTTCTCTTTGCACAAAGAGCCACAAACCAACTTAATGAACCGGCCACTAAAAATGCAATCAAACTCGAGAATGATCTTCTCTGTAACCCAGACAAGAACATGGATTCCACCGCTTCTTGGATCGACCCGAGTGCAGTCCACGCACACACGAATAGGACCAAAGATGAGGCGAACAAGCACACTCTCTCCGATCGCAAGGGCCGCGAGGTTGCGTTTGACTTGCGGAGTTCGGTTCATAATTCGTTGATGCGTACACCAGACACGTCCTCACCGCATTGGAATGTTCAAACGCAACCTCGCCAGGGCAGTCCACAGCCTATGGATGCGCACTATGCTGAGAAACGAACTGATGAATCCTTCTTGTCTTTCACGCGTAATATGCCCTCTGAGGTCTCCGTGCGTAATGATGACGTGGACATGTACAGTAGTGATAACATTGGAAGTGTAAATGGTGATCGAGTTGACAGTAACGAGAATGCGCATGGTCTACCTCACTTCGCATCATCCTTCACGAGAGGTGAGGTACGGGCGGAATTGCAGCAGGATACCTCTCACACCTCAGTACGGCAACTGTTTTCACCAAATAATAAACAACAATGCTCGGAAGAACCCCTTCAACCTTCTCATCCACCGCAGGAACATGTCCATCATCACCATCAGCAGCAGCAGCAAGAACAACAACAACTATCAACAAGGGAGCCATCTGCTGTTCGAGTTAATCGAACTCTTCACCCGTATGCTCCAATTGATGATGGAGATGATGGTGTGGTTCAATCGGTAAATGTAACAGACATGCAGGATCCTCTCTCTCCTCCTCTAAATCGTCGAGTGCGGCAAAACATTCGGAGTTATTGGCAGTCGTCGAGTCAGCGGAGTGCAATCTCTGATCCCCCGTCCCCCGGAGTGAATCGGACGACGCCAACGGTTGACAACGAATCTAACGGTGAAGAGGCACTTGACACCGCGTATCAAAACCGTGCAGCAGCATTGCGCGAAGAAAATGAACGGCTTCGCGCCATGTTTGCTTTGATGTCTTCGCGAGAGGCGGACGCGTGGAATGAGAAAGCCATGCGCAATACTGGAGTGGCCAGTGTCTGCAATGCGGAACTCATCAACGCATGCAGCGCTGCTCGCTCCGCAGACCTTGGGCCACTGCGTGCAGAACTCATAGCGGTTAAGAAAAAGGCACAACTTCTTGAAAGGAGTCTCACGCGCTCCGTGGAGGAAAATCGTAAAATGCGACGTACGCTTGGTCGAAAGCTGCAGCGGACATTGGTGGACTTGCCAAGAGCCCTTCGTGATGTTGTGCAGCAAGGCGGAGGGATTGGTTTAGCTGTTGGGGAGGAGAGAGTTGAGCGGTGGGAAGAATTGCTAAGGACCACGGCGGAGTGTGTGTCTCAGGTGGTCCAGCGGCTTGAGCTCAGCCCAGTCCATGCGACGGAGATGAACACAGAGGAAAGGGAAAAGGAAGAAGAAGAAGAAGAAGAGGAGGAGGAGGAGGAAGAGGCCGAGGAAGAAACTGTGCGTATAGTCCATCAAGAACATTTAAGTGAAAGGAAGAAACCATTGAATCATTCAGTAAAGGATGCAATGCGTAATGGGTGCTCCATTCGTACAAGTGGAGAAAAAAAAAACTTTGGGGAGAATATCTCTCGTGCCACACAGTCAGACTCATTGATTGACGTATCCTCGCCTGCGTTGAATACGGATCCACAAATTGTGGAATTGCTTCGCATAGCTCATCAATTGCTTATGAAAAGGAAGGACGCACCAAGCGATGACGCTCATTTGGAAGAGAAAAGATCGAGCCGAAAGTTCACGAAGCTTTCTACTGGGGAAGCTCTTTCGGAGAGCATCATGCAATCAATTTCTTCAGGGTCAGGGAAACGAGCTGAACGATCAGAGCAATTCTTTGGAGGCGAGGATACCTGTGTAAAAGAAAATTCGCGAAATCACGTGGACTGTGAACGCTTCGTACGTCTTTTGGGTGATTTTCTTAATCAGGTATCCACCAAAGGTAATACTCATGAACCTCACCTCAACACCAGTGTAACGAATTTGGAAAAATTAACAAATAATGATGCCGCGAAAGTCATTTCACAGAAAGTTGATGCGCTTTCAAAGGTCCGCGAGTCCTCCGCTGCATTACGAAGTCAGACAGAAGTATGTAGCAGTCCTATGGTTTCTCATCTTACCGTGAAACGTTTAGAGGCTGAACTTGAGTCTGAAAGAGAGGGACGGCGACAATTGCAAGACGAGATAATTCGGTTAAGAGCTCAGCTTGGTGAATGCGAATCAAAGCTTCTCTTTATTGAAAGCACAGTGAAGCGAAAAGTATCCAAAGACATCATTGAGCTTGAACACGCACTCTGTGAACGGAAAGCCCGTCAGGCTGCAGAGCGCCAGCAGCGATCTGTCGTTATGTCAGAGATAAGGAAAAGATTAGAAGATGTGGCAGCGATGGCAGAGTTGGGAGTACAAACTTCACCCCATCCGAAAAGATAGATTTAGATCATAGTGTGTGGTTTATGCTACATTACTCCTGTATAGACCACATATACATTTAAGGGGGAGGGAGGGGAGTAGATATTGTTGTTGGTGCTTTATAGCGCTTGGCAGTTGTTCTCTACTCCATTAACCGTGAGGGAAAGAAACAGACGAAGCAATCTAAAAAAGAATTTCCAATGACTTTAAAAGAAGTGGAGTGTGGTGTTTATCTTAAGCTTTGGATGCTATCTAGATTGTTGTTGTTGTTTTTGTTTGTTTTTATTCACCAGATTATTCATTATTATTATTATTATTTTGACTGGTGTTTTCAAAACAAACAAAATAGTTTTTATGTCCGGACTGGTTGAATGATAAACATACACATTAACAAATGAGCTTATTATGTTATGGTATGCTAAAAGAAAGCATTTTTGTTTTCTTTTTTCTTTTTTAAAGCCGTTGCATGCATAACATCTTTGGTTTCTGTGTTTGCCTTTTTACCACCTGCACTTCCAATTGGTCCCTTCTTTTTTTTCTTTTTTTTTTCTTTTTTTTGTATGAGTGTGTTGCAATCTTTTTTTCTTTTATCGTATTTGTTGTTCTGTTAAAGTCCTTATTAAAATAGCGCAGAAACACATTTTCATTTCCGTGCAGACCCTTCCGTTCTAACCGTTCTCTTATATCTTAAATAATATCACACTTATACATATTTTTATTTACTTGTTTTATGTGGTATTGAGAGAGAACGTGAAAGTTTGAGTATTGTGGGGGGGGGAGGTAAGGGCAAAATCACTAAAGACATGTCGGCATCTCCTTGCGCTCCACGCATCGATGATTTTGTGACCGTCGTGCCTGTACCACCGCAAACCGAAAAGCGTCGCGGGATTGTTCGTTTCATTGGCGATACGCATTTCGCTCCTGGGAAATGGATTGGCGTGGAGCTCATCGGCTCTCTTGGGCGCAACGATGGCTCTGTGCAGGGCAAGGCATACTTCACATGTCTCCCGGGGCAAGGCGTCTTTGTGCGCCCCGAACTCGTCTTGCCGTACTCTCCATCGGATCACGAAAACGGTGGAGACAGCAGTGAGGGGTTTGTTGAGGCGTCGGCCTCTGTTGCGTTAGTCCATGTGCTTCAGAAGAATGTCATTCGACTGCAGGAGGAACTGGAGTTGCGGGACAAAGCATTGCAGTGCCTCACGGCGCAGCGGAGCGAGGAGACAATGGGGGAGAAGGAAAAGCCAAAGGCGACAGAGGAAAAGCCGACGCAGTCTGACGAGCCGGATGAACTCCTGCGCCTTCGCCAAGAGTTTGCTGAACTGTGCGATATCTGCAAGATGCAGGAGGACGAACTCCACCAGCAGACAAGTCACGTGGAAACGCTTCACCAAATAGTTGACGAGTTGCGACGCGACCGCGAGGCCCTACAGCAGTCCGTCCAGCGCCTGGAGGCTGAACAGAGGTCCCGCGCCAGTGCAAACCCCATCCAAAAGGAAACTGTTGAAGAAACTAACGTGGAAACTGCAGAGGAATCTACAGTGGAAGCTGTTGAAGAAACGAAGGTGGAAACTGCAGAGGAATCTAAAGTGGAAGCTGCAGAGGAATCTAAAGTGGAAGCTGCAGAGGAATCTAAAGTGGAAGCTGCAGAGGGAGTGTCGCAGCGCCAAGAGGCCTTTCAGTCCACGCACGAGCGGGAGGCGCTGCGGCAGCTCAAACAGCGCTACGACGAACTCTTCGCTGCGCGCGAGGCCGAGCGCGGCGCGGCGGAGGCGCGGCTAAAGAGCGCAGCCGCGGAGTACGAAGAGGCACTCGCGCAACAGAGGGATTTTAAGGAGCGCCTCGCAAATGATGTGCGGGAGCTTCGGCGGAGTGAGGCGGAAGGACGAGCGGAGATTGAACGGATTCGCGCCATCCGTGCGCCGATGAGTGCGTTGGAGCGAGAGATGCACGGGGCGTTGGTGCGGCGGCTGCAAAGCGAATTGATGGAGTCCCATGCGCTGAAGTTTGTGCACAGGTACAGTGTCGTCGAGAGGCCCGCGGCGACAGTTTCGCCGGCGGATGCATTGGCGGCAACAGCAAAGGCATTGGATGCTGCGGGAGCTGTTATGTCTTTTTCTACACCAGAGGCGTGCCGCAGCGCGAGGCTGAAGCTGTTTGGATGCAAAGACACATCGAAGGAAAACGAGGTATCAATATAATCGCTTAAAAACGTGTTCTTAGTGATATTTGAAGGGGGATTTCTTGGTATTATTGTTGTTGTTATTCTTTCAATTATTGGCATACCTGCTATTATAAAATTGCTTTTTTTTTTTTCTATTTCCCTTTTTAGTTGTGCCTAGTGCAACTGAAGGAGATGCACGCAGCGAGTGATTTTGCTCATCTCAGTTTGGATGTCGCAGCAGGGGAAGAAGGAGGATCGGAGGTAGATCCTTTGTCGCGTAATTCTACAGGCGAAGTATTCACTCGAGCACTGCAGAATTTTCGTGAGCTCCTGTTTGAACGAATTGGCCAACACGAGGATGAGGTTTTCTCCTTACGTGCCCGGTTTCAACTTCGCCGCGATGAGGACAGAGCGCACTTTGAACGTGCGCAGCGAAAGCGCCGGAGGGCCCAAGCGTTAGACGGAAGGCGAAGAAGAACGCATGCAGTACATTCGCGAACGAGCCGAGCCTCCTCCGAGGTCCGCTCACCAAGCCCTGAAGGTTTGGCGGATGAGGTGGTGGACGAGGAACAGGGGCGGTTTGAAGCGGATCAGAAGAAATTGTGCGTGGAGCACGAGGAAGAGCTTCAGCAACAGTTTCCACTTGCATTTCTTGAGGACGCAGGTGCCAGTGTGATGGCGTTTTCACTCATTCCTATGCTTAAGAGCACAATGTTATCCCTTTCACATTCTCGTACAGAGCGTCATAAGGAAATGTTTTCCACTTCTTCAGAGACCACCGCCCATGACAAGGCGGAAGACGAGGGCGACGCCTTGCAGGAGAAGCAGTTGTGCCAAGTAAGCGGGAAAGCAGTGACGCTGAAAGAGAAACAACAAGAACAAGGCGGCGGCACAAAGAAAGGGTCGCAGTCCTTTGCTGTTGTGAAGGACGAAGACGAGCACCAGCGACCTGCAGCTGTGCCGAGCATTGGCCGAGGAGCTTTCATCGTCCCCATGTATGTCGAGCGCGGGGGCAGTGGAGAAGCGAAAGCTCAAGAATCCGAACCACTGGTGGCGAAGTATCACTGTGTGGGACCAGAGTGGGCCGCGAGACTCATCACAAGCGGGGCTGCGGAGTTTGCGCGGTTGGCCATGGAGAGCAGTGTGGCGCGGGATGTGGAATTGCTGCGCAAGTCGCGGGAATACGTGGAGAACGTATCATTGGTCGCGCAACACGCGCGGGCGACACGGCTGCTGGCTGAAATCAGAGCGGAGGAACTGCGTCTGGCGGCCGCACACGAAGAGAAGAAGAAGGTTTGGCAACAAGCTGTTCAGGCGATTCCGCATAGTACAAACTCGACACAGCAGGAAGACACACTTGAAAAAGAGAAAAAACAAGGCGGAAACACAGGTGGTAATTCTCAAACAAGGAAAAACAGTGAGCTCGGTGGAGGGCCTTCCGAAGTTAAAGGGACTGAAATAGCGGTTAATGTTCCTCTTGCGGCCTCAATGCCCCCGACAAATCTCATTTGCGCGCAACGCCGCGTGCGAATGGAACGTCTCACCGGGCCTTCACTGCCATTTGACACGGAGTATTGGTCAGAAATAACACTTGACAGCGATAACGAATTAGAGACCCGCGCGCGTGCATATATGTGGCCACAGCGTCTGGAGGACCGCGTGCCGCATGTCCTCTGCGGAGAGGCGAGGCGGAATGTTCGGCGCTGGCTCATCGCGCGCCCCAAGAAGGCGAAGGAAGAGCAAGGGCAAATGCAAAAGGCAGAAGACGAGAGGGGGGAATCGGAAGACGACAGGGAGGAAGAGGATGACAGTCATCCAGATGTCGTTGCAGTCCCACGCGTGGCGAGGAATGTATGGTTAAGTGTGGACGGCATTGGGGAGTTTGTTGCACATGAGTTCCGATTTGCCGGCAACTGAGTTTGCAAATGGTGACAGTGCCTCTCGCTCTTGTTGTGGTTTTTCCTGTCTTTCTTTTTCTTTTCTTTTCCTGTTCTTGTTTTTGGTAAAGATTGTTATTGTTTTTTTTTTTTTTTCTGCGTACATTTGCACTTGTTGAATGCACTATGCCGTCTCGTCTTTTAGTGTGGTTATTTTGCTGTTTATGGTGATTTATTCATTTTTTTTTTTTTTCGCTTCCTCGGACATAATCTTTTTTTTTTTCCTATTTCTTTGCTTATGTTTTTCGTAAAACTCGATACCGATTATAGAGTGATAATTTGTTTTGAACAAGGAAACACATGGCAGGCACCGCTGTTGTAGTGAGGGACTCAGCGATGACCCGGGACCTGCAGCAGGATTGCATAGACTGTGCATGCTATGCACTCAAGGAGTTAGGGCTAAAAGAGCAAACAGCTATCGCTCAATTCATCAAAAGCGAACTCGATAGTAAATACGGCCACCGCTGGCATTGTATCGTAGGCCGCTCTTTCGGCTCATACGTTGGCCACGATGATCAGTACTTTGTGTACTTCTTCATTGGTGATTGCGCTTTTATGATATGGCGAACGGTCAGTGTATTTGAAGAGCGCGTCATGTACTTGCCAGCTCCAGAGGGATGTCCGTGGTAAGGAGAATGATCTCTTTTTTCCCATTTTTTTTTTTTTTTGCTTCCTTTGAACGTTTAAAGTGTTTCAAAGAAGAAAAATTGCGTGAACTGAACCCTGGGTGATCGCTGTACTTGAGGAAAGTGATATTGTTTTGTTTGTTTGTTCTTTGGTGTTTGCTGCGGAAATGTAAAACGTTAGACTTTTGTCGACTTTTTGTGTTAGTTTCTTTAGAACTGTGGATATTTTGCTAATCCCTTGGATTCTTTTTAATATACATATGTTTATTTATGTATGTGCTGTTGTTGATGTTGTAAAGAAATAATGATATTTTTGTATTTTTGTCTTTTTTTTTTATACGGGTATTTTTGGGCGGGGGAAAACCGCGGTGCTTTATTGGCCATTTTTTTTTTTTTTCTATTGTGCAGGTTTGAATATATACCCCCGGGTACCTTCAAAATACTTCTGAATAAGCAAAACAAACACCTATGTTCGCTGGAAATTTAATGCCAAAGAAGACATGCCTGGTGGCCACACTGCTACTTCTCGCAATGGTCGCTACTTCCCTCCCTGCCTCCGCATTTGGAGAGGCTCCGTCAAATATGGACCTCAAGATGGAGAAGTATCGCAAGCGGGTTGCCAAGGCTTTTATTGATTCAAAGGCAAAACTGCCTGGCGCTATCACATTACCCTCTGGTCTTGTTATTGAAATCTTGAAGCGTGGTGGGGGTACACGGGCACCCGCGGTGGACGACAAGTGCGAGGTCCATTATGTTGGCACATTGCGAGATGGCACTGTCTTTGACAGCTCGCGAAAGAGAGGACAGCCGGCGCAATTTCAGCCGAAACAAGTGATTCCTGCGTGGACAGAAGCCCTCCAGCTCATGCGCGAAGGGGATCAATGGCGCATTTATGTTTCACCTGAGCTTGGCTATGGAGGCAGTGGCGCGGGAGCGAGTATTCCTCCTCATGCTGCGCTGGAGTTCGAAATGGAACTTTACGGCATAAAGGGCGGTGGGAAAGGGCGCACTTCTGAAGAAATTGATAAAATCATTGAAGCCGCGAAAAAGAAAAATGGCGAGAAGAGTGAGGAGTTGTAATTGAAGAGGATGAGTTGTTTACTTTTGCTTCTCTTTTTATTTCTATAGGATTTTTTTTTTTTATTTTTGGATCCTGTGGTGAAGACGCTCACTTCTCACTATCTCTAACTCTACCTCTCTCCCTACTTATCTCTCTATCTCTTTATTTCTCTCTAACGAAGTACCTCTCCGCTTTCTGTGGTTGAAGTTGAATAATAAACCCCTATGAAGAGCAGTTTTTTTTTTTTGTTTGTTTGGGGGGGGGGAGTTTATGCGAAGAGAAAGTTCCGAGCAGCGGCCCAGCAGTGTGTGGCGCACCGACATTGAAGGCATGGATTCGTACATTTTGTCACTAAAATGGCACTGTCGACTGATTGGTGGGAGCTTCTAAACGTGACACGAAAGAAATTGTTTGGGAAAGTCATTCGGTATTGGATTTTCATCTGTATTCCTAACTGGTATGTTGCGCCCTGAAAACAAAACAAAAAACGTAACAGAGAATAGAAACGTTTTTTGTTTTGTTTTTTTTTTTAATTCTTATTTTTAACCTTGTGTGGTGTGGGTTTACTTTATAGCCGATTCTTACTTTATTTGTATTTTATTGTGTACAGTATGCTTTAGTGTTGGTAATGAAGGCGTTGTTGTTGTTATTAACGTTTTGTTATTGGCCAGCTAATACCCATTCGTATATCGTTGTTGTTGTTCTTTTTTTGTTCTTAGTATTAATAAGAATTGTGTACTTTGTGTTTTCTTTTACTTTTTTTACTTATCCGTTCTCTTTTTTTTTTTTTTCTTCTGTCTTTCTTATAGTTGGGAGCAAATCTAAGTTCCTCAGCAGTCTTTCGTGTGGTTTATATACGTCATACTCTACGTAAAGGTAAATAAAAAAAAGTTTTGCAAAACAAGTCAGGTATAAAGACCCCGAGGTTTTGTAC
Source organism: Trypanosoma boissoni (assembly GCA_030849725.1). Taxonomy (NCBI): domain Eukaryota; phylum Euglenozoa; class Kinetoplastea; order Trypanosomatida; family Trypanosomatidae; genus Trypanosoma; species Trypanosoma boissoni. The sequence goes on along the minus strand of JASANW010001435.1, from coordinate 87,790 downwards.
GGGGGCGACGGATAGTTTTTTGACTATCCTCGCTTTTTTTTTTTTTTTTCGTCTCTCCTTCTCTTCCTCTCCACGTGTGCGTGCGAGTGTGTGATTGGAGAGATTGAGTGACGGGCACATTAACTTAGTGTTATTGTGCATTGTCATTTTGCTACAGAAGTTTGGTTGACTTTGCAGTAGGAGTTTGGTTGTTGTTGTTGTTGTTGTTTTTTTTACAGGAAATCGAGAACCGAAAAAAAAAAAATTAGGACAAGAAACAAAACACATTGCTGATCGAAAAAAAAAAAAAAAAATCAAGCACAAGAAAGCAAAGAGAAAGGGAAAGAACAGGGAAAGCAGCAACAAAGCTCACACCGAGAGGAATCTCGGAAAACAGTGCTGAGCGAAGAGGCTGAAAAGAAAAAAAAAGAAAAAGAGAGCAGGAAAAGAGATTGTTTTAACGCAGATTGGTTTAAATTGGCAGGTGCGCTGTTAGTTAAAAATCCTTCACAGGGGATCTTGCGTACTTCAATCGTTGTCCTGCACAGTGTCGAATTGTATCACGAGACAGAATCAAAAAAAAAAAAAAAAGGTTTTTGCTTCCCTCTCCCAGGGATCACAAAGTTGAGAGAAATCTCATTCTGTTTAAATAATTCAGTACTTCCCACTTTATTATTAATACGCAAAAACTGCCGCCGGTACCTCCTACGGATTTGGGTGTACCTGGGGCATCATCCACGCCTCGCGGTGGGATGGCTCGCCTTCAGAATGGCACTCCAAGTTCCGGCGTAAACTCACTGCCCTCGGAGTTTGGAAATACTTTCAAATTAGAAGTGAATGGAACGAATAGTGAGTCACGGTTTGAGAAAATTGCCGAAAGCGGTTGTCTCGAGTCCGCCCCCCAGACACACTCCAACAGCTTCTTCTCGGAGTCTACGGAAAATTATGTGAGCCTGAGGGATTTATGTGAGGAGGAGGGGAATGATGTGGAAGGGACCCCGCGTAAGGAGGGTGATTCGGTGGATTTTCACGGGGTTTACTCCTCGTTGCATTCTATTGGAGACGATTTCGCTGAAGAAACAGAACCCCCACGCCCGTCTTCTCCGTTCGTGCTGTTGGATTACGAAAAGGGCGGAGGACGGCTCAGTGACACAGGGACACTGGATTCTAACATATTAAACCTCGAGGCAGAGAGAAAGTTTATCGCAAGGCAGCTCGAGGATCTTCGTCGAGCAGAAACGCAAAGGCGCGACCTGCTTTTCAAGGAATTGAAAAAAAACCAACGGAAAAAAGGAGAACAAGTCCCCGCATCGGACACGGCTTTTATTTCCAGGTCTGCTTCTGGTGTAGAAATTGGACACTCACCCGCAGGAGATGCTGGGAAAGAAAAACCAGGTGACTCCACAAGATCCGAAAAAGAATGCTCGACCTACCCTGAACATGACACGAGGTCAAACAATGAAGGAAGCTGCGAGGAAATCCTCGGTGGAACTCGTTCGGCGAGAGTCGTTTCGTCGTCAAATGGAAAGGGAAAGGTAAAAAATGTAAAAAATGGCGATTTGGGTGAAAATGGTGAAAATTCTAATCGGCCCTTTCTTACCCACTCTGAAGAATGTGAGGATGGCGATGAGTTAGATGAATGTAAAAGTGAAGGTGAGATGTGCATTGTAAATTCGGAAAAACAAGAGAGTGAGTCCTCGCGGCATCACCGAAACACTCTCTCGTCGAATGGTGTCGATGGAATATTATCCAGTCAAGCGGCAAGCAACGACACGGTTGTGAGTTCATCCGAAAAAAGGGACGAGGACAGCGTTAACTTTGCTTCTGGTAGTCAGTGTATTGAGTACGTGAGCGTTGAAATAGCTTCATTGCCCAAGACGTCTCTGCCGAACACTTCCGCTATGCGTGCTGAGCATAATAGTAAAAATAGCAAAGGTACTGGAACGAGCAGTAAATGCTCTTCGCAATGTGCGATGAGTTCACCATTGCCCTCCTCCCTTGGACGCCCCATAGCAGGAGGATATGTCGCCCGTATTTCGATCGGAAACACATCGACCATTAAGTTTGTGTTTGATGCCAATGATGCCGCGCTATGTGAGAGATTTCACAATGAGGAATCTAACCTCCTGCATAGAGAGCACGCAATCATTGCGCAACTTGAAGAGCTTCGACGTGGTCGCCTTGCGCGTGGAGTTTTCTATTGGCAAAGCGACGAATCTGCAATGTTTTGTGCGCAGTGTGCCAAAACCTTTGGTCTCACTGTGCGCAAGCACCACTGCCGTCGCTGTGGCGTACTGTTGTGCAATGATTGTTGTTCGCAAGTTGGCCGCGACATGCATGCCCCGCAGCCCCTGCGCTGCACCGAGCCGGGGCTGGACGTGGAGGACGAGTACGCGGACGGCGAAGGCGGAAAAAGGGCGGAGGCGGTAAATGGCAAATCGAGCCCCGAGGCACCTCTCCCCGACGAAAGGGAATGGATGTTCGACACCTGCGAGCTCGTCGACTCCGTGCAGGGCACTCCGCCCCGGCGGGGCCGCGGCGGCAACGGCGCCCCCGCCCCCGCCCCCGCCCCCGCCGAGGGCCATCCGCCGCGCGGGGGCCCCGTCGCCCCGGCCGCCGCGCGAAGCGAAAAGAGGCGCGGGAGGCTTCAGGTCCGCTCGGCGCCATGGTGCCGCATTTGCAACCGCTGCTATCTCGTCTGCCGCCGCGCGAGAGATAACCGGCAGTACAGCAGATTCTTGGAAGATGGGCGAAGGTGTTTTCATGTGCTCACAGAAGAAGAGCAGTCGGTCATGAACTTTGGCACAACGTGGGAAATGCGCTGTGCGCAACTCGACGTGCTCAAACATGTCGTTATGGAACGGAGTGTGAATACTGCTCATGAGCAGTTGCGATACTTACGCAGTGTTATTTTTTCTTCTCTTGCAGAATGGGGTTGTGCGGCGTTGCGAAATTTCCGTTTGTGTGGTGGAGACGATAATTAAATGGTTCTCGTGTCTTTCAGTTTTTTTGTTTGTTTGTTTGTTTTTTTGCCACAATTACTTGTGGAAATGGAGGAGTCGGTAGTAAAACTATATATATAAGAAGGAAAGAGAAAAAAAAAGTAAAAAAAAAAACACATATAAAACCAAATGACCATGTCAATTGCTGCGGTACGGATCAGTCTGTATGTTGCTAACCGAGCGTGCATGTATATTTTTGGAAAGACTCTGAAGTGGAATTCGAAAGGAAAAGGGTTTTTTTAAAAAAAAAAAAAGAAAAAAAAGGCACCCCCACCCCCTCCCTCTCTTTCTCTTTCTCTTTCTCTCTCATTCATTAGTTTGTCTATAGGGTAAATGTGAGCAAAGAAGAGAAAGGCCCGGTGGGGGGGAAAGGGAAAGGCGTGTGACTCCATCAAAAGAAAATACATATATATATATATATATATATGTTTCTTTGCGGCAGATGAGATTTATGATTAAGGAATAATAGGTGCATCTTACAAAAAGTTTAAAAAAAAAATTAAAAAAAACTTAGAGGTGTTTGCATTTTTTTTTTTTTGCTTGTTGACTCAATTACTGACAGAGTTTTACTTTCAAGGTGGTGGAGAAAAAAAAAAAAAAAAAAAGAGGACATTGGAGTTTTAAGCCATGGATCTCTTGAAATGTATGTGTATGCGTGTTTGCTTCTTTTGTGCTTTTTTTATTATTATTATTTTTATTATTTCTTCTCCGATCGCTCTGCACTGCTTCCTCTAAGTGGTTTGTCTGCTCTTTGGGAAATCAGTGAATAGTATTCGAATGAGGAGGTAAATGCAATGTAGGCATTTTTTTTTTTTTACTCTTTGCTCTTTTCTCTACGGGGTTTTTCGTTTGTTTGTTTGTGTGTGTGATTGCATCGAGAAAAGATGAAAGTAATACAGAGTGTTACCAAGTGTATTTAAAAGAAAAATGAATTATGAAAGAATTGTTTGTTTTTTTTTTTCGACACGAAGTACTCATCTTTGTTTTTTGGATGTTTTTTTTCTTCATCTTATTCCTTTGTTATTATTATTGTTTGCTGCATTTATGCACTTATGTGTATGTATATATATATATATATACATAAATGTGCGTGCGTTTTTCTTTGTGAGACATTCCTTCACTGAATAATTTTCGTTTTGCTTGGTTTTACTGCCAGCTTCCTATATTGGTGGAATATGGGTTGAATAACGGATATATGTATATGTATATATATATATATATATATATACATATACATAAGAGTAAACAGAGCAACAGTAAAGAATAAAGCGCGGCAGCTGTGAAAACTTACAGAAGGCATTCTTTATTACTATTATTATTGTTGGTGTCATGTTGGTGTTGTTCATGTTTTTGCTACTACTAGTATCGTGTAAAAAAAAAAAAAAAAACTTTTTTTTTTTCCTTTTTGAAATTCGTGCGCTTTTTTTTTTTTTTAATTTTTTTTATGCCTTGCGTGGTTTCTATTGCGGAGACTAAAAAAAAAAAACTTATTTTTCTCTAAACAAATAAAAAAAAAAAAAAAAGAGAGAGAGAAGAAAAAGGTCAATGCTGCATACCTATTGGTTATCCTATTGTGCTCGCAGTATTTGGGTTTAAAAGGAAAAAAAAAAAAAAAAAGAAAAAAAAAACAGTATTTTACTGTGGCTCAGTAGTACAGAGCCTTCAGATGATCGTATATCCCTTTCCTTTTTTTTTTTTTTTCCCTTATATTCGTGCGAGTTGAACATTTTTTTTTTTTTTTCTGTTGTTGTTTTTGTTGTTTCTGTGCGTGTATGGGGAAAAAAAAAAAAAAAAATTTTTTTTTGTTTACTATTCTGCATGCTACTGGTGTTGAACAATTTTTAACTATATTTTATTACTTGTTTTTATTGTTTTTTTTTTCATTATTATTATTATTATTATTGTGCCGACAATCCACTCCTTTTTAGACATTCTTTTGGGAATCCACTTGCCGAGCTTGACACACTGACTGCACTGCGTGTGTTTGACTGTTTATGGTTTCGTTTTTCTCTGCTGTTTTTTTTTTTTTTGTGTGTGTGTGTGTGTGTTTTGTTTTGTTGAGGGGGGGAGTTGGGATATCTTTGAATATTTATATATATATATATGTTGAAAAGTATTATTGGTCTCGGAAAGTCCAGACCAAAAACGAAAAAAAAAAAAAATGGCAAAGTAGAAGCTGCGTGAATAGTGTGCTACGTATTATTTCATGAATTTGCAATTTAAACAAAAGAAAAAAAAGAAAAAGCGAAGGAAAACCAAAAAAAAATAGCGTGAGAGAAAGCCGAGAGCGAAAAGCATTATGAAATATTTAATGACCTGAGCTGATTTCCGGGTTGTTTTTTTTTTGAGAAATATATATATATATATATGTTATTTTTTTTTTCATTACAGTTGAAAGTGAAATACTCTATCATGCAATGACCCTTACTGGTGTTGGGGCACTCATGTACTTAAATGACACAAAAGTTTCTTCCTTCTGCATGGAGTGCGAGGAAAAAGTGATTTTTTTTTTTTTACGACTGATTTCGAAGAGTTAAAAAGTGGAGACTGTGAGGACAACACTGAGAGTTGAGTTTTTGTTTGTTTTTCGTATTCTTGCTGCTGTTTTTGTTTTGTTTTGTTTGTTTGTTTTGCTAAATGTGAAAAAAAAAAAAAATAGAAAAAGTACGCTAATGACTTCTTTTTCCTCTTTTTTTTTCTTTTTGATATTCTTTGCTTTGGTTATATATATATATATATATATATATATATGTATGTATGTATATATATATAACGTTTGATTACATTGGGCGATAGGTGTCTATTGCATTAAACATATATACACAGAAAGGAAGTGATATAAAAGAAAATAGATATTGAAGGAGAGTCTTTGAGTAAAGGCAAAGGATTCCTCTTTTTTTGTTTTTGTTTTGCAATACAGCGCGCACGTACACGTACATAAATACATAAATACGTACGCTAATTTCATTGAAAAGTACGAAAGGAAATAGATTTTAGTATATATATATATATTTTGTTTTTGTTGTTGTTGTTGCTCCTTTGTGTGTGTGTGTGCTTTAAAGTCTTTAAAGTCTTTAAGGTAGGTATCGACTGAACGGTGACGAAGAGGAAAATAAAAACTGAAAAGAAAAGGAAAAGGATAAACTATTCCACAACGAAGTTGATCAGCAAACTGTCGTTGAATAAGTAAACACAATGTGTGCGGCTTTTGTTATATCAGCGTCATACGACAAACAAATTCGCTTTTGGGATGGATCCTCCGGGCGAACCGTTCGCTGTTTTTCATTTCAAGACTCGCAGGTAAACGCACTGCTGCTTATTCCCAACACCACTTATCTTGTCGTGGCTGGCTTTGGGGTTCTGCGCATATATGACATCTCCGCCACGGGCTCCGGCAGAAGTGGCTCTTCGAGTGTTGGTGGCGCCAATCAATCCCCGCCTCTTTTTTCTTCGTATGAAAACCAATCGGCAATGAACTTTACGAGTCTTGGAAGCTTTCCCATCAGCTCACCGAATGGGGTGATGTCTATGATTGACTCCTCCGGGTCCAATACGAGTATCTTTGATAAGACAGTAGACCTTGGAGCGACTCAGCGACCGATGGAGGAAACGTCTGATGATGCAGTTTCTGTATTATACGCCACCTCTGAAGATGGACACATACGTTTCTTTAATTCTGTTGTCCCGACCGCACTTCAGCTATTGCGTGATATCTCTACAGGCGCGGCAATCACTTGTAGTGCGCTCTCTGCGGATCGTCAGACACTTTTAACAGGTTCTCAAATAGGACGTGTCTCTGTGTGGCATCTCCCTACTATTATGGCGGTGGCGACACAGCAATCCGAAGGTTTTACAATGGCGCCCTTTGGAAACAAACCACTGCAGGAGATTGCCTTTGAGAATGATTACACTGCACTGCGAAGCATTGCTATTGACCCGTTGGCTCGTTGGGCGGTAACTGCAACGAATGCGGGAAAATTACACTTTCTTCGCTTTCTGATGAATAGAGATGCGGAGGCCGTGGAGGCATCCGCCTCTAATGCAACAAAGCCTCCGTGTGACGAGCACACAGCAGTGGAACCTATTGCTGTGTCAAATGGCATACACGCAACAGAACTTGTTGAAGCAAACTGTAGTCAGGGGAGTGTGGTACAGCACTCTGAAAGCATTTACCGCTCCGCCATTGCGAGTACTGGAAATGCCGATAATTGTATAGACAATGCCGCTTCTTTTAATGTCCCATGTGGATCTTTTATTTCAGCTCTTCCGAATAGTTTGGATCCTGGTACTGCCAAGGTGGATGTGGCTTTTCAACCTAAGGAAGGAGAAGGGGAAGAGTCAGAAAACAATAAAAACAAAGAAACTCCTAGTAATGTGAACGATGTACTTTCCTCCAGTTCCACACCGCAGTTGTCCCCATTGCTTCAGAAATTTGTGATGGAAGTTTTTCACTCGTTCCAGGCGCATTATAAGTACATTCTTAAAGTGGCAATCTCTCCCAACGCCGATTTACTTGTCACTTGTTGCGCGGATTACACTGTTGGTCGCTTTGGTATCCCGCCAGAACTGCAAGTAACCCGCTCTGCCTGCAATGAAAACAATGAAGAATTCGCAGCTAGTGGCCATAACAAGGAAGCCCAATCCGCCTCGTTGCTGTCTGTACAAGACGATTCTGTCATTGTTCCCGTCCTTGACTCATCGAAACCGAAACAAGAGGGGAAAGTGGAGGAAGGTGACACGCAGACATCTTGTGGTATCGCCGCGGCAACTAGTGGCGAAGCGAAGGCCTCAGATGTGTCACCAAGCGGTCCACCGCACGATGCGACAAAAGAGTCTTCGCAGCGCATGGCAGAAGCGAATGGGGCGAATGATAAGAAGGAAACTTGCCCACGGGAATTGAATGATACATCTTCGATGGTCTCCTCAGTGATGCCTTCGCTTGGCGGAGAGGGACAGGATCCTTTGCTCTCCGGTGGAGCCACATATTTTAAAGTGCTGAAACCATTGACGGGGCACACGCGTTGGGTGTGGGATTGTGTATTCAGTGGCTGCGGACAATATCTCCTTACGGCGAGTAGCGATCACTATTTGCGTATGTGGAACGGGCTGATGACGGATCGTGTGCAATCCACCTGCTTCGCTGGCCACACAAAGCCTGTGATATGTTGCATTCTTTACTATGAAAAGAAGGCACCGCAGTAACAGCAGCAATGGGTTTGATAATCTAACACGGATATAAGATGGAGGGAAATTGTGAGGAGTGCATATATATATATATATATATATATATGTATATATATACGTATGTATGAATTCAAGCAGTAAGACGCGCTTTGTGCTTCGAGGTAACTGAATTCGACAACGAGAAAGTTGAAATATTGAAATACTGAGAGAATATGTGAAACTAAAATTGTAAATGGCGTCCTGTCGTGTGGTAGCGAATACTTTTTGCTGTGGTGGTGATTCTTGCTGTTTGTTTGTTGGTGTAACAGCCTCATTGTTTGGAGATGGGGTTTTTCTTCTTTTTCTTTTTTTTTCTCTCTCAAAAAAAAAAAAAAAGAAGAAGGAAAACAGAGAGCTGTACTTGGAAGCTGGTTTCCAGAGAGGTGTCATTCGCTTTTTGTTGTTGTTGTTGTTGTTGATCTTTTTGCGTAGTCGTTCCTCTGTGCTTTTCTCTGTCAAACTGAGAAATGTTTAGAAGAAACTTTATTCTGACATATTTGTCCCGTAAGAAAAAACGTTTTAACACACACACACAACTCTTTTTGTTTTTTTGTTTTTTTGTTGTTGTTTTCTCTTAGTGTGTGTCTGTTTGCGGAGAAATTAAACTTATTTTCAGAAATAAATTCTTGATCCTTGTTTGTTTCTTGTTATTTTGCTGAAAGTATTTTTTTGTGTGTGTTGTTGTTGTTGTTTTCTCTTTCTTTACGAATGTTGTGTCTTTCTCGCTCTCCCCTATTCGTATTTCCACACACGTGCACAATCCATTCAGGTGCTTTCGGCGTTGTTGTTAATCTTTTTTCCGTATTTTATTTCTTGTGAATTTTTTTGGTTAATTATTTATCTATTTATTTATTTATTTATCTATTTATTTATTTTTAAAATCTTGTATATATATATATATATAGTAATATCCATAGGAATGGAGCGCTCTGCTGTGCGTGCGTTGTCTGGAGTTTCCCGCGCCAGACCGCACTTCGCTGCCTTTCTTCTTGGTCTGCCTGCCCCGCACTGTCGCGGTGCCGCAGTCCCCGCAGCTGCGCTCTTCGCCAGTCGCCGCATGTTCGCAGACGGCACAAAAGAGAGCGGCGGCGGAGAGAGAGCGAATGGCGGCGCCCCCCCGGAACACACTGAGGGCGAGACAGTGCAAGGGACCGGTGGCTCAGGCGAGTGGAACAGTAAACTGGTGGACCCGGAGCAGCAGGCGCAGAACCGCAAGGAGGCTCATGAGGCGATCACGCGATTGTTTCAGGATGATGCGAGGAGGAAGACATTACAGCAGCAGCCTGGAAGAGTTCGATCACCGCAGAATGTGGTGCGTGTCATTACGGCCACGCCAGATGATGATGAGGAGGTTGAGGGGAGTGGCGGTCGTCAGGTTGTGCGCGATGGTCAATTGGAGCAGACCGACAATCAAGGGCACTCAGTTCCCGCACTCGCTGCGGTGGAAACTTTGGAACAGGAGCTCCTTGACGATGCCTTTCTGTACTTTCCCCCATTGACTCGCACGGGGATTGGTGCTGGGGATGCGAAAACAGTACCGGATGGGGATTTATATGTCCCCGGACAGCAAATTGTACCACCAGGGAGTACGCGATACCGTGTGGACGTGCAATACCAAGGTAGTGACTTTGATGGCTGGTGGAAAAGTACCGCACGTCGGCTTATTAAACGTGAGACATTACCAGATGGATCCATAAGTGAAGTTGCGCTTAATGAATCGTCTACAGGCGGGACATATGCAGCGGAGATGGGGATGAAGCATCATGCTCGAGGCATTCTTGAAGATGCTCTGGCAGTTGCACTGGACGTTAGTGATGTGAAGGTCGTTGCTGGTGTTATTCCAGAAGTTGGTGTGTCCGTGCGGCGGCTTTGTTGTCATGTGGATTTGCCAAGTTTCATTGAAATGCAGCCGCGGACCATTATTCAACGTGCAACGATGTGGCTAGAAAAAAGACAGCAGCCGCTTGCTATTCTTAGCTGTCAGCGTTGCCTCAATCAGGACTTTCACGCACGCCACAGTGGATTGCGTCGAGTGTATGTGTATCGCATGCTTAACCGCGTTGCCCCACCACTTTTTGATGCGGGATTGCAATGGCACGTGGACCGATACCTGAACGTGGACCGCATGCAACGCTTTGCCAAGGAGCTGGAGGGGACTATGGATTACGGTTATTTTGCCGATCCAAAAATGGCAAACGCGTTGCGGCGGGCGGCGGTCAGTTCTACCGGACTCTCAACAGGGGTGGAGTTGGATGAACACTATCGACCAACGGCTGGAAAAGTCATGCAGGCACCCAAAGCAAAACTGGAAAAGGGTATGGGAGATTTGGATCGGGCGGCGGCACTTCCAACGTTTGATCAGTATGGCCGACGTGTGGTGCAACCAAGTTCGCATATGCGGGAGTATCACCGAGCTGCAACAAATTTACCAACAATTCGAACCATAGATCGAATTGATGTGGTACGGCAAGAGGATGAGGTGTTGATATGGTTTGTTGGGAAATCTTTTTTGCGACATCAGATTCGCAATATGGTGAGCGTGCTCAAGGCTGTGGGTCATGGACTTTGGGATGAACTGGAACTGCGACAGGCTTTAAAAAGTGGTTTTGAGCCATCCCGTAAAAAATTTAAACGCGAACGATTTCCTCCTGCACCGGTTTATGGGCTAACGCTTTGGGATGTGGAGTATCCACCGCAGCATCGCGACGACTATGTGCCGTTTGTGGACTCTGGGCCATACGAAGGAGTGAGCATTGTTCAAGACCTCTAATGCGAGTTGCTGAAAAGGAAATATATATTTATGTCTTCACATATGTCTGCAATTTGATGTGTCCTTTTTAACAGTAAGGGCACACGCACTCCACACAAAAAAAAAAAAAATACTATTTATAATAAATGAAGTTCAGTGAAAGTTTGTGAAACGTTTTTTGTCTATTTTTTAATAATTGAACATTTTATTCGCTTCTGTTTTATTATGTGTATAAGACTCTTTTTTTTTTTTTTTCCTTTTTTGTCTTTGAGCACACAATTTTCGCCTGTATTTAGTAATATTATTTTGTCTTATTTTGGACGTAAGATAGTTTACTTTTGAGGTTAACATTCTTTTCAGTAGTGGTTTTTTAGTTGTTGTTGTTTTGTGCTTTCTTCTTCTTCAGGACAGGGAATCTGCATTTTCGAAAACTTAAACCATTGCTGCTCATACAAAGTACATACACTTCTACATAGATAATTATACATATATATATATATATATATATAAAGCAATATTTAAAGCGGTGTGTTTTGCAATGTTTAGCTCACTTCTTCGCCTCGCCTCCAAAACTTCCACTGGGCGTCACCGGAATACTTCTGCATCCGCAGCAGTGACGGGATCGACTGCGGTGATCACACAGTCTCACGCAAAGAAGTCGACTTTATCCGCAACTGATGCGACGGGGGCGGGTAGTGTGCGATTAGCTTTTAAGACTGAAAATCTTGCTAAACTTGCTTCAAAGGAACTCCCCAAAATCGTGAATGTCTTGGATATTGATCATACACAAGGGAATGCAGCCGCCATTCTCAAGCTTGTGCTTTCTCAAAAAGATGGAATTGCACATGTGGCCAATGAGAACAAATCACTGCATCATCCTCTTCTCGTCCTGGTGAAAACTTCGCTGCCAGAGGAAGAGGCGGAGATCAGTGAGGTGGTTCTCGGTGGGGCGCTGCCGCAGCGGGAGGGCTTTCGGGATGCGCGTGTCATTGTCCTCCCATCCAACCTCTCCGCGAAGGTGCGGTCTGTTTTGCGGGAGCACAAGGGAAGAATGTTTTCTGCCGCTGTAATAGTAAAGGAGGAGGCGAAGGAGAAGGAGCTTGACAATGCAAAAGAGAAGGAGACTGTTGTTTCTAAGAAAACGGGACAGAAGGAGCTTGACAATGCAAAAGAGAAGGAGACTGTTGTTTCTAATAAAACGGGACAGAAGGAGCTTGACAATGCAAAAGAGAGGGAGACTGTTGTTTCTAAGAAAACGGGACAGAAGGAGATCGACAATGCAAAAGAGAAGGAGACTGTTGTTTCTAATAAAACGGGACAGAAGGAGCTTGACAATGCAAAAGAGAGGGAGACTGTTGTTTCTAAGAAAACGGGACAGAAGGAGATCGACAATGCAAAAGAGAAGGATGCGAATCCCGGTACAATCACGGCGAGTGGTGAAGAAATGGATGCAAAGCCAAACAATGAAGAAAAGAAAGAGGAAACCGGTCCTGATGCGGAGGAACAGGTTACCACTGCGGGAAAACGCGGAGGGCGTAAAGCAACAAATCGATCAGAAGCCATTGAGACAGAGAAGACTTTGCCATCCCCACCCCAACACTCTGTTCTCAACCGGGACGAAACGCGAGAGGCTCTCCACGTGATGTTTCGCTCTTCGCTTGACGCCCCTTTTCAACCACCACAACAAATGGAAAAGGAACTTTTTTCTGGTCGTGTGGATCGCGTTCGTTTGGCAGATATGTTAACTCTCCCGCTCTATGGCGAGGGTGACGTGAATGTGCTGTACTACCGTCTAACAGGGGCAGGAGCTTGCCGCACACCACTTGTTGCAATCACGGAAATCATGAGTGAATTGCAACTTAAACAACGGGTCAGTGATGCTAAAGTGTCGGCAAAGGTTCCAAAGAAGATTATTTTTGGTGGAGCGCCAGAATCCGCAGCGGAAGCTGCAAAGAAAACAAAACAAGCTCCGGTGCCTGTCCCGCTTCTGCTGCTTGTGAGTGCTCCATTTCTTGTGGGAGAGGATGCAAGACTGTTGTGCCAAGAGTACCAAAAGACACTTCAAGCGGCACTATCACCTGCGGGAGGTGTAACAGTCGTTATCGCTCCACACTGTTTCACTGAAAAAGATGTTTTTTTTGCCCTGCGAGCATCTCGCATTGATGATGGAACGGAAAGTGACTCACAGAAGGACACACACGAAGGCATGTGGTGTGGTGATGGATCCTTGCTTAGGCGGGGAAGAGCTGGTATCCAGCATCACATGCATTCCGCCCCACCGCGTAACACTCTTTCCGAAGAGGTTTTGAAAGATATTGTTTCTAGTGCTGTGGAGGAAGTGGCGCTTCGACATGAGAAATCCACCGATCACCTTGTGAGTACATTGAGCAAACTGGTTGCATACTGGTCACGTGATCGTGTAATAGAGCTTATGGAAACACTTCACGGAGAACGGGATGCAATGCTGGATGCCACCAAACAGTTTGATGACGTAGTACAAAAACTAAGTGACACAAGGAACACTCTCAAATCTCTGCAAAGTGAGGTGAAGGTGATGAGTAACACCGTAAAGAATCAAACGTCGGAGTCTAACTCCAGGGAAAGCAAAAAGAGTTCGGATGTGGTGAAAGCTCTTGGATCTCTTGAATCACGTCTCTCTCAGGCATTGAGTGATGTGCCGAATCGAAAGCAATTTTCACATGATGTGCGCAAGGAAGTTGTAGAAATTCAAAAGACCATTCACAAGGACATTGATACTGCAATAATACAGCACCTCACCCCGATGCAAGACGAACACCAAAAAGCCATCATCTCGGAAGTAAAGCAAATCGATAAATCCAGTCGAGAGGAACTTCAGGCGTTTCGACAGCTACCGGATCAAGTTATTGCCGCCGTGGAACGAGCATCGAATTCTTTTAGCCAACAAACAAGTATCAACGCGGAAAAGCTAACGACAGAGCAGCGGGAACTCATTGCGTCTCAGTTGGCGCGATTGCAAGAGGAGGTCCGTGACATTGTGGTGAGTGGGCAGACACGCGTGCAGGACGCGCTGAAGGAGTTACTCACTGCTATGACAGAAAAGGCAGCGATTGATGCGGGGAAGCCAGCACCAGCAGGCTCAGGCGATGTGCAGAATAAGAGTACGACTGGGGAAATTTGAGAATTAAGAGCATTTGCCTCATTTTTTTTTTGTTTGTTTGTTTCTTTGTTTTTGTTACTTTGTTTTATTTTTATTTTTCTTTCTTTGAGCTCTCTGTTGTTTGTTTGTATAGAATGGACAGAGAACCACGTTTCTCATTCTTTGTCTCCCCTTTCTCGGCGTTAGGGGACACTGGTGAGGGAAAACCTTTCGCGAGGTTTGGAAAAAAAATATATATCTATATACAAATGATAGAAGCGATAAATAAATAAAAATAAAAAAAAAAAAACTTTTTTTTCAAATTTCACCCCACATTGGTCACTGCAGTGAAATTTTATAGATGAGAATATGGACGGAAGTGTATCTCTTCTTTTCCCCTTACATAAATGTTTGGTTTTCTCGTTCTCTGTGTATGAGAAATGCATTGCTAGAGTGCCTACTATAGAACTAAGTATCAAAATATGGAGGAGTATAAAGAGGAAAGAAAAGAAAGAATGATAGGCGATTCTTTTAATAAGAACACATGCTCCTTGTTTTACTATGTGTGTGTGTGCTTTGTTGTCGTTTGCGTCTAGTACTCAGATTCATTTATTTATTTATTTTTTTACAACGTCCATCGCATTATCTTTTTCTCCTTTCCTCTTTTCCTATCGTACACTTTTTGAGTCTTATCTTGCGCCATGTTTCCTTGCGTTTTTTTTTTTTTAGTTGCATTTAATATGTTCTGCGCTTTAATTAATTGGTGTAAATTTGAAGTACTTTGTTGTGTATACATATGTGGGGGGTCCTTACTCTAATTTCTGTTTTTTTTTTTGTTTTTTTTTGTTTTTTTTGCGTTTTCAAAAAAAAAAAGGGATTTTTTGTGTTCTTGTTATTACTTTTTCGTTTGCTAATTTTGTTTTAGTTAGTGAAGGTCGGATAAGTAAGTAACTAGAATTCCCCTTCATTAAATAAGTATATATATATATATAAATAAGTATATATATATATATATATATCTGTAAACACATGGTTCCTTTATCCCCGGCCGATACCTCCACGAGGGCTACTCACTTGCGGATATGGGTCATTGTGAACCCTGCTAGTGGGCATGGAAAGGCTTTGAAGATGACAGAGCGCATTATGAAATCTTTATCCAAAGCGTCTTGTGATGGTATCGTGTACAGAAGATCTGCCGCTGATGTGATTTCTGAAGTAAACACTGAACTTAAAGAAGAAATGCAAGAAGACGTTAACTTTCTTTCACCCGTTTTAGACAATTTCTCTAAGAGTGCAGATCCTGTAGCACTTTTCGTTAGACATAAACGACTACGTATTGATGTTGTTAACACTGAGGAAACTATTCGTGGGCCTTTGCTAACTGAACACATTGCTCGAGCAGTTGTGCGTTCCCGTATAGAGCAATGTCGTCGCAATAATTTTGCAAAGATACTTCACATTTTTGCTCCCATTGGCGGAGACGGAACATTGAATGAAGTGGTCAACGGTATGTGCAGTGGTACACTACAGGCAGTCCGCGAGGCATTTTCTCCGGATTCAGTAAAAAATGGGATTTCTTTCCGCGCACGTACAACAAGTTCGCCCGATGCATCTACTTTGCAGTATTGGAAATTTATGGAAGAGAAATCTGCGTTGAATTTCATGATGCCCCCTATTCTTTTTATTTCGGCAGGTACTGGTAACGATTTTTCCAAATTGCACCTTTGCTGCCGCGATGAAGTGGATTTTATTCATGTGATCAAAGGTATTTGTACGGATATGTCTACCCCAGACTCGGTATCAGACTCCACGTGTGCTCCGTCAAGTGAAGGATCGAACTCGACGTGTTTTAATGATGCCAGTGAAGATGATAACTTTGACACGCCCCCTCTTTGTACATCAAATAACAACGCGGCCCTTAGTGACGGTAATAATGAAGCTAAAACCGATAAGGAATGCGGCTTTGCAGTATATGATGTGGATATTGGTCGAATTTTTTTTCCACGTTCCGGAAATAAGTGCTTTTTTATAAATGAGTGCTCATCTGGAATGTCATGCGATGTAATTCGTCGGTGTGAAAACTACAAGGAGAGTAAGGTGCTATCGGCTGGAGGTGGGCTATTCATGTTTGCCTTGGCATCCGCAATCTCTGTAATACATATGCACCCCAGGCCGCGCCGTATTATGCCGCTTCCAGATACGGTAGTATTACCCTCAGAGAGACTTCCAGACCATCGTAACTATGCCTCTCCATTCATTCCACCATATGTTTTTGTTGGTGATTCGGCGCTTTGTGGTCTGTCCAATGATCTTCAATTTATTGAAGAATCCATGCGATCTGCTTCGATTCCTCTGACGGATCCACTGGCCATTGGGGCGGACTACTATGTGTATACCAGAAAGCTGACAAATCCTCCTCCTGGGTCCAGTAGTACGAAAGAGAATTCTTTTTTTTCTACTTGCCCAAGTCGTGCTTGTGAAGTCAATAAGAATCACGAGATTCTTGCCGCTGTTAGTGAAAGTGCCTCAAGTAACCCAAATGGCCGGTGGGTTTGCTTTCAGTCATCCACAGTTGTCTTTGCGAACGGTCGATGGTTTGGTGGGGGTTTGCAGATCGCACCTCATGCAGACCCAACAGACGGACGACTAAGCTTGACAAATTGGGTCGCAGGATTCGCTCGTTTTGTTTTCCGTTCCCCGTCTCTATACAATGGCAAACACGCCAAGTGGTCCACAACGACTCTCTGGGATTCACGGCGGTGTATTGTAGATTCTAACCGTAACAAATCGACACAAACTGGAAAATCAGGCAAACAAGATTTTAAAGAAAAGTTAGCGGCACTCTGTGAGACCGATGGGGAATTGAGAGAACAGCTACCCGCAGTGGTGGAGGTTTGCGGTGTAGTGAAATTTCTTGTGCCAAAGCGCTTGGTGGAGAAACGAGGAGATTCTGTAAGGATGGTGGATAGAAACAAAAAAGGCTGTGCTGTCCTGTAAGCATTATAGAGTGCCTTTTGACAAAGTGGTTCCCATAAGGAACACTTTGCAATCACAAATATATGCAAGGCAAGATATCTTTGTGTTTTTTTTTTTTTTGTTATGGTTTGTAGGAAAGAAAAAGAAAAACACAAGTTTATGTCGGTATTTTTACTGCTTTGGGGGGGTCTTTTCTTATGTTTTATGAATAATTTGTTGTTTAAAGTAAAGATTTGGGGGGTTGTACCTTTATTTATCGCCTCTCTTTGTGATTACAATGTTAACTGATGGATATGGAGATCTTGTAGCTTTTTTATTGTTCTCTTTCACATGACACTATTACTATAGTTTTCTTATCATTGTTATCACTATTATTATTACTATTTTCCCATTTCTTTTTCGGAATATATATAGTTAGATACATATTTAAAAAAAAAAAACGCACTAAAAGAGAGAGTGTGTTACAAAGGGAGACGAAAAAAGGTTTAGGTTTTGACCTATTTTTTTTTCTTTTTTCGTTGCTCTCTTTTTTACCGCCTTAGTTTATCTTTTTGAAATTATATATATATATATATATATCAATTCCTTAACACCACGGATTGGAGGGAAAAAAAAGAATAAGATATAAAGTTGTTTGTTAATGCTTTTTTTGGAGCCCGACGTGGATTACTTCAGAATACGTTTCCACCAACTCGCGCTACCGGAGGCACTTCTCACTGGAGAATCTGTGACGTCTGTTAAGACGAGTGTGGCAGGGACCTCTGCTAATGAGGTGCAAAAAGAAAATATCAGTTCTGCCTTTCAGGACCCCCCGTCTCTTTCGATAGAAGAGCAAGCGGTCGTACTCCACCGTGCACTTCTCGCCTCGCTGCACCAGCGCTTTCCGTACGAAAAACACGACACGTTGGAGAATGTCTATATTCTTGTCGTCACGCACTTGTCCTCGCCACTGATTGCCGAGGTACCACTGACCTGCAGTGAAATTGCCGCTCTTCAGCCACACGGTAACTTTCTGCCGCCGGAGCTTCAAAGCCGCACATTTCCATCGCATCTGAATGAACTTTTCAACATCCGATCCGATAAGGGTGGCGCTCCAAAAAGAAATTCTGGTATTTCCTCTGTAGCTGATACAGAATCCCAGTGTGCGGAAAGGGCTGAAAATTCTGCTAACTCAACGGATCGATACTTTTATGATTCATTCTTTATTCTTTTACCGGAGCTAAACGCCGAAGAACAACGAATTTACAGAAAGAATCATGGTGACGCAAAACGCTCGCGATATAGTGATAACGTTTTAAGTGGGAACGTTTTACCAAATAAGGACAGTGGTGCGACATTACGGGATACTTATGTTGAAGGCGCAAATGCAAAAGATTCTGAACACATCGTGAAAGTAGGAGAGGGTATGGTGGGGCTTCAAGTAGTGGATGGCAACATGATTCATTTTGTCACCGCAAGTTCTGAGAAACGTACCGATGTTGCCCCACGCTCTTTACAGTTCTCTGTATTTAAAGTCCCACTTACACAATTTACACCTGAGGAACAAGAGTATCACACAACTAAGCGTGAAGAAACGCGTTTTCAATGCTCTATTGGTCCTCGAAACTCGTCACAAGAGAAGAAAGTAGGAACAGGGAAATCCAGTAATGCTTATTTAAATGAGACTTTGAGAAGTATGCTCGCATCAGAAATGCCAGAGCGTTACCGTGATGAGGAGCATGAAACTGGGAAGCAGTTCTTTTCGAAATGCAATGCTATTTTGCACTCCTTTATCTCAAACCGACAAAAACAAACTTCTCAGAGCTCATCAACTAGGAATAATGAAGATTTGAAGAAGAGCCAAGAACAAACCATTCCTGTTGCTGCGTCTACAGAGTCTAATGCAACGAGGCAAGGGTCAGTGGATGAGCGATGCAACTCCGCATCTAGTGTGGCAACAGTTTGTTCTCTTGGGGTACGTCGAATTGTGTATTCCTTTGCTCCATGTGACTGTTATCATCTTGTAGTGGATGGCAATAATCCTTTGTATTACGCCAAATCCAGTCGCGCTGCGTATGACTCGCGTACAGTGACCATCACGCTCATGTCCGACATGTCCTTATCATCCGTCGTGTCTCCAACGATTTCGCTTTCGCGCCAGGCGGGTGCCACGTGTGTTCCAGGGTCTAGACTTGTGGAAGGCCTCGTGTCGTCGAATCTTCCCTCCCGCGCGGGGTCTCCAGAGCCAAACCCTTCTACCGCTTCCACGTGCTCTCATGAACAGCAACTACGTAAGCCAAAACAGGTGGAAAAGGCTTCTTCTTTAAGAGGGGATGTAGTTCGGAGCCCATCACCACAAGTTTCTAGACAGAGGAGAGGGACCAGTCGAGAGCGATCATCTTTTACTCTACCATCATCTAAAGCTGAAGGATTTCTTCGACTTACCACCTCACTTTGTTGTAATAACATTTCAGGTAACCCAAAACACAAAAAAGAAACATTGCTGGAAAAGGGTGTTCAACTTCCTGATCACTCGCCAGATGATTTAAGCTCGTCACGTAATCCAGGTTGTTCCCCAGGAAACGTATCTGCTGTTGCTAATATTTTTCGACTCTTATCAACTTCATCTGTAGCTCAACATCAATTACGTCACGGGGTCATAAGACCTGTTGTCTCAGTTGCGGTGCTTGACGACAGTGGGAATACAACTCTTCATTCAAGTGAACCTGCTCCGCTAGAGTGTCACGGGCTTCTTGACCACACCTGGTATTCTATCAAAGTACAACCTTTGCCTAAACTGCAGGATGACATTCAATGGATGCCAATCGTTTTTGGAAGTTCGGAATGTGTAACTGATGCTGGATATCGTACAGCTATGCATATGGGCTTCTTTCCCAGTGGCTTAAGTGACGATAAAGCTGATTCCAAAAAATATGCTAAAAGACTGAACGGTACATTGCCAACTGTCGAAGACGCCAAAAATTCACTTACTGGAGCGCATGAAAACAAAAGCCTCTTGGCTCCACGTGATCCGAATATAATACAATCACGAAGTGAAACTTCAGAAAGGACACAAACGAACGCTTTTGAAAAACCACTGAAGGATCCTTCTGCAAATACAACACTTCGTGATGGAGGGCTGGCCATGACATTTGGAAATGATGAACAGCCTGCATCGGTTTCCTCGCGTAGAGGGGGAGTGGCCATGACATTTGGAAATGATGAACAGCCTGCATCGGTTTCCTCGCGTAGAGGGGGAGTGGCCATGACATTTGGCAATGATGAACAGCCTGCATCGGTTTCCTCGCGTAGAGGAGGAGTGGCCATGACATTTGGCAATGATGAACAGCCTGCATCGGTTTCCTCGCGTAGAGGAGGAGTGGCCATGACATTTGGAAATGATGAGCAGCCTGCATCCGTCTCTGCACGTAGCGGAAGGGAGGCCATGAGCTTTGCGAACGAAGAGCGGGCAGTTGGTGCGGCAGCACGTCGACCGACGATGGTGCTGGGTGGCAGAGATGTGGAACCGATTGATAAAGATGGGGCTGGTATACGACAGATGGCACGGGAGGGTGGGGGCTTCGGTGATCCTAACTGCAACCGTTCTGCCTCTTCTGGCTCACTAAAGGTCCAGCGGCCGACCGTGTTGGATCGCTTCGGTGGGACCTTTGATGAGCCGGGCATCTCACAAAGCAGTAATTTCTTCGGCGGAAGTCCGAAGATTAGCTCGTCGACAAGGTCTTTTGGTGCTTCAAATCGAGCCCGCAGTCCTACAGCGGCTGTCGGTGATAGACGTGAGACGCTGACGGGTGGTTGGAACGCAACTGCAACATATCCGTTGGCTGGCGATCGGGACCGCGTCAGCACATTAGGGAGCGAATGGCGGCAACCTGGAGTTCCGAGAGATGACTTACCGACTTTGGATATGCCTCGGATGACTACGCTAAATCCTTTTGGGAATATCAAGTGTCAAGTAACTCCACGATCTGTGACCCCCCAAACCTCTGCAAACCAACAGCCGAAGTCACCTTGGGTAAAGAATAACATGTTTTATCCACCACATAGTGATCGGTGGCAGAGTAATGAATGCAGCCGAGATCAATCACGTGGTGGGAGTTTTTGGCGACAGTCGACATACGGTGTGACACGGTTTTCTCATGAGCTTCCCGTGGGAGCGAATGCGCCCTCGGATCCCCTTGCGTCTCCAATCTCTAGTATGTCACGCAGTGGACTGGCGATGCAGGATGAACGGTTAAACCCTTATCGGCGTCACAGTGGGCTTGGGCAGCGAAATCCAGTTTCTTCATGCAATAATAATTGGAAAGTTGCAGATGTTCCGCTACAAACATCTGAGCGTGGGATTCAACGAAAAGGTGGAATGTACAACCAAGACTACTCCCGCAGTACGTTTATCAATGAGTACAACGACTATCCGCCGAATGGCAGCCGTGTTCGACCAAGAGGAACACAAGCTATGGACAAAGTGTGGGCAAATCCATGGATACCACGGCCGTCGCAAAAAGCGCCTGATATGCACTTACGCACTCCATCACAGTCCTACTCTGGGACAAGGAAACCCACAACGCGTCTTTCCCGAGCACCTTTGCCGAAGTCGATGCCCTGGCGGCACACCACAACTACTAGCATGGTTCCCCCTCGACGAGCTGCATTTCCATCGACGAGACCACCATTAGCTCCAAATGGTGAAAGTGGTCGTCAAGCATTCGGGGTAGGTAGCCGTGGTACGGCGACACCATCAGCGGCTCGTGGTGTTCTTTCGCTCCGTGAGCGCGTACATCTATACCAGCAGGAACGACGTCGTGAAACGAACCTAAATGCCTATCAAGAGAACTTACATAACAATTACTGTATGGGAAATGAAGTGAAGCGTTTTCGATATGATACTACCTTTCCTGGTAGTTCGCCTTCATTTCAGCATAGCAAAGCTGGCGATCGCATGTCATCTTTTAACCACATAAATGAAGGAGATAAAGAAAATAATGCTGCAAATCTCAGCAATCGGGTTCCCACAGCTATTGAAGGTGGTGTGTCACCGCAAGGTGAAGCAGATCCAAAAATAGACAAGCTGTCACCAGATGAAATTCTTTCCTATGGGGAGAAGGCGAAGGGCTTGCAAAAGCTGACGGATACATATGATGAGGCGGATGGTATAAACGTTTCTTTTTGTCTACGTGATTTAGCCAATGCCTTCCTGCTCATGCCCTGCGGAACTCCAAGAGAGTACGACATAACGAAGGCCCCGTGGATTGACGATGGTGTCTCGTATTTTGTCTCTACACCACCCGCAAGGGTTAGGGGCGGGTGGGAAAGCTATTTACAGCATTTAAATCTTTACCAGCAACCATTTTATTTGCGAGATAGGGCCTTTATATTTGTTCTTCGTGTTCCATATCATCCACATCTTCGTGTGTGTGTGGCGGTGCATAATCTCAACGATCTAATGGCTATTTTGCGACAGCGTCCCCTAGCACAGATTCTGCCAACCAAGGAGCAGGTTTGGATGCAGGAGCGCATGTTTGGCGAAGAATCCAAAAGTCGGCAAAATAACACTGAAACAGTTGAAGAAGTGCGTTTCTTTGGACTTTTTCGTCGTCGGCGTGTCATACGTGATGCCGATGAATCAACAAGACCCAAGGTTGACAATGAGGCATCCAAGCGTCACGCATCGCAACAACAGGCTTATGAGCAACACCAAGCAAGTGG
The DNA here is from genome assembly GCA_030849725.1 of Trypanosoma boissoni. Taxonomy (NCBI): domain Eukaryota; phylum Euglenozoa; class Kinetoplastea; order Trypanosomatida; family Trypanosomatidae; genus Trypanosoma; species Trypanosoma boissoni. Next base: position 65,040 of record JASANW010001435.1, on the reverse strand, counting down.
ACTCCGAGTGACATGGCGAAAGCGCTTTGCGCTTTTATGCCTTCAAGCCTCGGCAACACTGCGAGGTGTGGCTTGGCGGCAGTGTACAACGCCTCTTTTGACTGATCCAACTGTTTTGCAGGCCCGTATGTCGTATCTTTCAAACCGAACAGCGACCTACGCCGCCGTGCGCCAACGGCTGAATACCTTAAAGGCCTTCTCGACTTCCCTGAGACGTCAACGGGAAGAAGAAGAAGCTGTGTGGCAACAAACACGTGCGATCAAAGACCGTATGCATAGCGCTGGGAAGATGGAGTTGGGTCGCGATGAGTGGCAAACAATGCCGTCCACCCGCCCCGGTACTGCAGCGCCGGGTGAGGCATCGAGATCACCTTCTTTATCGCTTGCAGCCGCGTTTTCTGCTCGACGAGCAGCAGCCACAGAAGCGCCCGCTAGATGGACGGCGACAGGGATAGGTTTGACTCCATCGTCCGTTTCTCCTAGGACATGCAGAGCTGTGCCTTCCAGTGGGCGACGTGTGCCATTTCGGGTGAATCGTATAGGCGACGGGTCTGGGACGAGTACGCGCACATTAAGGCAGGCGCCGAATGAATCACAGGCACTTGGTGCCAATGTTCCTCCTTCTGACTCCGCGAGAGCGGCACCTTTGCGCTCAACAATTGCTCCTTATGCCTCCTCTGCCCCACTATCCCCCCCGCCATCCCCCACACCGCCGAGAGCAACACCAACAACGACAGGAACAGAAACAGAGACAAGAGCAAGGGCAAATGAAATAGTATTCGGAGAAGAGCATGAAGGGATGCTTGCAGCGAAGAATGATAGAGCATCGTCCGATGCGCTGATGCAAATTGCTACGCGCCTCTCGTCGCAAGGATATTCTGCGGAGAAAAAAATACCTCCGCCTCTGACGACCGTTTTAAAATTTGTATCTCCTTATGCGAAGGCAGAGGGGGGTGACGAACAGTGCAGCACGCAACCAAAACAGTCTGTGGGAGGGGTTGGCTCTGTCCTTGCTGGACTATTACCCGCCCCAACAGAGATTCACCGGCAGCACGCGTCTTTTGACATATCGGTGGCACAGATTCAGCAACTCCTGCAATGGCAGTGGGAACATCACCAAAACAGCTACGAGGCCGTTCCACTTCCTGTTTTTCGTGGTGCTCTTGTGACTCCGACGTCGGCCTATTTTAGTGGATCATATGTCGACTCGGGTGGTGTGAATCCCCCACGCCGGTTGGGTATCAGTCCGCTCTCGCGCTCTCTGCTTCTTGGGCTAACCAAGTGGGAATGGCTGGTGCCGGTGGATTACGTGGCGTCTCGTTTGGATGCAAGATTGCACTTTACCCGTGACTGGTCCTCACTGTTCAATATGCAATGGGGCGCCATATCCAAATGGAAACTGTGGTCCGTGCTCTTTCTGGCATTTGCGTGGCGAAAGCAAGCATTTGGTCTCGCTCTTCTTTATGTTGTGTTCCGTTGCTTTTTCACAGTTGCGCAAAGTGTCTTGGGCGCCTTCAAGATTCGCGGCCCTCATGCACATAGGCTTTCCAAGGCCGAGAGGCGCCTTCCGGTGTTGGATGATGCAACGTCTATTGTCTACAGGCAATCGGAGGCGGCAGTCTCTGCTATGCTGGAGGACCAGCAGTACTTTCGCACGCAACTCCTTGCCACACGTGTTCTACAAGCACAGCATGGTGTAATGAGCGTGTGGAGCCGCGCTGTACTATTGTTAAGTGGTCACTCGCCCGTGTTACTCTTCATCATTGGTTGTGAGATTATTTTAATGGGAGGGTTGTATCTGTGTTACGCCTTTTTATTAACCTGCGCACCGTTTCTCACTGAAGACCTCAATACACTGGGGCATTTTCGTGACCCTCTTTCCTTTCTCCTTCGGTTTTTTGACTCGAGTGGTTTTATTCAACAATGGGGCATGAGGCTACTGTTGCCAAGTGACCTAGAGAGTGCCAAGACGCTGGGATTCTTTCTCGTGATGTACGTTCTATGCTTTTCCTTTTCGCGGTCACCGCTGCGGCAAATGTTTCGGGTGACGTGGGAACTATTTCTTAATGACGATGCTCTCGTCCGGCGCCCAACACTATCGTTTTGAAGGGTTTTTTATTCCACTTTCATACATGCGCCGCTGTTTTTTTTTTTTTTTAATTATTTGTTAGAAATGAACTTAGATGCATTTGGAGTATGTACTCCTAGATAAGGGTGAAAGAAGGTAGACATATATATATATTTTTTTTTCTTTTTTTTTTACATCTGTTCGATATTTTTGAAAGGACAAACAAAACAAAAAAAAAAATTGCAATTTCTCACTAATACCCAATGGAGTAAATAGTATTTGGGAGGTGAAACTTTTGGGTTTTAAAAAAGGTTCGGCTCTTCTTTTTCGTTTTTGTGCTTTTTTTTTTTTTTCAATTATTTGTACAAGTATTTCTGTATGTATTTATTCCCTTTCTGTTTCGATCACTGTTTTAAATAAGCAAGGTGTAGCGGGACAGATGGAGTTTGCTGTTGACTCCGATGGCGATGACGATAACGCGCCCCAAAACACCGAAAACGCGCCCAGTGTTATAAACGACGACGAACTCCTCGCTCGTGAAAAGTGTGAGGCTCTTGTTTCACTCGAGGACGCCGTCTGGTCTGTCAGCTCAGCAAAGCACGGCAACGGAGTGACGTCTCTGCTGGACAGCTCTCATAGTACCTTTTGGCAGTCCGATGGTGTTATCCCGCACATCATCTTAATAGAATTCCCACGCCTGACCACTGTGCGGATCATTGCCATTTATTTGGACTACCAGCAGGACGAGAGCTACACACCGCGCAAGATCATTGTACATGCGGGAACGCACCGCGGGGACATGGACAAGGTTGCCGCCGTCACCGTAGACAACCCGCAGGGTTGGGTAATGATTCCGCTCCGGACAGAGCCTGAAGTGCCTGAGCCCTCGCCGCGTGGGGTTCCCACAGAGCCCGCGGCGGATGCCGACGATCACACGTATATTGTGGAGGACGGCGTTTGGTGTACGTTCCTCAGGATCTTTATGAAGAAGAATCGACAGAATGGAAGAGACTGTCATGTGCGGGGAATAAAGGTATTGGGCCCCGTTCACCAGTGCCTCTACACGGCGCCATCCTTTGCGCAGCATTTTGTTTTGCGGTGAGTCTTGGAGTGACGGACTCCCTCTCAATGTGCATGGGGATTCCACTCTGCTGCACTCGCCGTGTGACGATGACGAGAAAGCAAGTGTTTGGATATATACATGTTATATATATATATATATATATATATATATTATTTCTACCATCATAATAATCATCATCACTTCCATCATCAACCATAACCGGCTTTTCTTTCTTTTGTTGTTTCCCTCTTTAAAACTTATATATATTGGGTTTACTATAGAAGAGCACGGAAAACATAGCATAGACGATTCAAAATAGAACTTCATTTCTTGGTCTTGCTGTTGTTTTGTAGTATTAGTTTCTCAGTTTGTTGGGGGTGTGCTATTACGCATTCCTATTATTTGAACGCAGTGTTTCTTCTTGTTTTCCCCTTAAGTAGGAAAGTTCGAAAGAATTGAACTCATTCAAAGAAAAAAAAAAGTAAGGGAAGGTTTATATATACATATATATATATATATATACCTATAGAATAAATAAATATAATTATTTATTTATTTATATTTGTATTTATAGAAAGGTAGAAAGAGATATCAGTTTTTGGTACTTGTATCTTAGTCTTGTGATGGCCGCTTTCGGTGAAGACTATGCCGATGACTTTGAAGAGGAAAGGAGTTTACAGAGCGAATTAGCTTCTTTAAAAAATGGCCCTTTATCTCGAACGCACTCCTCGGTAACATCAATGAAAGATGATGGCGTGAGGAATATGGATCCAAACTACTCGCTTGCCTCCCGTGTTAGTTTTAGTGAGTCCACGCCCATGCATCGCGGCAGTAAATCCAAGAACCGCATCGTCACTCCATTCGGTTCTTTGTCCCCTCACTCCTATTCGGTGCCGAATTCTGCGCTATTGCATGTGTCTAAAATAACAGCGGTGCAGCAGCTGGACCCCGAGTTGCCCACGGCCTATCGCCGAGCGCATAATCCCTCTAGCGTTTCCGATGAACACAACGAATCCCATAACTGCCTTTCCTCAAACGGCAATGCAGCAGATCACAGCGATTTAGAAGGCGCTAACTCGCAAAACACGCCCTACAAAGATGCGCAAACGCCAACCAGTCCCCTCTCTACCTCGCCCTTGGAGCGAGGGTTGAATCACAGTACCACACTCCCCGGCAGAGAAGCCATGGCCTCGTGTTCGAAAGCGAAGGGAGCTCGGGAAGTGGAGGATACAGAAGCTCACAGTTTGCCCAAGAGGGTCAAAAGCCCATTGATAACAGCCGAGTTGTATAATCCTTCCGCAGATGATAAAGCCAGAAAGGATGATTTTCGTGAAAGTCCCATAATAAATTCAGCAGCGCGCGAGTGCATATCGACACGGAGTAGCCAATTGGGTAGATCGTCAGGTCGATATTCTTCCGTAGATAGAAGGAATGAAATATTTCCTCCTTCTTCTAATATTTTCTACAGCAATACGACTGGTTTGCACGATGGTATGTATTTTCCGCCACTGCTTCCATTCCTGGTGTCTGATCCAGTTCGTGATTCCTCTGGCGCGGATCAACAGTCATCTACATCAGCCAATCGCACAGACCCACATTCACACAGTGCAGTGCTGAGTGCCAGTACTCCTCTAGTTTGGAAGCGACATGCTGGCGGGCAAGAGAAGCTTGAAACTGTTTCACAACAGCCCAATACCGTTGAATCCAACAATTCGCAATACGATGAGAGTCCAAAAATAGCGAGCGATATCACTGGGAGGAGTCAACCGCGTGATGCCGATACCGATGCTGCGCCTACTGGAAAGGTACGGAAACCAAGAGGCGATCCTGAATTCACACCCTACGTTCCGAAAGAAAGCAAATATTCTCGTAGAGATTCCAAAAAGTCGAAGGCTCCAACTGTCACCAAAAGTAGCCGCTTTCCTCCAATGCGTTCTGGTGCGAATCAAAAGACTCACCTTACTCCAAAAAACTCAGGCTATTCATCTGCGGCGCAATTGGAAAGAAAAGATAGTGCCACGTCTCTCACTCGTGCTGAACTGCTTTCTCAGATTAGGGAGTTGAAGCTTAAACTGGCTGCTTTACGCAGGGAAAGGTCAGGGTCGGCGAATGGGAGCCTTGGGGTTCCTGTGAGTCGTGGGAGTGGAGAGAGTGGACCAGGGAACGTCTCCATTAGAAGGCGTAGAGTAAATTCAGATGTCATTTTACCCCGACTTCGGCGAGAAAATGCGTACCTGCGCCGCATTTTGGAAATGCGTCGGGGCGAAGGTCTGAATACATGTTTGCTTATACGTATGGCAGCAGAGGGTTTGAAGCATGCACTAGAAGAGCTTAAGGAAATGAAAAAGCGAAGAGCTGAATTGGTTACGGAAGATAGACGCGCGTCAATCAATCATCGTAACAAGGCCAAGATACAGATGACACATGAAGAGTTACGAACGCAACAAAATCGTGATGGGCTTTACACTCGTGCAGCTCTTGAGTCTAAATTAGAGGAGATGCGAGAGAAACTTGAGAATATGAAAATTAGCAAACCGCATTTGCTAGAGCGTATTGAATCCCTGGAAAGTGATCTTAAGCGCCGTGGTCTGAGCGATATCAGTCCAGAGGAATACTCCGATCTCAAGGTGAAAATTAACCAGAATGAGCTCATGATTAGAAAGCTTAAGAACTCCATCAGTGTGCACGCGTCGCCCAAGTCTTTAAGTGCTCTTGATAAAGTCCCTTACAGCAGTGAAGAAGATTTATCTAATGTGGATTTTCCTAATAAGGAGGAAATGGAAAGGTTGCTGCGCAATCTCATTCGTCAAGTAGAGAAGAAGGAAAAACAAATTATGAAACGGCGTTGGACCATCGGTACGGACACACCCCCAAGGTTGAGCCAGTCCTCTCAGATTTTGCTCAAAGAAATAAAGCAGACCCCCGAATCGAAAGCTCAAGATACCTCTGGTGTGCCAATGGAAGGCAGTCCCGTTTTGCCAGCGAGTCTTTCACAGTCACACAACGCGTCAAAAAATGCAATCTCCCCTCGAGACCCCCCACTGCATATGAGTGGAATCACTTCGGTGAAATCCACATTGAGCTCGGCTCTCAAAGAAGCTGAGAAAGAAGCACATTCTCTCCAAGGCCAAAGTCGCTCTGGAGGAGACAGTCTATCGCAGGCTCTTTCTGGGGGGTCTAAGCAGAGTTTGCAATCCGCGTCGAAGGCGGCATCGCTGAATAACTTTGATCTAAACTTGCCCATCAAAAGAGATTTATCGACAGATTCCAGCAGCGGCGACGCACTGGAAGCCCTCAGGCGCCGCATTGCGGCATTGGATACTGGAAATTTGCAACCAGCGAAGGAATCTTTGGTGAGTTACAGTGAAGGCGTAGAGGGAACGGAATTTGAAAACACCCCGACGAGCCGAAAAATTACGCCCAGGCAGAGCGATCTGTGGCTGTCGCCCTCTATTTTAGCACTGGGCACCGGTGAGAGTCCAGTCAGGGAGGATGAGGAAGCGGTGGAGGAGGACATCAACTCGGGCCGTAACACTCCGACGTGGCTGCGTGGGTAAGACAAGCGCACTGTTTTCTTACTGCGAATGCTTTCCTAATGTCCTTATTTGGGTAGTCGAGGTGCTTTCGTTTATTTCCCCATTATATTTTATTCATTTTATTTTTGTTTTTTTTTGTCGTGGTGGTACGAAATAAAAGAAAATGTTTTTAAATGAAGTAAAAAGGTAATGAAAGCAAAGAAAAAAAAAAACGAGGAAAGCCGAAACACCTAGTGATATGTATTTCTTCGAATATATTTTTTTTTAACGCCTGAGGTTTCAAAACGACATGCGCAAGGGCTGATCGATGAAATGTTATACTTCTTTTTCCTTCTACCCTCGTTTGTTTAAGTGGCGCATTTACGCTATACTTTTTTTTTTTTTTTCGAAAATGAAAAGACAATTAATCTTTGCGTTTCGTTGCTTATCTTGAGTTTCTTTGTCCTTGTACTGAATCTTTACTGTTGAGATTTTTTTTGTTTGTGTATGTGTTTCTAGGTGCGTTGTTTTGTTTTGTTTTTTCCTTCGCACCTATGCACTACCTTGACGCTTAGAGTTTTGGTACAATTAATGACCGTCAAAGAAAAAATGGTTGTTGTTTTTGTTTTTTTGTTTTTGTTTTTGTTGCAGTCTGTATTCTGTTTGGATTTTTTGTTGTTCTTGTTGTTATCTTTTTTCTTTTATTTTTCTTTGCTTCTTTTTTTTTTTTTTTACACACTGTATGGAATACAGTTTTTCCCTCGTAGCTCTTGGTTGGAGTGGAGGAAGAAAGGGTTGTTGTTTTGTTTGGTTTTTAGGACATTCCCTTTTTGCGCTATTCATTCATAGTCACACACAAACGCAAAAAAAAAAAAAAAAAAATCTACTAGTGGAATTATGTCATCTTCGCGGGAAACGAAGCACGCGGCTTGGGTAGATGTTGTGGCTGGTGGCTTTGGTGGAGCTTTAGCGAAATCGTTTCTCTCTCCATTTCAGCGCGTTGTGGTGCTTCAGCAGCTTGGCGAGCACAAGGAATTCAACACATTTCAGCTCATTCGCCATGTGAAACGACAAGAAGGACTAAAAGGATTTTGGAAGGGAAATCTGACCTCCATGATCATTCGTGTGCCGTACTCTGGCTTTCAGTTTGTGCTATATAGCCAACTGAAGTTCTTCTTTCAGGATCTCTGCGAGACACACGTGCGGCCGAGCTGCGGGGCACAAGGAGCAGGGGACGGGAGCGGTGCCCACAGTGGGGAGACGCTGGAGCGCTTTGTGATGAAATGTGGCGCCGGTGGAGTCTCCGCGACTATCGCAGGCGCCGCTGTGTATCCGGGAGAAGTGGTTCGACTACGGCTCATGTCCGGTGAAAAGCAGTTTAACGGTATTTTTAATACCATTTCAGTGATTTATAGAGAGAATAATTCGTTTCGGAATTTTTACAGAGGACTTGGTGCGTCTCTCATGCAGCGAGTGCCAGACATCTTAGTGAGCTTCGCTACATACGAAACTGTTAAATATGCTTTACTTGAACGTCAAATGAAAAGCAATTTTCTTGAAACACATCCTTCGTATAAGAACGTTGCCGCCACTGTTGCGGGTGGTTCAGCTGCAGCCATTATGTCTATTATTGTGGCTTTTCCACTGGATGTGGCCAAGCGCCGTATCGGCATGTCCGGTCAGGGGAAGAGTAAGATTGTGTACAAAGGGGTACGGGATTGTCTCCGACAGGTTTATGTGCAGGAGGGCATTCGCGGTTTGTACGCCGGATCGCGAATGGAAGCCGTTCGGTGTGTGCCACAAGTGGTGCTTATGTGGTTTTTTATCGAAGCCATTCAAGATGTTCTCACAGACAGCTTTCCTCATAAATAAATTCCGATTAAATTCATCCATCCTTTCCTTTTTTTTTTTTAAAGAAAAAAAAAAGAAAAAGAAATAATAATAAACAAAAAAAAAAAAAAACAATTGTTTATTTCGTATGATGTTCCCACGGAAAGCGCGAAGCTGTATACTTTTATATGATTTCCGTTGATTTGTTGGATTTTCTAATAAAAATTTCCAATGTTGATTTTTTAAATTATTTCCTTACATTGTTTTGATCAAACAACAAAATGATGTAAGGAAGGAGGGAGATTATAACGGAAGGGGAATATGTCCTTCTGATATTTTGATTCTGGAGGCGAGGTACATTATCAAACGCATGAGAAATGGCGGTTTGTGTAACGCATTTGTTCGTGTTGTTTGCTTTGGTTACGATGACCAGTTTATTCGGTAAAGACTTATAAAACTAAATCCGTCTATGTTTTTTTTTTTTCTTTTCTTTTCTTTTCTTTTCTTTTCTGTGTGTGTGTATTTATATCTATATATATATATATATATATATATAAATTATTTTCTATTCTGGACGGAGAAGTTTTTTAGTTATATTTGTTATTTTATTTTATTTTTTAACTTCTNAGGAGGGAGATTATAACGGAAGGGGAATATGTCCTTCTGATATTTTGATTCTGGAGGCGAGGTACATTATCAAACGCATGAGAAATGGCGGTTTGTGTAACGCATTTGTTCGTGTTGTTTGCTTTGGTTACGATGACCAGTTTATTCGGTAAAGACTTATAAAACTAAATCCGTCTATGTTTTTTTTTTTCTTTTCTTTTCTGTGTGTCTGTATTTATATCTATATATATATATATATTTAAATTATTTTCTATTCTGGACGGAGAAAGTTTTTTAGTTATATTTGTTATTTTTTTTTTTTTAACTTCTCTACCTGTTTTTCCAATTTTATTATTAATATTTTTTTTTTTTCGCTACTCAAAGTATTGTTATAATTTTATATATATATATATATATACGTATAAAAGGGTATATACGTGTATATACATAGATATAGGCCAAAGTGAAAAGAGAAGCCATCACGGAAGGACGATAAACTGATCCAAGCAGTTCCTGATAGGTAATATAAGGAGGTGGTAACGGAGGTTCACAGACAGAGGGGGGGGGAAAAAAAAAAACTTATCTTTTTTTGTTGTTGTTTGTTTCACTTAATTGGCAACAAGAAGAAATAATACAAGGAGATATATATAAAGATTATTTTGCTGAAGAATAATCGAAATGGCAGAGACAGCACAGGCGAGGTCATATCTAGATCACCTGAGCAACACACTACGAGCAGCGAATAATAATGCGACGGCTGATATACTCGTGCGTGCCAATGAAGAAATTATGCGCTCGCAGTGGTGTGAAATGACCGATGATCTCCTTTTAGCCATTCGTGACCCAATGGTTTTAGAAGCCGCCTATGATTTACATGAAAATGTGCTTCGTATCACTCGCATGGATATGTCCACTGTTGCCTATGTGATGCTTTTGCATCGCATCTGTTTCAGTCCACATAGTACACTTCAGAAAGCCCTGGAGTTGCTTGATGGTGCTGTCATGTCCCTCTCCTCCAACTCCGCAGAGCAGGGCGAACACGCGGCGCAGTGTATTCGCGCACTGCTACTTCTCGAGAGCATTCTGAACAATGTGAACACAGAACTCCCAACTGGTGTGGCGCAACACCAGGCTCGTCAAATTCTGGATACCGTGGAAAACTATATTCACTCCAAGCAGATGCATGAAGTAGAGCCTGTGTTGACGGCTCTCCACTGTAAAGCCCGTGGAAAGGACTATGAAATTCGCCGTCAGTATACCAAGTATTACAAAAATGCTTTTGAGACAGTGAAGAGTGCTGAACGTGCGGAGATGCGGATTTTGGATAATGATATGTTGTCACTCGCATTTAAAACTGCCATTGCTGCTTTACTTTCAGAAGATATTTTTAATTTTGGCAAATTACTTAATGAGCAGCACTTTACCCAGCAGCTTGCGAACTCTCCGGCCAATAGCTGGCTTCTGGAGTGGCTGTGTCTTTGTAATGATGGAAAAGTAGAGGCATTTGAACAGTTTGCCCAATCGCATCAAACACAAATCAATGCCATTCCAAACATTGCGTCTGCCGCTCCAGCAATTGCACGAAAAGTACGACTTATGGCCTTTTTGCATTTGGTCTTCTACACACCATTTAACGAACGAACCTTTACGTTTGACGTCATTGCCAAGCGCTGTGCGGTGGAAGAGGATCGCGTGGAGCCGCTACTGCTCGCGGGCTTAGCAAAAGGTATTGTGATTGGGAAAATTGATGGACTGACGAGCGAAGTGCACATCACTTGGGTGGAGCCGCGCGTGCTGAGTCTGCTGGAGGTAAACGAACTCGCCACGCACGTGTCGAAGTGGAAAGAGAAGGTGCTGGGGCTCTCGAAACATGTGGCTCACATTGCGCAAGAAACTCCAAGGTAATGCGAAGAAGTGGAGGACAAGGGAAGAAGAAGAAGAAGAAGAACGAAAAAAAAAAAAAGGAAAGAAAAGAAAAGAAAAAGTACAAACAATAAAAAAAAAAAAAAGAAACAAGAAGCCAACATGGAAGAAAAACAAAATCAAAAAAAAAAAGGAGGTAGGGGTGTTTTTATCGCTTCCTCCTTTGTTTATTGTTTTGTTTGGGTTCATGCAAAAAAAGGCTGTGTTTTTCCTAGGGAGTGTGAGAGAGTGAGAGAATGAGAAAAGCGAATCAAAGACCATTAAAAAAAATGCAAAGAAAAGAAAAAGGGGGAAAAAAAAAAAACGAATTATGTTTCCCTCAAAGAAACATAAGTGATTTTTTTTTTTTTTTGCTTAGCTTGCTTTGCAATGTTATCACCATCGTATTTATATATATATATATATATATATATCTACATTATTGTTCTCTTTATTCTAAACTCCATGTGAACGAGTTATTGTTGTTTGCCAGAAAGTATGGAAGCAGACGGCCGCACAGAATAATGGAAGGATGGGTTTGTACTGTTTCTGCTGATTTTTTTTTTGTGTGTGTTTTCTTTGTTTGTTTGTTTTTGCTAGTAACAGACTAAAAGTAAAAGTGTTTACTTGTTCTTTTGGTTTTTCTCTTTCTTCTTTCTTTCATTGATTCTTTCTCTCGTTTTCTCTTTTTTTTTTTTTGATTCATTTTGCTTTAGTATATGTGGGGAAAAGCAATACACATAAAAGACTGAAAAGGTAATCACACAGTTGTTAAGTATTTTGTGTGTTCCTGTGCTTAGCACTCTTTACTCACAAGAGGCAAATATCGCTTTTGTTAGTTTTTTTTGTTTTTCTGGTTGACTGTGAGAGAGCTGGATCATCCTCTTTCAGCCTCGTCACATTTCTATAACAATAATAATAATATATATATATATATATATATAAACTCAAAGAAGCAATTGAAATGCCTCCTTCGGGACCACTGCCTTCCGCCAAACTCCCAACTGTGACGGAAGTTCAAAGTCCTTTGCAGACTTCTAGAAATGTAATTTGTGATATGAATCGGACACTTTGTGAGTTACTAGAATCACTTCAAAACGCAAAGCCTGTGGGTGACCCATCATCGGTTACTGCTATTTTACCAGTCGATGCAGTTACCTGTGATAATGAGTCACTTGGCGAGTATATTATTGCCATCCGTGAGGCTGTTCATCGGACAGAGCCGGTAATGAAAAATAAAAAACGCAAAACCGTTAATCGAGTGCAGCAAGAGACTCTCAACGAAGAAATTTCCACTCACCTTCGCTCTCTCGGACAGGCAATGGCCATTCTGACCCTTCACATGGACGAAATAAACGATCTCCTCCGCAGCCTTCGCCAGAAGGAGTTGATATTGCTTCAGTACTATGAAAACTTGGATGAAGCCATTGAGGATGGCGAGACGGAGACAACGCACCGTAACACATTGTTTCATCGCCGCAATCGATTGATGCGTCGCGAGGCACCGCAGCAGCGGTACACCAGCAGACGCGAACTTCTCGAGACGCGCCTGGAGCAGTTCCAGCGTGTCCACGCGGAACTGAAAGCTAAAGAAAGTGACCTGGCGCCTTCTAATATGGATGATAGCTTTGGTGGGTTTGGGAGAAATGCTTCTATGAGTGGATGCCTGGATGAGGAGAAATTTGTGGATGATGCCTTTGATGTGGCACAGGGTAAAAAGAATAGTCCGGAGGTACAGTTACTTCTGCGTGCGTTACGGCCATTGTGGCGCCGAGTTCAGGCGACACGCATTGAGCCACCGCTTCCCTCACGTATGATAGAGTCATGGTTGCGAAAGGATCTGATTCTACCGTTTTCCGCCCGAGTACTTGCGCTAAAGATGGACGAGGCAGGAAATGCAGGGGATCGCTTTGTGGAATGGTATGTAAACACCATACTTGATCCACTTGCCATGGCGCAGCTTGTGGAGTTGATGCCTCGTGAGTACCTTGTTACCACCACAGCAAGACTTGCAAGTGCGTGTGATATGTGTCTTAAACTTCGACAGTCACAGGCTCTGCCAGATATCTCTCATGTTGTTCTCCAGGCCGTTGCGGAAGGTCGCTCAGATGCGTTGGCATCACTCGTCCTTTCTCAATCTGTCTCTTTTCTTCGAGCTTTGGATGATGAAGAACAAACTGCAGTTATTTTTTTCGCTGCATTGCTTACGGGTCAGATTGAGGTCTTGCGGCGAATTATTTCTGTTGGCTTTTACTGTACAAAAGCCCTTATTGTATGGCTGTTTCTTAATCCAAATGACGCTGATCCTTATTACAAGGAGTTTGTAACTCAAACACTCGCGAATGTAAATCGTTACTTAGTCACTGAGCGCGGCTCATTAGATCTTGAAGTTAGTGAAATCACACACGGTGACATTTCAGATAATCTTACCCAAGAGCAGCACTTCACTGCGAGTGGCGCCACTCCATCGTTTTTCGGCGGTCTTGTCGAGTCCTTACGCCGATTTCTTTGTAACCGTGCTGCACTGAAAAGCGAACGAGCGCGTGTGTCGGTTCGCCCAATGAAAGAGGATGTATTGACAGATGCACAATCGAACGATCCTCCCATATTCACTCCTACTCCTCCAACCAAAACAGAAAAGACATCTGCGCTTTCATTTTCAAATGTGTTGTTAACTCGTCGATTGGATCGTCTTTTGCTTTCCCGGGCGCAATGTGCAGTGCTTCCTGGGGTAAGTACCTTTCGAATGCGACGCATTGACCCATGGGGATATGTTCCACTGGAGGGGACGACGGAATACCTTCTTCTTCTTGGGGATACATCGACAATAAATGCACACACTGTGCGAATGCCGCCAGAGTACGCACTGGGATGGGAAGATATTCCTGTTGAACGCAAAACTGGGAGAGGCTCATCAGCGCGAAGTAATGAGTTTCGGGATGTTAAAAAAAGTATACCACCAAAAGCCTCAGCGGATAAAAGTAATCTGCGCAATCAAAGGAATGAAGGAATTGATCGCACTTTTTACTATGAGGCTCACATTTCGATTCCTTTTTTGTTGGCTGATGTACCGGTTACTTCAGAATCGTTTGAAACAATCTTATCCATAGATGAAAAGTGCTGCGCTTTGCAAGAGACAAGTGTATATGTTGGCTGGTGTTCTGAAGAAATGGTACCGTCTGCGGATGGTAAAACTGTAGGACCTCCATTAGGAAGTGACGCACATTCAATAGGTATTTCTTTTGACATTGTGTACCGTGGCCGTTTGCGCGACGGTGGGGAGCGTGTTATTATTCGACCTATGCGCCACGCTAAAGGTCAAAGTACTCCAGTTTTTATCAAAGATGAACCTCAACATGAGGAACTGGACTCGACATTTATGTCTACCAAAAAGGACGCACTATTGGAGCTTCGCATCGATTCCTCAACGCTGGGCGGAAAGTCTGGTTCTGACGTGTTTGGAAACCGAAGAGGAACTCAATTCTCCCAATCATTGAATGCATCCACTGCCCCGTTGCAGCTGAGTGTGAAGAGAGACAGAGTTATCCCCAAAGCACATTTAATGGATGATGAAGGTGGAAGCTCACCAGATACATCGCCTTTTGCGGAATTACCCAGATTAATGGGTTCAGGCGCAGATATTTGCCAAACAACATCGGTTTTCGATGATCTTTCGCTCTACGGCTCACTACTACTCGTTGTGGGTTGTAAGGTGAACCTACGCACACATTGTGCTTCTTTTGTGGTGAACGACAAGGAACTCTGTGATGTGTTTACACTTTTGCCTTCTCCCAATGCTTTACGACCTGCCGTGACATTACGTGCATCGGAAAAAACAGCCACTGCTCTACAGAGAAATAATCCTACAGAATCCGCTGTAGTTCGATTTGCCTTTTCTGCAGAAAGGTTAATTGATAAGTCATACAACAAGTCAAGTAACTCACTGAGCTTCATTAATTCTAGAAGTAGGAGTTCTATTTGCTCAGCATTAGTGGATAAACCACGCAATATACGGCGCCCCGAAACCAGTGAAATTCCGTACATTGATAATTCACACCCATATCTCTTTGATGATGTGATGATGCAGTGTGCGTTTCTTCGAGTCTTTACACAAGCGGAATCATCCCTGGAAGGCGGAATGGATGAGATTTTAAGTGGGGCAGATGCCATTGCATTGGGGAAATCCGTCGTGGGGGTCACAGCATGCCGTGTTCGAGCACTTCTGAACACACCAACCAGTTTAGACAGTCTTTTGTTCTTTCCACCGGTTTATGTGCGTCGCAGGACGGATGATGTAGATAAAGGAACTATCGGTGTAACAATTATTCCTGCAGATGCCTCACTTGCTCCTATTTGTGTTGCGTTATCCTTGAGACATCGTATTGCGGCCTATCACATTGCTGTGAATCCTTTAACGGACTTTCAGAGTACCGATGAAATGAATATGCGACAAAGGCGCATGGCCATACTAGCCGCGGCTTCTTTGGGATACGAAGAAGTTCTTTATGTACTATTGGAACGCATGCCTATTTTTGAAGTATTGGCGCTCTTTACTATTAAAAAAACAGAAGAACAGCCAACGAGTGTCATTTCGCCAATCCGAGATATTGGAGGTGGAACTTTTGTTAAATGTAACGCAAATATAAGTTTTATGAAGCAGTTTTATCGGTCTGTAACCTTGATTCATCGTGTTGAGTATACACCTTTGCATTGTGCACTTCTTGAGGGGCATGAACGTTGTGTGCACCTTTTGTTGTACTACCTGGAAAAGAACCTTTTAGATGAGCATAAACGTCATGCTGTAAATGTTCTTACCCGTAGTGGTGAAACGGCATTGGTAATGGCCTGCAAAGGTGGTAAAAGTAGTGTTGCCAAACGTCTTCTTGCGATGGGGGCATACCCTTCTAGCTTTGATCGTGTTTCAAGGTCTAATTGTTTGGAATTGGCCTGTGCAAGTGGTAGTGAGGAAATCGCTGAGACTTTGCTCGAGACGTCGGACTATAAAATTTTAGCAGCGGTAAATCATGTTGGTAATGCCTCACCACTCTGTTGGTGTGCGTTGAATAATATTGGTTCTCTCATTAAACGACTTTTGCAGAATGGTGCAAATCCTAACATTGCATTGGAAGGTCTTACGCCACTTATTCTTGCAGTTACGTTTGGTTCTGAAGCTGCTGCGCTGCAACTTCTCGAGTGGTGTGAGCCCATAGTAAGTGATTTACAAACACCTTCTGAGTCACTGAGCTGTAAAGCAAATGAAGCAATAGTAGAAAGTGGAGAAGTTTCTGTCCAGATGTTAGGTTCTCTCGCTATTCCAATTCCGTCTAAGCAGACCTTTGCTTCTATTTGTGTCAATGCAATTGACCCTCGTTCGCAATGTACGGCGCTTCACATTGCATGTGAGCTCGGACAATTAGAAGTTATGCGTGCATTAATGGAGAAAGGGGCTTCTCTTAATCTACAGAACAAGTCAACCTTTGCTACTCCATTGCAAATGGCTATTATGAATGGTCACGAAGATTTGGCATTGGAACTGCTAGAATATGCCAAGGACAGGCTTCGTCGAGGGTTTAATGCGCTTGATATTGCAATTATTGATAAAAATGGTAATACAGCTCTTCATCTTGCGTCTGCAGAAGGAATGCTCCCAGTGATTGAATACATTATGTCACAATTTTCGGATGATGAAATTACCCGACTTTGTAATCTTCGTAAATTTACAAAGCGTCCCAATTCTGTCAGTGTAACGGCGTCCAACCGAAGTGGCCGAACGCCTCTTCTTATGGCTATCTATGCACACATGGAGGAAGCCGCACAACTCATTGTCTCTTTAATGCCGGATGTCCTCTCAAATCCTGGGGGCGCAGTGATTGAAGGCACCTGCATGGCACTTTTAGCTAGTGAAGCTGAAGGTCTGGATAACGTTACCCTGTTTCTCCTTTCTCACCCTCTTTATGCTGCCGCGGATGCTTTTCGTGAAAACTTTTTTGCGCGATACAATGCTCAACGTATGCGGCTTGACCAACAAGAAGACCTTTCCGAACACTTAACTCCCCCTGCGGAGCAATCGGAGCGTGAAGCGTTCCCCCGAGATGCCTTGACCAGGCGCAGTATTATGCGGCCACACTCAAGACCATCACCGCGTCATCGACGAAAAACAGATCTCAGGGGCGGACTCATGCGGCGAGCAAGTATCTCACTTGCCACATCCCACCATGAAGGTTCCATACCTGTCATTAAACAGAATGCGAATGTGGCGGCTTCGCGAAATAGAGCTTTGCATCAACCACATACGGCATTTCGTGTGGCGCGGAGGAGACGCAGTAGTTTTTTGCAAATGCTGCTTGCAAAATGTGGTAACGTTCCCTCTACGCGGAAAGCCATTCACTGTCTTCTTCGTGGTTTTGCTGTGGAGGAGTTATGCGCAATGTTGGATGTAATTATCACCGAAACCTCACGTGCATCACAGAGCCGTGGGGCCATGCAATACGCAGAATTGATTATTGGGTTTCTCACTGACCACAGTGGAATCTACATTACTTCCAGTGATGCCCTTTCATTTACTAAAAAAATGTATACCATACAGATACTTGCTGAAGCAGTATCCAGTACCGAACTTGCGGCCGCAAAGAAGAAGTTGAATGAGACGCCTCCTTTTTGCTCTGAACTTTTTACAATTGTTCGCACTCGTGGTCATCAAGATACTTGCATAGATGATATGCGTCATTTGATCGAGCAGCGCGGCAAGAGTGGCGCCTCTTTGACAAAGGATCTCACTTCACCATTTGGCTTTACGTTACTACAACTTACCGCTTCGTTGGAGCTTTCAGAAGTTACTGAATTCCTTCTTAACGAGTGTGATATGGAAGCACTCTATGTCTCTCCCAGTTGCGAAGAAATACGAAAACCTTTTCTTTCTTCTAAATTGACGGATGATACTGGCTTGACTACTGCCAAGTGGCTCCTTACACCATTCCGCCTTGCACTTCTTTCAAGAAATCGTGATATACTAGAAGTATTTTTACCAGAAACGTTCACCGATGAAGTTGCGGAGGAGTTGATGGAATTTCGTGAATCCCCTATTGGGGACCCTTTTCAACAGACCGCGTTACAAGAAGTGTTGCGTCAGCCACTGGATGGCGTTCCTGAGGCGACTGCAATGGCAACTTTAGATATGGCGCGACATTTACTGCGACAAGGCGCTGCAGTGCATAGCAATGCCGATGCGGAGGGAAATGATGCGTGGATGCTGGCCGTGCGCTCCTCTCCTGGTACCGGAAGACTTCTCGAGCTTTTTTTTGACGAGAATGTTGAAATGGATGAAGAGAGTGAAGAAGAAAAAGAATTTAACTTCTACGAGGAAGAAAAAGGAGAAACAGACTCAGATAAGGTGATGCAGGAAAAAAATATCCTTCAAAAAGATAAACAGCGACAATCTTTTTCAGAATCTTTGGATAACGCATCGGAAATTCAAGCCTCGGATAGCCTTGTTAGTGGGTTGCACGATGGACTTCCAAGATTTGTTCGAGATACTCATGCTTTGTATCCTTTTGCTACTCTGAATCGACAATGTGGCTTGTTTGAGACCAATCGCAAGGCGTACAATGCACAGATTTTGTTTCTTTGTGTCGATCACAATCCTCGACACCTCATTGTGTTACTTGAGCGTTACTCTAACGTTCTTTCGCCTTCAGCTGTTCACCCCCGAACTGGCGAAACAATCCTTATGTATATTTTGAGTAAAGCAGTTCATTTTTATGAGAGTGCAGAAGACACAACTTGTTCCACAAATGCCGGAGGCCACGGGCGCATCGTGTCTTCTGACACAGAACTGAAGACAATCTCACGCATAGCTTCTGCTCTTGAGGATACAATCAGCAGCCCCAATGAAAATGACTACGAGGATGAGGGTATTCCGTACCGTGATCCACTCACAATCCCTTCTGTAGTTACACTAATTAATGTAGTAGAGCAGATGCTACAGAAATTTTATATTTCCAATTTACATCACCGGCGTGAAGACGGTGAGACGGCGCTGAGTCTTGCGGCGCGGTTAGGCAATACAAGTATAGTTTCGCTTATTGTACGACCTGTACACAGGAGTGCGAATTTACTACCGCCAGCATTAAGCTCAACTCTTGGAGTGGGTGATGACTCTGAAAGTATCCAAGGGGCTCCTGATGAAATCAACCCCGATCTGGAAAAAAGCCTGTTATTGGTGAACTGTTTATCAAATCTCTCGACGCGATTGTATTACTCTGAAAATGAACTGGAAACAATTCTTGCCATCTCGAGGCACATTTCTGATGTAGATACACGGCTTACTTTTATTTCGATAGTTTTCACCAATTTGCATCCCATATTGTCATTGCGCGTGGCGGGTCATTTTGCCAGTGATGCTAAGAAGATACTCTTGCGGCCAGAAGCGGCCAACGCCTTTTGGTGTAATGTTCTCTACGCGCAATACACCGGTCGTCTTGATGAAGTCGCTATGAAACCATCGCAGTGGAATTCACTCCTTATTGTACTGCTCCCAGTAGCTCCTGCGGTAGCTTTGTACCTTATCAAATCTTCTCCTATGCTTGCATATGTACGAATGCAAAATCCTTCTCAGGAACAATCAACATTGACCACTCCAGTGCGACTTGTGGCTGGTAAAAAAAATAATTGGAGTGAAATAGTTAAACGTACGGAAGCATATTTTCGTCAACTCGCCATAGCTTCGGCAAACATTTTGGCTCCGAACACATCGAGTCAACAGCCTATTCCTGCCTCACAGCGACAAGCATTCAGTTCCATGGCTGGTCTCTTCAATGAAATTATAGAACTGACCGTGCGTTTTGACAACGCTTCACTCTTGGTTGATCTTTTAACGAATAATGAACCACTGAAGGATCACCTGAAGCAGGTCTTTTGTTGGCTTATGGAGAACCAACATTTGGATGTCATTGCGTTTGCAGCAGGGAGCATAGATGTGGTGAAGCTCCTAGCAGGTATGCCGGTGGCCGCAGCGTATATGAGTTGTGATAGATATGATCGCATTGATCCAAATACAGGATTTCCAGAAGATTTACGGCGGTATGATGCATCCGCATGTGATTCTATGGACTCTATACCGATGGGCAATCGACGACGTAGTTTTGATAAACCAGCTAATATTTCTTCTCGTACGGCAAACGCACCTCAATCGAGTAGCTTCCGCGGAGTATTACTCTTACCAGATGCATTGATGCCATCACAGTCGCCTGGGCGACGTTCCAGAGGTGTCGTGGGTACCCCTTCTTCAGCCGATTCAGCCACTGCGCAGGAAGCAACGAAAGGGGAAGATGAGCCACTCGGCGAGACGGTCATGCAGTACATGGAGGTACTCACAGCTGCACGCGAGCGTACCCAACCCGCGGCCGTTACATGGGGTGTTGGGGCAGCCGCGCGGCCTGTCTTACTGCAAAAAGGGGCGGAGAAAGAAGCGAATCGTTTAAATGTGGATAGTTTTCACAGCACTATGGTACCCTCGGTGGGGAGTCGAGGAAGGTCCACGATCCAGTTTAGCGAAGGTCATAGTAACTCAATATCACCTTATGTCACCTCAGGGAAGGAAAAAAAAGGATTAAGCGAGTCACCCATGTTGCCATCACTTAAGCATCGCTCTTCTTCTTTAAAGTTACTCAAAGTTGCTTCCTTACCACCCATTCGGACAATAGGGACCCCAAAGCGTTCAGCTACCACACTCGTAGATGCAATTGAGAGGGGAAGGCTTGGTGGTGCTTTGAGTAACGTGACTGCGCCAACGGGGCCGATACGTTACTTTGCACATTATCTATGTGACTGGGCTTTGCATTCAACTCTCGTGCTTCACGCACCAAAACCATCACTTCGAACGATTGAGACGATATTGTATCTTCTTGATTTCCGTGCTCCCGTCACAGTCTCAGTGATAAAAATATTTTTTGCCGCTTCAAGACCGGCGAGCTATTGGGCTTCTGCCAGTGGCGAACAACTCACACTTAATTACACGACGCGCACGCATAAGGACACACTTCTGCATCTTCTAGTTCAGCAAGACCAGTTGCAGCTGACTCAGTACTTCTTGGCTACCGCCTTGTTTTACTTTACGCGGTATCAGTATGATCCACCGAGTGTCATGCCACCAAAGTTTTTGGTGATGGATTTTAACCTAACTTCGTCATCGAGTAGACAAACTTTGGAATCTCGTCACTTCGGGTCATCTTACGGAGAAAAGATGAAGAGAAATGGCCAGCAGCATGGTGAAGAAGAAGAAGAAGAAGATTCCTCGTACCCTGCTGTTTTTTTGCGTTGTATGCTAAAAACCAATAAGTATGGACTCACACCGTTTGATTATGCAAGAGGTCCAATGGTTTCTTTATTGATGGAGTATGGATGTGTACCGCCATCGTACCGACCGAATCCTGGGGGATTCTGTAGATCTGTTCGCCTCTCGCATGCCAATTCTACCCCAACGTGGCATACGTTCCAATCTGTGCCTCGGCTCTTGCTTGTCTCAAAAAGTCTCATTAAGTTGCGCGACGATAGAGGGCAAAGCGTGCCGCCCACAGGCCCTCACACATCGGGAGAAGCGGTGACGGGTTCGGGAGATACACGCATACCTGATGCGACGATAGCGCGAAACCAGGTCGTTAGCCAACGTTTGACACGTGCAGCAGGACTGGAAGAATTGCCAACGGATGATGTGAGTCTTCTTCACCTTGGTCTCTGCTCTGCTAAAGATGAGCTTGTGTTGCAGAAAATTGCGACAAACCGCCAGAAGCAGTTGGCCCTCCTCGCATCAGGGAATGTATCTGATTACACAATTCCACCTATCATGCCGCCGGATGTGCCTGAGCGTTCGTCCCCACCCTCAACGATGAAAGCTGCAAGCTCAGTGGGTAAGATGGGTTTAAAGCGTCAACGCGGAAGTAAACCTCCTTCAGGTCGTCAACCTGAGAAGGAGCCACCGACTGCATTGGGCTTGTTACATGTTCTCCGAGATCGTGGCTTTGTGACTTTTCCGCTTGTATTGCCATTGAGTGAGGTTGGGGATTCCGGGCGACAATCTGGAGTCTCGCAGAATGAGACAGCCATTCTTATTTCCATGACACCAATGATGCTCGCGCAGTGTGCAGGTGTGGTGAAGCGGGAGGAGTCCTCTGCGCACTCGGCTCCGCATAAAAAATCTACAACGTCCTCTATTCCCCCGCGCTTTTCCATCTCGGAGAAGGGTTCATCATCAGCGGAGTTGCTTGAATCTTGGATTGCTACGCGTCGGGTGAAAACAAGCGGAAAGGATCCTAACATGCACTTGTTGGTGAAGTCATTGAATGGTGGTGCCTTGGGACAGAATATTCGCGCTCTTTCCCTCACAAGCGCGCCATCCTACGATCCGAAAAGATAAGTTTGAGGATTAAGAAATAAAAGCATAGGTTGCTTGAATGTAAAAAAATGGTTACTGAAGCCTTTTGTTTTTTGCTTTATGTCTGTATGTGACTGTGTGAGTGTGTGTTGCTGGGTAGACTCTATGTATTGTACAAATGCATCGTAAAGACGAACAAAAGTTTTTTACTTATCGTTTTCCCTTTACTGTTGCTGAATAGTATTTGCTTTTTTTTTTTTTCCTCTGTTGTGCTTCTTTATAGATTGTAATATTTTCATTTTTTCTCTCCTGCTTACATTTCTCTTATGTTTCTTATTTCTTTAGCTACCCTTGGCGCACCAAGGTATATATATATATATATATATAAAGTTTAGAAGACCTTACACCATTAAAGGAAAAAAAAAAAAAAATAATGTCTTTATTTTACGCATTCATCAATAGAAAACGCATCTTTTTCTCAGATAGTTCTATTGCCAAGGCTTCTCATGTACACACTTGTCTTAATGGCTTCTCAGCCGGCCTTCTCCTTTTCATTCTTCTTATATGCACCGCAGAGGTAGGTGCGAACAACATGAGCAAAACACCAACGGATCTCAAGGTGAGTGGAGGTAATGCAACGCGCAGCAAAGAGGTGGTCAAAGATGCTGATTTAGCCGTCTCACAGACTATGGAATCTCTAAAGCAGATCCAATATTATACACGAGAATGCACGAGATCAATCACTCGTCTTCAAAAAGCTCACATGCGTTCAAAAAGAGTGTCCCGGAGGCTCAAAGCTTTTTTACAGCAGAGTCAAAGTAAAAACATTCCTCAAGATGTTATCGACAAGGCAACAAAGGCCTCTGCAGCGGCCAAAGCATCACTAGATATTATTGAATTGGATATCCTTCAGGTCATTTATCATGCTTATCAAGTGACATCTACTTATAATGATGATGTTCAGTTGAAATCTGTTGAAGTATTATCCAAAGCACGCGAAATAAGTAAATACGCAGATTCAGATGTTGGCAATGCGAATAAACTGACAGAGATGGAAAAATTGTTACTTGAGACAAAAAATATAACAGAGCTAGCCCGGAATGATACATTGCTTGTAGAGGGTTTTGTTAAAAATTCTACCAAACTCGCTTTTGTGTCGGAGAGGATGGCCTTCCGATTGGAGAATGCCAGAACGGAGGTCGAGGAAGCGCTGTCTGAAGAGTGAAAAGACAATGGAAACACAAAAAGTAAAAATAAAAAAAAAACAAGCGCAGTGTTGGATTACTAGTATAGTAATTTTACCTAATTGTGGCCTAGTTGGGTATTCTTTTTGAATTATTTTTTTTTAAGTTATTGTTGTTGTTTAATTTGTGTTGCTAAAGAACTTTTTATGTTGCAGTATAAGTACTTGTATGTGTACGAGATGGAGCCTAACTGATTTTTTAAGTCGATAGCTTACTTTTCGAGGTTATATTTTCTCCTATATATATATATATATGTCTTGATTTTCGACTCAATTGATAGGCATTATAAAAATGCGAACGGAGAGCACTTATTCTATAAGCGCATAGTTACATCAGTACGAAAGTGGGTTAACTTTTCACCAAGAATTTTTGTATCAAAAATGTTTTTATTGTCGATGCTTTTTGGGTGAGTATTGGAGACCCTCTTTTTCATGTGTGCGCAAAGACATTTCATATGAGGAACTCGGATAAGATAAGGTGGATGGAATAACAGAAAAGCAAGAAAAAGAAAGGAGAGAGGTGCAATTGTCGCGTTGTTGATGGTATTGTTGTTTTCGGGTTGTGATGAATCTTTTTCATCGTTGAATGTGTTTTTCTTTAGTCATTGAAAAGACGCAAGTTATTGTTTTGCTTCTGTTATACGTCAAGTTTTTTTTTTTTGTTTTTTTTTTTTTGTGGGCCTTCATAACTTTTTTTTCGTTGGTTAGTTGGTTTTGTGTAAGTTACTACTTATTATATGCACTATCCCCATTTGCCCTTTAGTTTTTTTTTTTTTGTTTCTTTTTTTTTTCCTTTTTATTATTGCTTCTTAGGAATAACAGAGAGATGAGCTTGAAGGGATCTGGTTCGTTCGCTGGCCCTGGCGCAGCTGGTCAAGGAGGCCCGCCCACACGCCATCACTTCCACAGGCATGACCAAGGAGGTGGTCCTGCTCGCAAGCGCCCGCGTGTGGCATGCCTGCAGCAGCCCTTCTCTCGCCAGATGTATCAAATGATCATTCGGCAGCTTCACCACGACGGCTATGTGGCCGCGGCGTCCTCAGTCGCGGAGGCCACTGGCGTTCTGGTGCCATTTCTTGAGGATCGTGGTGACCGTCTTTCGAGGCTTGTTAGTAATGGTTTGGCGGTGGAATCTAGCTCTGTGACGGAGATGGATAACTTTCTTGCGTCTGAGGTGGTTGAGCGATATCTCAGCGCATCAAGACTTTATATTCCACTCCAGCTAACGGAAAATTGGTCGGTTGGCCGCATGGCGTATCGAATGCGTGAGAGATTTACCACTTCTTCACTTGGTGGCGCCATTCGTCGCATTGTCTTCTCACCTGACGGATCTCTCGTGGCATGTGGAGGGGCAAATGGTCTTTGTAACATTTATTCCCTTAAGACTATTGAAGATCTCATGGCTCTTGAAGAGGTGCGGCAAGAGAATCAATGCAGAGGTCTTGACGGCAGTGGTGGTGGTGCTGCAGTTGGTGTACGCAATGCAAGTAATAAAATTACTGAATTGGCTGAAGCCCGACGCTTTCATGAGCACACGCAAGCAGTGGAAGCCATGGACTTTCACTCCGCACGTCCACTTTTGTTAACTGGTGGTCGTGAAGGAGACCTTTACGTGCGCGACTACAGTCAGCCGGACAATAAAATCCTTCACAAATTTCACGACACATTTCCCATTCGTTCTGGTGTCTTTCACCCGTCTGGTGAATATATTCTTTACGCAACG
The DNA here is from genome assembly GCA_030849725.1 of Trypanosoma boissoni. Classification (NCBI taxonomy): domain Eukaryota; phylum Euglenozoa; class Kinetoplastea; order Trypanosomatida; family Trypanosomatidae; genus Trypanosoma; species Trypanosoma boissoni. The sequence continues at coordinate 39,722 of JASANW010001435.1, read as the reverse complement.
GACCACACAGCACCGCGTCTGATAAATATTCGTACCGGTGCCCTCATGACCCCCGCGACAAATGCAAATGCCCCAGAAGGAACTGGAAACGGTGGGACAGTCGCAGCCACCGCGCCTTCCAACCCACCGCCTTCAAAGAAATCAATGGAGGAAGGCCACACTGCAGCTCTCTGTGATGTGGCTTTTTCGCAAGACGGACGGCTCTTTGCCACCTGCGGGTTGGATGGTATGTTGATTATATACGATGGTGTGAGCAGTCGAGTGGTGGCCAAGGTGAATAATGCTCACTCAAGCGTTCCAGTCACAAGTGTTTCTTTTAGCCGAACGGGAAATGTACTTCTTACGGCAGGGATGGACTCCGTCGCGCGACTGTGGGACCTTCGTCGCGCTGATGGATCGTGTGGATCCTCTGAAGTAATGTCATTTGGCGAGCCTGGCAAATGCAATCATCGCAGCATCCACGCCAGATTTAGCTGTAACGAAAGTCACGTTCTATGTCAGGACACTTCACTCTTCGCGATACATTCGTACTGTGTGTATACTGGTGATGTTTCGTTCACGCTGTCGGTTCCTAATAATATGCAACGTGGCTTTGCTGCGGCGCCTTTTTGTAATGCGGTAGTGAGCGGCGGGGATGACTGCCGCTTGCGTCTCTGGACACCTGCTTGGATGGCCGCTTAAAAGTGGTAAACAAAATGGGAACACAGTGAATTAGACGGGAAAATTTGTGTCTGTGTGTGACAGCTCCAGATATGGAAAGCTAATTGTGTTGTTTACGCTTGGTGAAATAATTAGTGGCTTTTTTTTTTTTTTGAACTTTTAAAGCCTAAGAGATTTTACTCTTCAAAACTATTATTTATTTTCCTTTGTGCTTAATTTGCTCCAAGACATTAAAAGAAAAATTTGTGTTTTTTTCTCGTTTTTTTTTTTTTTCTGGTGCTTCTCCTTGAAGTAAAAAACAAAACAAAAAAAAAAAGAAGGCGCCTAAGTGAGGCGTACGTTCCTTTTTTGTTTTTCATCTACACTTGTTGGTCTTCAAGGGGAGGAGTCAGCAAGGCGGAGAAAAAAGGACAGCAGTCGTTTCTGCTGAAAAGGAATACATACATACACATATACACGTATATATATATATATATATATATATATACCGCGGAAACGATTTTGCTTCTCTCAACGTATAAGGAAAGGGCGAAGAGAAAAAAAAAAAGACTAAAGATCTTTTTTCTTTATTCTTTTTTTTTTTTTTTACTGCAATAGACCAAATTACTAGGCAATTCGCTCCGCCGACGACAAAACGATAAGAAAAGAAAAAAAAACAAAAAAAAAAGACCGAATTTTTGAAAAAAAGGTTAGTGCTCAAAGAAATAAACAACGATAAGCTTTCTTGCTCTTTTGAAAAGCTTTTTTGGGACATTACGTTTATTACTTTGGGTGGATTTTTTGTTTGTTTTTCTTTCGGTGCTGCTTGTTTGTTATCTGGTCCATTGTAAACTTGGCGGATTTACCCACGCAGAAGGAGAACAGAAACATAGAAGGCGTTTGCGTGCTTGAAGAACTCAAGACGGATAGAGGGCAGGAGTTGGTGAAAAAAAAAAAAAAAAAAAAAGATACGATAAAAGCTAAAGTGTGCACATTTGCCTTGTATCCCGAGAACTGGTTGAATTTTTTTTTAACCCTTTACACATAAGCAAAATGGCGGGGTTGACATCAGACAATATTTCCATTGCCTCAGCTCGTCAGTACGGTTTTTCAAAGGTTCGCAATACATGTGTATTTTGTGCGAAAAAGGCAACAGCGCCTCCAAATGACCCCAAGGCCCCAGTCTTTGCTTTTTTCTCCCTTGTGGATTGTCGCCACTACGTGTGTCAGCCTTGCGCGTTGGTGAACTGCGACAATGCCGGTCGCTACGTTCGCTGCCCGACCTGCAACGCTGTCTCACGGCTCGCTCAGAGTGGTAAGAAACGAAATGGCCACAGTGCTGCGCGGGTGAGTATTGACGACGGAGTTTCATCCGTTGCCTCACAAATAACGCGCCGCTCTATGCTCCCACTTACTCATCGTCCGCAAAAGAGCGCGCTTGCCACAGGCGATCGTAGCAAGAAACGTTCGGCATCCGTGCAGTTCCTCCCGGACCCTACAACTTCCCAATCCAATACAAATGCGTCTGACGCGGTCATTAGCGAAAGTACTGGGGAAAGCAATGCAGAGACATCACCGCTCACGCGCGATGCGGTGGGACAAATCCCGACAGATCCACACTATGTGAAGCGTGAGCACGCGCACGAGAAGGAAAGCTCTGTCGGAGAAGAATCTGTATCTGTGAATCTCTATAACATTCGACCCAGAGGGTCCCCTCGCAAGCGCCTTGAGAGAGAGCGCGAACGGGAGCGAGCGAGAGAAAGAGAAAGAGAAAGGCAAAGGCAAAAAGAAAAGGAAAAAGAAAAAGAACGCTCGCGCAGTGTCCCTATTCCTACGACAGAGCGCCGTTATCTTCCTCCTCCCGCGCCCTTTACGCGTCCCCCGCCGCTTCACCTGCGCACTGTGGAGGAGGACGAGGCGGAGGCGGAGGAGCGCGCCACAATCATAGCCGAAATCGCGCAAAGCCTCGCAGCCACAGTGTCAAAGGAAGAGGAGGAGCGCGAGACAATTGCCGCCGCGGAGCAACATCGACGCAAGGGGATAGTGCGACAGCGTGAACAGCAGGAACGTGAGGAACTTGCCTCGCGCAGTCTTCTTGAACGCGAGTTTGACATTAAACTTAGTCCCCGCACGCCACATATGGAAGACATGTCGGAGGCGCAAGTTAGTGCTACCTCTGACGATGACACACCGTACAATAATTTTCATCCTCGTCATACACAGCCCCGCAGATCGTCATCACGTCGACGTCGTGAGCCTACACCATCGAGCGTAGGCGTCAATGGGATCCCTACTGTGCAAAGCAATGACAGCGACAAGGTGAGCATTTTGACTTCGGAGGTGATGCCCCCTTTGCAAGCAGCAATGACACTCGCCGAGTCGGAGGTGCGGGTACGGCAATTATTGATTGCCGCAGAAGAAATGGAGCGGCGTATAATCGACAACACGTTGGTACAAGAACGCGCGGAGGAAAGCGCACGCGCTTTAGCACGTGAGAATGAAAACCGCTCGGCGGACTTGGCGATAGAGCTACGTGCATATGTTAGTAGTGCCTTTGCAGATCTCTTTGCTGCAGAAGCGCAGCGCCGAGATTTTTTGGAGAATCAGCAGCGTGCCGATGTCATGCGCATTTCGAATGATCTGCACGCCGTTGTGCTTGCAGCGGCGAACGCGGCAGCGCACCGCGCGGAGGAACTCCGCAGTGTTGAGGAAACCCGCGCGAAAATGAGTCTCACGGCGGAAGAGACAAGAGACCGTTTGGTCATTGTTCAGTCCGAGCGCGATGCCGCGGCGCAGTTGGAAGATGCGTTGTATATGGACCTTGCGGAGCGCCGCCGGCGCACGATTGCACTCTTACGCGCACAGCAGCGCACGCACGACGAGGAGCACGCAGCACGTCAGACATTGATAAATGAAGAACGTGATGCCTTCAGCAACATATGGCTCCAGAGCCGAGCATCTGCGGGATTAGAGAGCCACCGCTTCATAACACCAGTCACGCCTGAGGAAATGTCTTCACCATCCGCTTCAGCATTGCCAGCAAGCTCTGTGTCATCATCCATCGCACCGACGTCGGCCGTCCCTGTCACACAGCACAGCTCAGAAGAAGAACTTCAAGAAAAAGAAAGAAAACTGAGACGGGAACAGCAAGAGCAACACGAGAAGGAATGGACGCTAGAAAAGGAAAAGCTAGATGAGCTCGAGAGGGAATGGGAGCTCGAGAGGGAAAGGCACCAAAAGATCAAGAGAGCAAGGCAGCAAGAAGTGGAAAGAGAAAGACAAGAGGACCTGGAAAGAGAAAGACGAGAGGATCTCGAGAGGGAGAGGCAGCAAGAACTGGAATGGGGCCTCGAGAGAGAAAGGCAGCAGGATCTTAAGAGAGCAAAGCAGCAAGAACTGGAGAGGAAAAAACTAGAGGAGCTTGATAAAGAAAGGCAGGAAGAACTGGAATGGGAGCTCGAGAGGGAAAGGCACCAAAAGATCAAGAGAGCAAGGCAGCAAGAAGTGGAAAGAGAAAGACAAGAGGACCTGGAAAGAGAAAGACGAGAGGATCTCGAGAGGGAGAGGCAGCAAGAACTGGAATGGGGCCTCGAGAGAGAAAGGCAGCAGGATCTTAAGAGAGCAAAGCAGCAAGAACTGGAGAGGAAAAAACTAGAGGAGCTCGAGAAGGAAATGCTGCAAGAACGGGAATGGCAGCTTGAGAGGGAAAGGCGGCAAGAACTGGAAAGAGAAGGGCAAGAGGTTCTGGAGAGGGAAAGTCGGGAGATGGAAAGAGGACGAAATAATGAACGCCACCTCATCGATGACTTTGTTGAGGCTTTAGACGCCCAAGCGTTGCGCAACGCGGTCCGCTGCATTGTGCAGCACGAGGAAGAGATCCGAATGGACATAGGATATGAACAATCAGCAGCACGGCGGGCCATTGCGCATCGCGAAGCGGATGCGCATAGTCAGCTCGATAAAATGGCGCAAATGCTGCGTGGCATCGAAGAGCGTTCGCGTGACATCCTTCAGCGTTGTGCCGTGGAAGCTCTTGTTGCATTGGAGGTGGAAGAAAAAAGCGAGCGCATGGCCGTTGACGCAAGCGAGCGTCGCGGGCGGATGCGCCTTGTGGAATATCTTTCAGCACAGTTGGAAGAGTGTCATGGCCCAGTTTTTGCCGCCGCGCCCCCACCATTACCCCTGCCGCCTTCTGTCCCTATTCCAATGTCCGTGCAAGTGCCAGTGACAACACCAGTCTCCATTACAGACTCTACGCCCACCGCGCAGCATTCTAAGGACGCAGAAGTACTGTTGAATGTAGTGGATTCCACTTTGCAAGCATTTTCCACGGAGGCCTTGTTTATCGCGCGCACGGAGCTGATGGAGCGGCTTGCCCTTATGCAAGCAGAGCAAATGGCCCGCGCTGCGCTCGATGCTCAGCACCAGATGGACAAGCTGAGTACCATGCATACACTTAGCACGCACCGCTCTCTGCTCTTCACGGAAGAGCACCGTGAGCGCAATGTAATAATGGATGCGGAGTCCCTTGCACGCGCCTCACGGTCGGCGGCGGAGGAGCGCAGACGCATTGTCGTTATGGCGACTATGCGCTTCGACGAAAGTGTTGCCGATGAGAGGCGTTGCCGCGAGAGCATTACAGCCGATGAATTCCGTCACCGATCAGAGATAACCGCCCGTGCGCAGGACGCGTGGCTCACGCAGGCAAGTCGGACATCTCTTTCCGCTCCGCTACATCTTACTGCGGCGAATTCCCCCCGCGACGAGGAAACGTTGCGGCTAAAACGCCTTGTTGAAAGCCACCTGTCGCAACAGGCAGTGCCGCCGTGCGAGTCCGCGGAGACCTCTGAGGCGAATGAGCTTTTCTACGCCCAGGCGCGGCTCCGCGATGCGGAGGCCCGCATTGCGGCTGAGCGCGAGCGTCGCGTACGCAGTGAGGCCGAGGCCCGCGCAGCCGTTGCGGAGTCTGCCCGTGCGGTGCGGGATGCGGAGCTGCTCGCGGAGAGGAATAAACTTGCCGCGCAGGCCACGGCTGAGAGAGAGGCCCGGCTCGCCGATGCCGAGCGCGAGGCCAAACACGAGGCTCAGCGCCGCGCGGCTGAGATTGGCACAGAGATGCTCCGCACAGCTGTGCGGGAGGCGGTAGAGGAGATTGTCCGCGCGTCTCTCGAGGCACAGGCTGTGGTGAAGAGCACTGGGAGAAGAGAGGTGAGCGTTTCTCGTCGTGAAGTGTGGCGCCGGGCGGAGCGGGAGAGAGCCACGCGGGCACAAGTTGACGCGGATAACGTCAGCGAACAGTGGAGTATGCCGACACCTCAGCGGCGGCACATCACACACAGCAGCGAAGACTTGCAAGAGCGAAACGATGACGAGAGTGATACTACTGAAGAAACGGTTTGGGAAGGAGAGGAGGAGTCCGTGATGACGGGTCCTCTGCCATCAGATCCTTTCTGTCCGCGCTGCAACCGACGCGACACGGCGCCGTGTACGCGATGCTCGAGACAGGTCTGTGTGTATTGCGGAACACTTGCCCCGCATCGTACTTGCTGTGCGGCGCACCACGCACAACTTGTTCGGGTTCACCAGAGGCGTGAGCGACAGAAGCTACGCCAACAAGAACAGGCGGAACGTGAGGAGCAACGAAAGGCTCAACGGGAGCAGGAAGGAAGACAGGAGAAAGCTCGACGAGGTCGAACGGATCGTGGCGTGCAATCATCGGCAGTGAAGCAGAATTGGCGTGTGAATGCGTACACATCGCCTATCAACGTGGCGCGCGAACTTCATCTGGATTCGGAGAAGAAAGAAGAAAGTATCTCGGACGTGCATAGCATGCAGAGCGTCCAAGAGCTGCAAAGTGACCATATCAAGCCAGTTCAAGGAAATGCAGTGGAAGAGATAGACGACGAACTTCCGTCAACGCCTTTACAAACGTGTCGACCACGACAGTTGTCATCCACCAAACCGCGTGGCAGTCCTCGTGCCGATCCCACCACAACGGATGTGGGGGATGAACAAAATATTTGCGCGAATATCGGATCACCGGAAAGCGCTTCAGAGCCAAAGACTGAGCGCAAACGCTACGCAGCCTTCTTTGTATCGCTTGACAACGACGCTGAGCCGCGCCGACCAAAACCGCCAGCGCCATCCAATTACTTTCCTGGCGCCGCTCTTCGTGCCATGCGAGAGGCAAAGCCACCGGGCCAGTGGCAAAATCATCATTCCAGTCATCCACAGCATCTCCATGGGCGCAGAAAAAGCCCTTCTTGTCGTCCACACATGTCTCAGCCGCCCCCGCGTCAGTCCGTCTCGTCGCCGAGGCAAAGGCAAAGACACCCACTGCGCTACGGTGGGAAGCCGCGACAACGGAAGCCCGCACAGGAGGCAACACCACGATCACATCATGTGCCACGCGATCGCTTTGGCTTCGGTGAAGTCAGAGAGCCGGTTGGTGTAGCTCACGGATTCCGTCCTCGAGAGTATCAGTGTGAGCGTGAAGTGAGTCGCAGCGCTCGGAGGGATGTGTTGGGGCGGGGTCGAGCCGTGCATGACCCGTTGGCACCGCGCAATTATTCCACTAATCCGCCGCCTCATCAACCCTTGTTGCACTCATCTATTGATATTGATAAAAATGATGACGACATTCCGTTCCATCAGGATCCAAATGATTACTTCAGCAATGCTACCGCCGAAAGTAGTGCTACCAATTATGTGGATCCATACAACACCGAACGAGAGCATGAGCTTATGCGAACATACTACGCTGGTCAACCGGTACAGCCGGTACTTGTGAGTCCGCGTGGAAAATTTACCCGACCCACATCTCGCCCTGTCGTCAATGCACACGTGAATGTCAGTCGGGACCACACACCACCAGCCCCTGTGTGTCGTCCCAGCGCTCGTGGCATGTACGACGAAGTATATGTGCACGAAGTACGTGAAGTGCGTGGGGCCCAACAGCACAGTACGCCAACGTTGCAGGAACTTGATCAGCGCCTGCGGCACCTTCAACAGCGCCGTGTCGTTGATCGCGTACACAATCCAACCACCGTGGATTCCCACTGTCAGCGGTGCCACTCTCAGCACGACCGCGACGGCGAACTGAGACCGCATGCGCGGGCAGTGAGTAGTAGTGGCCGCGGCAGACGCGTGTGCGAGGCTTGCGTCACGGTTGAGCTTCGGCCCAAGCCGCGATCGCAGCGCAGTCGCCTGCGACAAGGCTCGACGCCTCGCCTTGTGTCGCCGCCGTGGAGAACGGATTATAACTCCGCGCCGCTGCGGCCGCCATGGAATGTGGAACAGCCGCGTTGGTTCGTCTCAAAAAAGGCTCATAAGAGAAGGTACTCCGGCATTTTCGGAGAGGAGTTGTTATAAAATTGAATAACTCCGCGATAGTACCTTTTTGTTGTTGTTGTTGTTATTATTATTATTTTACTAATGCTTTTTTGTTGTGATTCTTGTGGATTTGGAGATATACTTGCAAATCACGAGAGACCAAGAGCAAAAGATAGAAGCATATGGTGGGAATGAACCACCGCATTAGAGTGGTTTTCTACTATTGTGTGTCAAGATTTTTTTTTGTGTGTGTGTGCGTCTTCGTTGCCATAATAATTTAGAGTTAATAGAAAAAAAAAAAAAGAAAAAACAATAAGTAAAGATGTTAGAGTCATGTTTGGCATGCTTAGCGAAGCGGCTAGGGGAAGAAAAAAGAAAAGAAAAAGGTGATGTTTTGCTGGAGCGGTATATGGGCTTCATGTGTATCGGGAATTGTGTGACAAATCGACTACAGGAATCACATAAAGCTTGGCGACTGAAGTACAATAGAAAAGTTACTCAATTCCCTACATGGCATTTTACCTTTTAAAAAAAAAAAGTAAATGCGATGGCCTTGCAGTGATAGACGTTTTTTTGTTTTGTTTTGTTTTTTTCATGGAAAAAAAGAACGAAATTTGTAGGGCGATTTCTTTTTTTTTTTTCTTTTGTTTTTTTCATATATATTTCTTCCCTTTTTTTTACCACTCTTTATTGTTTATTTACCTGTGCTTTGTTTCAGCTACCATCCTTTGTGTGTGTGTGTGTGTGTCAAGGTGGGAATGAAAAATTGGACTGTGAAATGTGGTGAGAGCAGGAATGTTAATTTCAGTAAATTTCATCAAGAATCCAGTGTGCCTTTTGCATTTATTTATTCCTATCGGTGTGATTTGTTAACATAAATTATTTGCTTCGTTTATATACATATGTATTGTTTTTTTATATAAATTCTCGAATAGTAATAACGATTTGTTACGCCTTACTAACAATAGAGGAAAGCTAACACAAAGAAAACAAAAAAAAAAACTCAAAAGAAAAAAAAGGAGAATCTCTTCAGGAAACATGGCACTCGTATTGACTCACCGGTACAATTGGATGGGGTATGAAGGCACAGAGTCCGAAAGCCTCAATGTTGGCTTTATGCGCGCGGCCAATGGCGAAAGTGGCGCGCGCTATGCCAACAGCAAAGCCCGCAAAGAAGAAGCCGCGGATATCCGCATGCGTCTGAGGCTCATCCAGCGTGATCTCGGCCTTCTTCCCAAGGAGGAGGCAACCGCGGTGGAGGGCGTGTTGGAGGGCTCTCAGCTCGAGTCCGACGGAGAGTACTACGAACAACTTTCACTGAAGCGCTCAGAATCGCCTGAAAATGGTTATGACGAAGCCGGCGGTCTCTTCTTATACCCCAAAAATCCTTCCGACGACGTTACGCAATTCGCTTCAAGACAGGTGACAAATGGCGTTCGGACATTGCTCATGGCACGTGGCGAGACATTCGTGTCGTACATTGATGGTCGCGAATTCATTTCGTTAGCGGAACTGAATAAGCACAATGAAACGCAGCGCCCGCTTTTCGCGGAGCAGTTGGACGGTACCGGAGTGCTCATTCCCCCACACATTGAATTTGACACAACAGGACTCGAGGTCGCGCTTGAGGAGAAGAATCAGTACCGCATGAAACTCGATTCCGTGCGTTGCCTCAGCGACCCATTCCACGTGGCGAAAATACGCGAAGAAGAGCGCGATGCCGAAGGCAACCCAGTGACAAACGTGAACCCAGAGGACGGGGACGTGACTACGCTTCAGGAAAAACTTAACAAGGCAAAGGGCTCCCTCGCGTCCGCGCGCGCGGCGTACAACAAGGAGGCCACACAGTCTTCGAAGCGCATTCACTCTGCGCTTGTCGCAAAGCTGGAGGCGTCGGAGAATATAAACGATCTGTAGTTTAAAGAGGAAAAGGACCATCCGGTTGACTGCCAGGCGCATGGCTGAAGACAAAAGAGAAGAAAAAAGGAAAGGAAAGGAGAAAAAAAAAAAAAAAGAAACGAAGGAAGATGGGAAGAAAGGAGAAATGAAGAAACATAAATATATTATGTACTGGGCAGCTGCGCAACAAAGGCATCAAATAAAAAAAAAAATTAGGGATTTTTTTTTTTTTTTTTGAGAATGGGTAGCGAAAAAAAGAAAAAAAAAACTGAAATGAGAGGAACAAAAAAAAAAAAAAAAAACACTAATTTAGTGCGGTGAATCTGCTAACTATTGTACAGGAAGTAGAATATAGAATAATGAGTAGTTCGATTCCCACGCTCTTTGTTTTGACCGATTATGTATGTGTCTGTTTGTGTGAGAGAGGGAATCAAGCAACCTTTAAAAAGGGGGGAAAAAAAAACATAAGAAATTACAAAAAACCGGAATGCGTTTCGAAAGAACGCTTCACAGGGACTTGTAAGTCTAGTGTAGGTTTTTTTTTGTGTTTTGGTTTTTGTTTTTTTTTACTAATTGTTTCCATTCAACGCACTTACATTTATTCATCTATTAAAATAAACAAACAGAACAAAAAAAAAAAAAAGAGGAGAAAAAAAAAGAGATTTTAAAAAACCAAATGAAAAAAAAAAAGGACTGACAAGTTTTTTGACGCTGTATGACCGTGGGCATCTCTACCTTATTATGCTGGCATTTGTGTGTCTTTTTGGTGTTTTTTTTTTTTTTGTTTTTAAGGTGGTTTTAGATTCGGTATGCCATGGGTGAGAGGAGCGGTGACGTTGAAAACATTTACTTTCTATGTCAATGTTATAGCTCTAATTTTCAATGATGTATACTGAATCGAAATCCTCTTATTCCCTCCAGTTGAGCTATGTGTCTTACTCACTCTTTTACTGAATACGCTAATCATGTAGAAACGAAGAGCTATTGACTGCAGTGATTGTTTATAACACTTTTTTGTTTTCTGTATTTTTTGTTTATCTTTCGTTGTTGTTGTTCTTTTTTTTTTTTTTTCCATATTTTAATTATATTGCTCTTGTGGCTTTTTTTTAATTATTTGTAATAATAAAAGATCAAACATTGTGTTTGGGAAAATACGACAGAACTGTGGATATTTATTACAACGAAACGTGTTTTCAAAACAATCTCCATAGTGCGGGGTATCTTGTCTAAAGCATATACCTAGCTAGACAGATACACAGAGGGATAACTAGGGCGATAGCGGAATATATTTCCCTTTATTCTTTCCATGGTTCATTTCTCTGGTGTGCAGCAAGAACAGCCAACTTTGCGTGGCCGACGCTGTCTCTACTGTCAGCGCAAAGGCTGCGGTGGCATTCAGGAGTGCTGGTGGCCTCGCGTGCAGGAGTGCCGCGAGGTTGGAGCCCTCGAGGCGGACATGGCACGCCAGGCCGACGCACACAGTGCACTAGAGGCAAACCTGCGCGCGCAGATACATGTGCTTGAGCGAGAAGTTCAACTGCTTCGCGCAGAGGCGCAGCAGTTGGTGCGTAGTGGCAGCGGCAAGGCGCTGGGGGATGGGAGTGGTTTGTCTGCCGGGGCAATTGTGATGGCTCCGCCTCTTCTTCAGGGCACTGTACACAACCAACAACAGCCACAGCCACAACAGTATCAGCAGCCACAACAGTATCAGCAGCCACAACAGTATCAGCAGCCACAACAGTATCAGCAGCAACAGTATCAGCAGCCACAACAGTATCAGCAGCCACAACAGTATCAGCAGCAGCAACAGTATCAGCAACAGCCACAACAGCATCAGCAACAGCCACAGCCACAACAGTATCAGCCACAACAGTATCAGCAGCCACAACAGCAGCAGCCACAACAGCAGCAGCCACAACAGCAGCAGCAGCAGCATAGCATAGCGCACAGTGCGCACAGTGCGCGCGTGCGGGCTTTGTCTTCGCCTGAGGTACATTGCCCTGTGAGCGGTATTTCTGCTTTGCCTTCGCCGAGTGCCTCCCCGCCCCCGGCCACCGCCACACCTAATGCATCCCCCACGCGCTCGAATACACTCACCCCACCCCGCAGTGCACTCTGCGATGCCCAACGTCTGGAAGGGCTGGAGCAGCTAGTGTGTAAGCTCACCGCGAATGATGTATCGCGGAGACGAGAAATGCTTTCGAGTGTGTCTTCTCCCGCTGCGAAGGAAACCACTGCCGCGGAGTCGCTGCTTCGCGTACAGCTGAGTCAGGCACGGGAAGAAGCCAACCGCTGTCGCGAGGAACTCTCTGTTGCGAAGTCTGCCCTCGTAGAATGCGAAGAGCGGTGGTGCAAAGCTGTGGCGGAGATTGGGGAGCTCCGTCAGCGAATCGCACAGCAAATGATTCGCATGAACGCTTCTTCCACCGCGGTGCAAACAGATGCAAGGGCAACGCAATACTCTGCCACCGCGGCAGAACAAAACGCGGCCCATCAAGTGGAGCTGCAGGAGTTGCGAACCCAATTGGCCGTGGCGGGGCGGAAAGTTATTGCGTGGGAGCAGTGGTACATTCAGCATAGGGAACTAAAAGAACCGCCTCAGCGTCCAAAGTCAAAGGAGGCGATTGGGGAAGTGCTGAAGGGGTCCGCCGTGTTAGCGGAGCGCAATCCATTGGATCTGGTGCATTGCGCGCCAAACGCTGCGACTGAGACATTGTCTTCCTGTGCAGGGCTTTCAGTGCCATCGGCAGACGCGCTGACTATCGACACGTATGCACTGATTTCCCGTGAATCAACATTCCGCGACGTGGCGACGCAAGAGAGAGAAGATGTGATGGAGAAGCTGATGTATACACTGGAAGAGTGGTGAATTGCTCTCTCATGGACTCCTAACGGAAAAGGTTCCCTTAATAAAATGCTTTTGATAGTCTCTTATCCAAAAAAAAAAAGAGTTGTATAGCGCCCAAAGCGTGGTGTTTATGTTAGTGTACTAATATTATTATGGCTATTTTGTATGTATTTGTCGAGATATCATACTATTATTAGTCTTGTTCATACTAATATTATCATTGCTTGGATGTTTGATTGCTCTTGTTGGGTTGTTGTTGTTTTTTTTTTGCTTTTTTTTACTCTTTGGTATACGCTATGATAAGAGGCGTGAGGTGGAGGGGAAGAGAGAGAGAGAGGGGGAGGAAAGAGGTGTAGAGCCGGTAAAACACCGCTCTATTATTATTATTATTATTATTGTTGTTATCGCATGTCGGTGACTCGGACATCGTCCTATTCGTCCGCCTCGACATACGACGAATACGCTGAGCGCACACTGCAGAACCCTGAGGTGCCCCGCCGTCCACATCGCCAATATCGCTCCCAACCACAACGGAGTGGTGCGCAGTCTCATCCGCAAATTCAGGATAAGGATGAAAATGATGTGAGTTTTGAAATGACAACTGCGATGGAAGTTATAACAATGGAGCACGCGGTGTGTGTGCCGCATGCACTGCGCTCCGCCACGCGGCGCACGATGCTTGACGTGCTTGGCCACATTCGTACCTTGTCGCAGCGCTTGGAGCAAAGAACTTCACGTGAAGGCTCAGTGAAGTCATGCAATGGGGCGGAGCCCACAGAGAATGCTTTGCCGCCGAAGGATCTGAGTCGGAGCCTGCGGCATCACCTGCAGCCCCGCCACGCTGATACTGTGAATCATCGCACACTGCAGCAGTTGGCTCCTGATGACTTGATTATCTCAGATTTCGACGAGGATGACGAAGAGGAAGAGTACAGTCGGAAGGGCAACGAGGGGATAAGGAAGGATGAGCCAATGTCCAGTGTGGATTACCCTGTCAGTTGCAGCGGGGGAGAAGTCAAACTGTCTAGTGCCAATCGTGTTTGGGCCAAACTCTTTGATATGCACGGAGATGACGTTGTGGAAGAAGAATCAAAGTCCAATCCGATCCATCCCGATTACTCTGTCCGCTGCGAAGCCGAAGCAGGCACGAGCGATAACAGAGAAATCACTACGAAGGAAGGGAACAGAGAGGAAGAGGCTGAGGAGTTCCTACGTTCGAGTACGGCAACAGGGCGGCGCACTATGCAGTCTATTGCAACACTCCTGGACGCGGCAGAGGCACAGGATGCCGAAGAGCACAAGCGAACAAGCGCAGATGGAAATGAGCTTTTTACTGCGACTGATAAGCAGTCGTCGGCTTTTGTTGCAGCAATGACTGGTGGACGTGGAACACAGCGCGCGAGTGCGGCGATGCGGCAGCTTGCGGCAAACCCAACTTCTGCGCGAGTCATTGCGTATCTGACAAAGTCGAAGGAAGAGTGGCAGTTTGACGTGGGAAGTCTTACGGAAGAGGCACTCGAGGCGGAGATTGGTGTGCATGTGAAATTACGAGTAAAGAAGGTGGATAGCGCTTTTTCGCTTTATTGCGTTCAATGCGAACTCGTGTGGACAGAGCCAAGCGCTCGGCAAGATATGTATCCTACATGTGTTCATACATCCGATGACACAACGACCAGCGCCATGGTCAATGAAGGAGTTGAAAAAGAAAACGGAGAAGGTATTCGAAGAACACCAGGAATAGCATCTACAGGGGAAGATAATGCGTGGACCGTTGTGCTCTCTGCGGCGATATTTCGCTCGACTCCCATTATAGTCGGGGAACACATATATCTTGCCAGGCCTTTTTTCTGCTATCCCTCTGTGCGTACAATTGTTGCCTCGCTTAACATCACATGCGATACGGCCATTCGGCGCTTGCGCGAAGAATACAATGAGCGTCTCCAGCGACGACAGCGGCAGAAACGAACAACAGAAGATATGTATGCGCATTGTGACGAGGCAAGTGTCGGTGGAACAGATTTGCTTACCCTCCCGTCAGCGCAACCGCTCCAACGCATTCGAGCAGAAGATACGGCACAGAAAGAGGAACACGAACATACACCCTTCAAAGCGTACGACCCCTTTGTGAATCCCCCGGCGCATCTCTTTCGTCCAAATCCAACGCGGTCTTCTCTGTCCATCACGCCGCTGCGAGGCGCGCAGAGAGAGTCTTTGCAGTCGACGCCACGGAAGACAATGATGGACGCTGACCGGCATCCGCTGCCGGTCTCATCGGATGTCATTGGCGCTCACTTTCCTCGCGGCCCCGGAGAGGAGTGGGATGTGCCGTTGGAAGTCCTTCTGGCAATTTGCCCGCCTCAGTTCAATGACGCGGCGGGTGGAAGAGAAGCGGCGGTACATAGGGGTCGTGAGGAGGAAAACCTTATGGACAGTGGCGAGTCATTTTGCACGTCACTCTCTTCGGTGGAATATGGGAAGGACAACAGAGGGGTAGAGTCATCGCTAGACGTTGTCGGTACAACAAGAACTGACAAGGTGCTGTTTGGTGACTAAGAAGGGGAAAAGAGGGGGGAGTTTTAATGAAAACAGAGAAGATGCTTCTATGCGTCAAAGAATGCGTTTGGGATATTATTTGTTTTTGGTTTATATATATATATATATATATATATATAATAATAGGAGCCATATTTTGCCTCTTTTTCGCTTCTCTTATGTGTGGGCTTGCATTTTTGTGTGTATATGTGTGCGTATACGTATATTTATGTTTTCCCCGCTTTATATATATATATATATATATATATATAGGAAGGCTTTTTTTTTTTTTGTTATTGGAAGAAAAGTGAACCTAAAAAATGGAAGACATGATCGAGTTTGATGATGTGCTTCTTGATGACAGTGTTCTTCGACTGTCAGTCCAGTACGATGCCTCTGGTTTTCTTGAATCCTGTTCCTCAAGCGAGCAGTACCGTATTCTCGCAACTCTTTGCTCTAATGAGAGCCGCAGCACATTCAACCCGCGACGTCAAGGAAAACAACACGAAGGACAAGGGGTTGAAACTGGCAATGGGTCTGCGTGTGTGGATGAGTCAATAGGTGGCGTACCCGTTACTTGTTACTCTGCGCGCCTGTTGGCTTTCAGTACAACGATGGAAGAGCATGCGACACCGGTTGCCATGCTGCGCCAGGCGCGAGAGCGACGGTGTGCGGCGGAAGAAGAGGCCAAGCGCAAGCACGGAGCCGAAGCCGAGCAGCAAAAGGAAGAAGAGGGTGAGGAGTACTACTATGATGAGGAAGGCGGGTATTATTACGATATGCATGGGTACTACGACGCGGACGGGACGTATTATCTTTTTGACACAGCCGAAGGTGATGAAGATGAGGGAAAAGAAAGACAAAATGCTGAAGAGGAAACTGTGCATGAAAGGGGTGAAGTAAGGAATTCCCAGTACATGGAAGAACAAGACGGGGTGGCCACGAAAGACGATGCAAAACTTCAAAATGGATTCGTAGGGCTTGAGGATGCACCTTGGAACAGTGACGATCCTTTTGCCGTTGATACACATGGCATTGGGCCAAGTCTCATTGAGGGTGAAACGGAAAAAACAAATTTTTCAACCACCGCGGAGTTGAGGCGTCGCAGGTGCCCGAGTGAAAGAGAGTGGAGTACAACACCATTTATGGGAGGCGTCCTCGCCGTCCACCGCGCAGCGGCACTGCTTGAATGCTCACTTCCAAGCGCCGATACGTTTCTGCGGGAGAGTGGCGTCGAGCCGGACATTTCCGTCTGCACAAAGTGCAACAGTAGCAAAGATAATCCTTATGATACAAATGGCGGCGCCGCGGAGGATTCTGGTAAGCCCTTGGAGGCAAATGGTCTTCATGTACTGGCAAGCCGGCGACACTTGCATATTGTGTATGTCCCCAACGCGCGCGAGGAATCAGACGAATTGAAGGCAATGGTTAATGGCCCGATGCATGAAATTTCCGGTGGTGTACTGATCTCTATTCCCCTTTTCGACACCTCTTCTGTGTCTCCCACCACAGCAACAATAAAAACACCGTATCAGTTTACGTACGAGAGCATTGGTGATGGGTTGTTTTTGCTTGATGTCTCTGCGGCTTCTTTCGCGGACTCGGAGGCTCAGCGTTTGACTGTGTCGCTTGTTTTTGGCGTTTCATCCGATCCGAACGTATTGTTTTGCGCGAGCCCTATGTACAAGCGTCTCACTGAGTACTATGGGCTCCGTGTAGCGGATCACCTTGAGCAGCGCCCCATTCCACTGCGTTATTCCCCCTCACTGCTCTGCCGCAATGCCCGCGACACCGCCCTCGCGCCACTGATTGAGTACGATGCCATGACGCATGCTTGGTTCCACGCACACGATCGCGAGGATGCCGCGCGTGCGGCATGGGCGCTGGATGAAATGCTTTTCTTCACGAATCACATGGAGTCCCCGCGGCTCTGTGCCCTGCGCGAGGCTGTGGCCGCGCTGAACACCGACGAATCTGCCGCGCGGGATTCTCTGCGACTGGACGAGGCCACCGCGTTTGCCCGCCTCCCTCATTTAGTGCCGTCCGCTCTCTCGCTGCTGGCGCAGGGCTACGCGACTGTGTCGGAGATTGCCGAAGAGGAATCGCGGGCGGCCGCCGCACTGCGCGCAGCTCACGAGAAGGCGCTGGAGCGCATTGCATCCGCGGAGACCCGGCGGCGCCTGGACGCACAGTTCGACTTTGAGCGGCGACTGCGGGCGGTGGAGACCGCCGCGGCGCTCGATGTACTCGTCGAGCGCGAGGCCGCGGGGCGCGCTCGGGTGGAGCGTGACGAGGCCACGGGCTTTCGCGACACGGGACTCGCGGATTGTGTGTTGGAGCTGCGCGCGCAGGGACTCGTCGCGGGGCGCAGCACAGAGTGCGGGGGCTCAGAGGTGGCGGCGGCAAAGGCCCCGCAGGAGCGGAGGGCACTGCGGAGAAAATTGCAAAATAACTCAGCGGCACCAACGACGGATGAGTTTATGAGAGCAGTTGCTGGTTGGGAGAGGTTGGGACTCGGACAAAGCGATAATCTCAAGGGATACAGGAAGGGTAGTAGGACCCTGGATGATAAAAGCAGTAGCAGTGGTATACGACCCATGACATAGAAGGATGGAGAACGGGGTTTAAAATACTGTTTTGTATTATTATTGTTGTTTTTGATGATGATGATGCTGCGATTGGTTTCTTTGTGTATGGGTAAGCCTTGCAACTGCTACTGTTATTGTATTTAGCTCTTTTTTTGTGACTGCGAAAGAAGACGAAAAGGTCAATTAAGTTGCTCTCCTCTTCCCGAATCTCCCTTTACTTGTTCTTCGTTATCATATATTTATATATATTAAGTCGTGGTGGTGAAAGCTCGCAGACCTCAGACTCCAGTTAAGGCTATTTTTTTTTTTATGCGCATGCGCATCGATCTTTAAAAGGACAAAAATATGAATTGTAGAAGAAAAGGGATTAGTGAGACACACGGGGATCCACCACTTATCGCCATTTGTGCTTTCGAGCAACAACAAGGGATGCCCAGAATAAAAAGAACTAAAAATGCAAATGATCTCGCTAACCTTTTTCTCCTAATGTGAAGTATTATGAAAAGCATTTTGTTTTACTTTTTTTTTCTTTTACTTTTTTACTCTCTTATTCATTGATTCATTTTTCCGTTGCTATATATACACAGTTGTCGCTGTTGTTTTTTGTGTGTTTTTTTTTTTTTTTGCTATTTACAAGCCATTGTAGTGAAGTCAATTAGTAGCACGTGAACATACATACACTTATAACTTTATAACTATATATATATATATATATACATATAGCTATGGCGAATGGTGTCACTTCAAACAGTATGCGCATTTCGGCGAAGCCGCCTGACTTGGGTGCCTTTCCATTAGACCACTTTCGCGAGTGCAAGAGCCAGATTGAGGAATATTACAATTGCCTGAAATCTAATGATTACATCACACCCTTGTGTCGCGATGAGGTTCGTTCGTATCTGCAATGTCGCATGGACCGAGGGTTGATGAAGTCAGCGGATTTGGGTGGTTTTAATATTCCAGAAACCGAATTTGTAACTACGCGTCAACATCGAATAGACATCAAACAACAGTGGTTGCGTCAACGAATGAATCAAGTGTCAAGGGTATGGGAGGAGAATTATAAACGCGATGATCTGCATATACCCGACGGGTATGAACGTGAAAAAGGAAGTAATGCAGAGCCACCCCCGCTATTAGAAGAAGAAAAAATAGAAACCTAACCTCCCTCTGAAGGCTTTCTTACGCAGTTATTTATTTGATTGCGTAGACGTCAGTGTTAGTGTCGCTGGTGTTGTTATGGATAGTGCTTTCTTTTTTTCTTCTTCTTTTCTATTCTGAGAACTTGGGGAAGTCAACATGTTTTATTGGTTGGTGTGCTGTTTTTGTTTTTGTTATTGATTCTGTGTGGAGCATCATTATAAGTATTCCATTTGCTTTGGGGAGACATATATGCACGATGGGCTTAAGTTTTCAATTGTATAGAAAATGTGATGGTGTAAGTTTTTTTGTTTGTATATATACTTTGTTTTGTTTTGTTTTTGTTTTTCGTTCTATTCATTCTTATTGTTGTTATTCCGTATATTCTATATCCACACATTCCAGTAAAATATCGCAATGTCCGATACTGAAAAGCGCCCTGTGGTGCTTGACAATGGCACTGGTTTTATCAAGTGTGGTTTTGCCGGTGCGAACTTCCCTGTGGCAGTCTTTCAGACAACTGTTGGTCGCCCAGTGCTGCGGTTTATGAAACGTGGCGCGTATGGGCACGGCGGTCACGTGGATCCCACACTGCGCGATGTTATCTGTGGCGACGAGTGCAGTGGCATTCGCCACTTGCTGGAGACAACGTATCCCATACGAAATGGAATTATTCAAAGCATGGATGATATGTGTCATTTGTGGGACCATACCTTTGACGATTTGTTGCATATTAACCCAAGGGAGCATCGCCTGTTGTTGTCAGAGGTACCTCTCTTGAGCAATAAGCATCGTTGTCAGATCTATGAAGTAATGTTTGAGAAGTACGGCTTTAGTAGCGTTCAGTCTGCCCTGCAAGGAATACTTTCTCTCTTCTCCAATGGTCTCCAGACTGGAGTGGCAGTTGAAAGTGGAGAGGGCATCTCGCATTGCACTCCTATTTTTGAAGGGTACGCATTGCCAAAAGCTAATCGACGTGTGGATTTGGGTGGACGGAATATTACAGAGTTTTTGATTCGACTCATGCAACGTCGTGGGTATAGTTTCAATCAAAGTAGTGACTTTGAAACAGTGCGACGAATGAAGGAACGATTTTGTTACGCGACGGTGGACAGTAAACTGGAAAAGCAGCTTTCCCTCGAGACCACAGTGTTGGAGCAGAATTTTTTACTTCCAGATGGCTCTACTTGTAGCATTGGGCAAGAACGCTTTGAGGCAACAGAGGCTCTCTTTCAGCCTCATCTTATCGATATTGAGTGCGATGGCCTCTCCACACAAGTGTGGAATTGCATTCAGTCCGCAGATATTGATGTGCGAGCGTCTTTATACAGTCACATTGTCCTCTCTGGTGGCTCCACTATGTTTCCTGGCCTACCAAGCCGCCTGGAAAAAGACATGCGAGAGATGTTTCTCGCAAAGGCTCTCAAAGGAGACCGGTCGCGTATGGGGAACTTTGCGTTACGCATTGAGGACCCGCCGCGGCGAAAGCATATGGTTTTTCTTGGCGGCGCAACACTAGCCGCGCTGACGGCAGAGCAGCCGGAGATGTGGTTGGCAAAGAAGGAGTGGGAGGAGGGCGGCGCCTCGGCTGTTAGGGCTAGATTCGGTGGATAAAGGAGAGGCGGAAGAAGAAAAGGAAAGGAGAAGAAAAGGAAAGGAGAATAATAAAAAAAAAAAAAAAGAAGAAAATGTGATATGTGTGGATTCATCAAACGTGACAAAGACAGTGGGAATTGGGGGGGGAGAAATTATTGGGATGGAGGGAAAAGTTACGGTTTTCACTTTCCTCCCTCCCCCCCCACACACACTCTCTCGCTCTCTTTTTTTCTTTTTCTCTTTCTTATACTTTCTTTCTATTTGTGCTTGTACACTACAGTCTTTCGTTAGCATGTGATACTCGTTTGTTTGTTTTTCTTAAAGGAAACTGACTCAAAGCGAAAATTTCCCCTTAAATTTATTCGTCTTTCGTATAATTTGCGGAAGGGGGGATGCGCTTAAAGTGTATGTGTCTGTGAGTTTGCAGAAATCTGAACAAAAAAAAAATTGTCTTCTTTAGCGATCCAGGGAGGAAAGTGTTTTTTGTTGTTGTTGTTGTTGTTGTTGTAGTTTGTATTATTGTGTTGGTTTTTTTTTTTTTTCTTTTTAGGCCTTTCATATTCGAGATGGGAAAGAAGAAGCGCGTGGCGAGTCACGCTATTAAAAGCATTCTCATGAAGGAGAAGAGTCTCTCGCAGAAGAAAAAGCGTGAAATGGATAGTTACCACGACACACCTGAGCCTTTGCTTTCGAAAGTGAAGGACGAACCTGCGGTGCGGTTTCAGCGCGACCAGTTGACAGTTGTGGACCCGGTAAAGACAAACATGTTCCTCTCCTTTAACAAGAGTCTTGGCCCACCGTTTCGCATATGGCTCGATACAAATTTTATTAACTTTTCCATGCAGAATAAGATTGAAATTGTGGAAGGGCTGATGGACTGCATGCTCGCCAAGGTCATCCCGTGTGTCTGCAGCTGTGTCATGGCAGAGTTGGAGAAACTGGGGAAGAAGTTTCGCATCGCGTTAAAGATTGCCCGTGACAAACGTTTTGAACGCCTTACCTGTGAGGGTAAATACGCGGATGACTGTGTTGTGAAGACCGTGACGAGGCATCCTGTTTACATTGTGGCGACGTGTGATCAAGAGTTGAAGCGGCGATTGCGTAAAATTCCTGGTGTGCCGATTATGTACATCTCAAAGCACCGCTACACAATTGAAAGACTTCCTGAAGTGTTCGGAGCCCCTTCTTAAGGACCGCTACGTCTACGAATACTCTTCTCCTCTCTATCTCTATCTCTATCTCACTCTCCGTGTATGCGTGTGTAGTTCTTCATAAAAGAGAGGTACGCAATGCAAAGGGGAAAAGGGTCTTTTTTTTTACTCCTTTTTTTTTCCGTGTTGAGATGGTGTGCATTAATGAAAGGAATGGTGCAATTTGTTCGAGTAACACATACAATTTATAAGTTCTCCGGCCACTGTACTTGTCTTCTGTTCACACGTAATAAGGTGAGATGTGATTTGACTTTATGTGATTCATCGAAATGTTTTATGTTTGTTCATCTTTTGCTCCTCCTTCTATTTTCTTCTCTCTCTCTCTCTCTCTCTCTCTCTCTATGTATATATATATATATATATATATATATTACATTCTATCAATCTCAGCGCGGCTGCATGCAGTGGAGTGAGAGGACTCCCTGATCCGCTGCTAGATACACATATATATATATATATATATATAGTCATAATGTCTTCCTTGCCGTTGATGCACCGTGTGTTTCGCTGCTGTGTAGCTTCTCATTTGTCGCCTGTGGTCTTTCTGTCAGCCCACAACACACAGCGGCGGCAGCGGAGCTTTCACTTTTACATGAACCTTGACGACCCTGCAGAGACACGGCGGCGGGTTGAGGAGGAAATTGCTCGTATCGACCAGGAGAGTCGCCGCGGGACAATGGCGCATTTACACGCTCTACTGAATCTCGCGCTCAGTCATTACCAGTCCGGCGAGTATGTTCTCGCGCGGGAGTATGCGGAGTACACACACGACAAGACGCGCGAGATGAATCCAAACGCGACATTTCTCTTCTTCACGGCGAAGACGTGTGCCCGCTGTGCCACAGCTGTGGCTGACGAGTACGAGGCCCACCTCCGCGACATGGAAGAGCGCGCGGCAATTTCCTCCACTCTTGCGCCCCGCCCCTCCGTGCTGTTCTCCGCTCAGCGAACCATTGCGAAGCTGCGCGAGGAGGCGGCGGGCTACGAAGGCATCGCGCGGCGGCTGTACAACCGGCCGGACAAGGCATTCATGCGGGGCTTTGGCGGCGAGGCGCGCGGGGGATGGTCGGAGGACGAGGCGGCAACAGATGAGGAGCCGCAGGACGCGTATGGCGAAAAGTGGCGAGGGCGGCGAAAAAGACCGGAGCACGCGGCTATTCGGCAACACTTTCAGCAATCGCGCAATGTGCCGAAGTGATGAGGGAACGCAGCTAATTGGTCAGTGATACTGTACGTACGGGCAGGGTGTCTGTGCGAGGGCGAATAATAATGACAGTTGTTCGGTGCGTTTCGTCTGAAAACACGTACGATTTCATTATATATACATATATATATATATATATATATGTCATGTTATTTGGCGCTTTTTGTGATTTTGTCTTAATTCATATACTTTTCTCATTTGTGGTGACTTTGAAATGTGTTTTTTTTTTTTTTTGTTGTTGTTCTGGTTTGCTTGCTTGATTATATATATATATATATATATATATATATATTGAATATTTGTTGCACCGAAAATATTTCATATGGCAGATTGAACTTTGAATATATATATATATATATACAAATAGTTTCGTACGCTATGTCTCAGAATAAGGTTGAGGCCCTCAGCTCGACGTTAGAGAAGGTACATTTTTCCGTCATTGACATGACGGATGGCAAGCGATACAAAGTGCTTTTTCGCCCTGAAGACATTTTAAGGTTAAAGATCTCCAAAATGCGCAAGACACTCAGCTCCGTCGCACAAAAGCCACCGTTTTCATTTGAACTTTGCTTCAATGGCGTTCCCCTCCGCGATGTGGAAGAGAAGAGTTGTGACTCTCTTGGCATCATGCCACAGAGTGTTCTGTTAATGCGCCCCGTGGTAGACCTTCAGACGGCAGTGCCGGAGATATCGCAAGAGCCTGTTGAGAATCAAGAGGCCAGTTGCAATTATGACCCAACCGAAAATCCTCTTAGAAAAACCCTCTCACCCGATAGCGCTTCTCCTCAGTGTCGTGTTCGCTCCAGTGTCACTCGCACCGAGGACGGTAGTGCTGTTAAAGACACTGTCGCCCCTCCGGTGCTGTGCAGCAGTCCAATCGGTGGCGGAGAGCAAAGTACGGCGCAGTCTTATGCAATGGGAGACGAAACGGGTTTTGTGGCGGAGTCTTCCGTTGGGCTCAGCGAGCGGCAGCGCGTGCTGCAGGCGGAGTTATATGAAGAGGCGAAGCGATGTCAGCTCTTCGCGCCGTCGTCGCCTGAGGGAGGAAAAGAGAAACCCGATGTGTCTGTAAATGAGTCGGGAAACGATACATTTATCGAAGAGATCATTGGCTGGCAAAAATCACCAGCGGACGATTCGAAGGCATCACCGCAATTGCTTGTCTTGCAGAAACAGGAAAAGGAAGTTGCCTCCCCCGTAAGTGGGAACAGCGGGTTATTGTGCATTCCCACAGCCGCCGCTCAACCTGAACTCCTTTCCCAAGGGGCGAAGTACTACGACATGTACGCGTTCGATGGCCCAGAAAATAAAAATGGCACTTATAGTTCTCCTCACACACCGCGTCGAGGTCGGGCGAACATCAGTGCATGCGATAGTAATCCCTCCAATTTGAATATGTGCCTTAGCACCAGCGACAAGAAAAGTAATTTGAAGGGTAAGGGAGCTTTATCTCTTTCCACCCGTCCGTATGACGAGGCGCACAGTTTTTGCAACAGCAATAAGAAGAATAACGTGGACCAGGGTACATTTCCTGAAGTGATTCCAATTTTTCAAAGCAATGGAATGCATAAATGTCGCGAAGAAGAGCTCGCAGCGTTGGTTGAGGATTTGCAGGACGATGTCAATAATCTTCTTGCACTTCACGTGCGCAACGAGTCTGTGAAGCGAACGCTGCAAAAATCTCTTTCCGATGCGCTTGAACGCGCGCGTGTGTTTGAGAAGGACGGGCAATCCGCCCGTGATCAGCTCCATGCGCTCATGTCCCTTCACACTGATCCGTCCAGCCGTGCAGAAGGTCCCAGTGAAGTTGTATCTGCGGAGGAAATTCGCGCAGCCGCCGTGAATACTGCGGCGCTCCGCGAGGCAGAACTGCTTCGTCAGGGAAATGTCACACTGGCGCGGCAACTGGCGGAGGAAACTCGCCGCCGGCGTGAAATGTCGATGGTGATTGAGGATATGAAGGGTCGTATTCGCGTTATTGTCCGCGTTCGCCCACCTATGCGTTTTTTGAGCGCAGCAGTGGATAAAAGTGACACTGCCCCGCGTGCTGGAGACGATGACACACGTATGTTATTGGACAGCGCACGCCAGACGATTACTCTCTCCAACCCTGTGAATGGCTCCGCAAGAGGTTTTGAATTTTATCGTGTTTGTGAAGAGAGCACAAGTCAAGAAGATGTATTTAGTGAAATCGCCCCGTTGGTTCAGCTTGCGTGTGACGGTGTGAACATTTCTGTGTTAGCCTATGGGCAGACAGGCGGTGGGAAGACATACACTATTCTTGGCAGCGAGGGTCAAGCATTAGCAAGTGGCAGAGGGGCCATGTGCGAGAAAGATGAAGAGAATGGTGAAGAAGAAGAAGGAGATGAAGAATGTGAAGAGGACGGTATTCTACAACGGACACTTCGTGTGCTTTTTCGTCGTTTAGTCGCAGATGCAGGTGAAGAGGCGGCGAGAGTAACAGGAACAAAAATGTCTCCATCAGCGACCGCATCGCACGCGGAATCGTCTGCCTCGCTCTTTGAAGTCTCATGTAGTCTCGCAGAGCTTTATAACGATCATGTCTACGATCTTCTCGCACCGCCAGAGATTCTTATGCAACCATTTCAGTTTGGTGGCAAGAATCATATCAACAGTAGCAGTAACAACTCCGAGACCCGCTCGGCTCCAAAGTGTGATGTAAAGATATGCAAGGACGGGCGCGCGCATGTTGTGGGTCTCACGCAACATGTTGTGCGTGACAGTCGCGAGGCACTGCGTGTCTTCCATGACGGTGCTGCACGGCGGCGGGTCCACGCGACACTGCAGAACTCCTCTTCCAGCCGCTCGCACGCAATATTTACCGTTCACCTCTCGCAACGTCGCCTTGTGATGTCAGGGGGTCGTGAAAACAGTGGGGCCGCGGTCTTTCGGCGGCTTGAGAGTAAAATTGTTCTTGTCGATCTCGCTGGTTCGGAGCGTATTGGAAAGTCCCAGAGCGTTGGGACGCGGCTGCGCGAGGCACAATATATCAACAAGAGCCTTGCCGCACTTGGTGACGTTGTCGCGACGCTCTCGCAGTCGCAGTGCAATGGAATGGCGGGAGGGGCTATGCCGCCATCATCCCCTTCCGCAACAGGAACCACGGCGCATGTACCGTACCGAAATAATAAACTGACAGCGCTGCTGCAGGATGCGTTGGGTGGGCGCAGCAAGACCGTACTCATCGCGTGTGTTGCCCCAAACGATCCGCCGTTTGAAAATCACACAGCAGAGACGCTCACGACATTGCAATTTGCCTCACGTGTGCGATGTGTTCGTAATGTGATTCAAACCCCGGGTACTTTCCCCAGATTCACTCCAGCGACACCAGCACCAGTGGGGGAGCAGGAGAGTACGCCGGTGGCGAGTAGTCTACAGTGCTCGGAGACAGATGCGGACTCAAAAGGGACGCGGCAATGGATGCGGGCCACGGAATCGTCGAAGCAAAGGGTTAATCACACAGCAGAGGTATCTACTTTGACAGGCATTTCGCCGGACGACGCGAAACCTGCTGTGGCGAATGGCAACCATCATAGCCATTATTATAGAGCGCCAATGAATCAGGATCTGAAGCCGCGGATGCGGTTTTAGTCGGACACCATGAAGAAGTGAGGGAGGGAGAGAGAGAGAGAGAGAACAAAAATGTCACTTTGGCAATGATAGAGTAAAAATGGGTAAGAGAACGTATACGTTTAAACAATGTATCTACACGTGATGAAAAGTTGACTTGTAATTGGGCCATCTTTTTTTTTTTGTTTTGTTTTTTCCTCTTTTTGTTATTGTTGTTTTTTTCCTGGTTGGTGAGCAATTGAAAGGATACTTTCTGCTTACTGGCTGTCCACATTATTTACAAATGGTGTTCAGGGGAGGGGGAGAAAAATTCAAGCAGGAATACTTTGTTTTTTTTTTTGTTTTTTCGCTCTCTCTCTATTGCTCCAGCACTATATATTTATATATATATATATATATATATATATTTGTCAGGAGCCGGTGAAGAGAATTTCAACTGAGATAAGGCTAATTACTATTTCCCTGTGGCCCTATCTTGTTATCCCATTTACTCCCCCCCCCCCCCTTTATTATTTGGTTTGAATCTTTAACAAAACGAGTGCAAAAAAAAAAAAATTTCCGTAGGGGGTTATTCCAATTAGGTTGTTTGTATTTTGCCTTCGTACCCGCCACCTTAATCCTTTCCTCGCGGGGAGTTCTTCAAGTTAAGAAAGCCCTACGAAGCTGCCACTTCGTAAATTTTTTATGGATACATTGCTCACTTTGTCTTGTGAGAGAGATATTGTTGTTTGCAATTGTCATAGACTTCGGTTTTTTTTTTGATGCGGTTGCACCTTGAGTTAAGTAAGGGACATATTTGGATACCCTTTTTATCTCTTTATTTATCTTCTAAGGTATAGGTGAAGGTAGGTCGGAGCGAGTCGATAAGTGGATACTCATATATTTATATGTTTTTTTAAAGTGAAGTGAGTTTATATTCTCTTCTTTATAAGGCATTGTGCTTCATGTGTACTTTCTTTTTCTCCCCTTGTCTCTCTTCTCTCTTACCTTTGGCATCTTAGTTTTATCTTCTTGCAGTCTTCGTTTGCATGTGAATGGCTTCCTCATTGCTTGGATATCCCTTGCGCCGCGCAGCCGCGATGGAAATGCTGTACGGTGGTGTTCGCGTGCAGCACTTGGCACAAGCCCCCTTTCCCCTCCGCCGCACCCGCTCCGAGGACCTTCCGTCGCCCTCGCTGCGCAACGAACGCGCCGATCTCGAGCTCGAGGTCTACGACTCGGCGAACAACATACTTGCCCTGCGGCTCTCTCCCGTAAACGTTGGCATGCGGGCCCGCAACGCCGCTGTGCGGCTGCGGAGCGAGGACTGCCACCGGCGCCTCCTGGCGCAGCGGCAGTGCGCGGAGAGCGGCGAGCCGCTGCGGTTCCCGTCGCCGCCGCGCACGACAGGCACTGCCACGCGCGGCGAGTCGCGAGTCCCCGGGCACGCGCAGTGCTTTCACCCGCCGCCGGCGCGCCTCTCCATCTTCACACGCCCCGCGGACGCGGCAGAGCCCGCGGGGAGAGGCGGCGCCTCGTCGCGCGCCTGGAAGCCGCTCCAGGTGATGAAGCCAATGCCACACAATTGGAGCCCAACGCTGCGGTCGTCAGGCGTGCGTGGGCCGCACATGCAGCTCATGCAAGAACGAATCGATGGAAAGGGTTTTGGGTGGAAGCGAAAGTCACGTTCTTTGTGGCAGCAGGATATTGACACGGCAGGCTTTAGGCCAAAACGATTCTTCTAAGAGAAAGGTTGTGTCGTGGGTTTTGAACGTTTTACAGTCATCAACAGTGAAACTTTACACAATAAAAAGACAGAATCACTAGTCTCTCTTTTACTTTTATCTTGTGCGTGTATACATATATACAATTCTCTCCTTCTCTCTCTTTCTGTGTCTCCGTACTAACTTAAGAAGCAACAGATAAAGATCGGCAAGAGCAAAAAAAAAAAAATCGGAAGCATTTTCATGGATTTTTTTTTTTATCGAGCACGCAAGTCCCTCAAATTTTTAATTTTATCAAAATCTTTTCTTTTGTGTCCGTTCTGCTATAAGATTACGTAAACGTCGGCAAACTCATGTTGGAGTACTTTCTTCTGACTTGCTCACCGCTGGAGACCGTTCCCAAGCTGAGCCGCGCCAAACTCACTTTGTCTCGCATTGAAGTTTATCACAAGTTTTGACAGGGTAGATATTCAATGTGGAATTGCCACTACTTTCGCCACTCAATAAAAAAAAAAACAGTTGTCAATGGAAGTCAATATATAAATCCGCAAGGACATGTGTTGTACAGTGTGAAAATGCAACAGGGTGAAAAAGAAACTGTTCGCGAATTAGAAGAAACGCAGTCGAGTGACCTTTTGTTAGGTCTGGCTTTCCCATATTCTAAATTGCCTCTTGTCACACGCAATAAAGCAAACTGTATTCCTGCAGAGGTGCCTTAAAACTGATACACGTTATTCGCTTTCTGTGGACTATGGACGGCATAATAGTTTTTGTTTTGTTTTGTTTTTTTTTTACATTTTAGGATCCCCAGTCTCTTGCCATTTTGCACTGCGCAGTCTGGTACGGATTTATGAACGAATTTGGTGTGATGCTGGCTGTGTGTGGGAGAGCGAATGGCTACGGCGGCAACGTGGCAAGTGATGAATGCAGACCCTTTAATGATGACTAGGAAGTTGTTCTTGATTTATATATATATATATATATATTCTTTTACAACTTTGAAATGAAATGTTTAATTTTCCTCCCACGTGAAAATACTTGCGTTTCTTTATACCACATTAAACAATCAAACGACAGGTTAGGCGTATAAGTGGGAAAAGGTAAAAAAAAAAAAAAGTGTCCAAATAACTTTTCTCTCTGCGTAATGAATTGGGAAATTGGTGACAATACACTTAATCTGAGCGGTTCGATTCTTTATTTTCGGAATCTGTCGCTCAGTTTGTCTAAAATTAAATTGAGGTTTCTTTCCAAGAGACTTGCAGTGTGTTTTTTTTTTGTTTGTTTTTTTTTACTCTTCCCGTTCTCCATCTCCTCGGGTATTTTCAGCAGAGCGCTGAGTGTCTGTCAAAGGGCTTTCACGATAGTCGGCGTGAGGAAACCACTGAGGCGAAAAGATAAAGTTTTAAATGACTATTTGTCTAATTCCGAAAAAAAAGGAATATGGAAAAGAAGAATTAAGACAGATACGTGAATCATTATATTGAATAATAAAACTGTTTGGGTTATTTTTATGCTTTTGTTTTTTTTTTTACTCCAGAATAGTACTTTTCTTCGCGTTTTGTTTTTTATATATATATTTTATTTGTTTTGCTTCCTTTTGTCACTCTGGTTGTTCTTGTTGTTAATTCGATGCCATTAATCACATGTGCTTTCTTTTTTTGTTTATTTGCGTCTTTGTTTATTTTTCTTTTTCTGTATGGAAGGGATCTGCTGCTTTTTTGTTGTTGTTGTTCTGCGCGTGTAGAAATAGGACTCGTTTCCATTATTTTTGCACATATTTGAAAAGCATTTGAAGAAAAGGTAAGTGGTTGTGCTTCTGATTTCATCTTCAGAAAAGGAAGCATACAAATATCTTTAAAATATAAATATATATATATATATATATATATATATATAAAGGAGGGAAGATTCCAGAAAGGAAGGAAGGAAAGAGGGGTATTAACAAAATTGAGTATGGCCGAGCTTTTGCTAAATATGGTAAATCAACAACAGCCCCATTGCAATCATCCCGCACAGCAGTCTTTGTGTTCACAATATCCCCAGCAACAAATTAATTCGCCCTATTTTGTATTCAATTCACAGCAGCCCATAGGGCAAGTGCCTCCCGGTGCTTCTTCTGGATTGTACATTGCTCCGCCCGCACCGGCATGGCCAAATGTGATGGGACAGGCGTTGCATTCTGCCACGGATGGCAGCGAAGCCAATGAGGCGAAGGTGAGCAATACAACAGCCAACACGGTTTCTGTGCTACCGTTGTCTTTATGGCTTCCGCCCAATTTTCCCGCGGCGGACTCTACGCCGTCGCTCAACAGCTCCGCCTCTGCGATCCAATTCCCCTCATCCAGTTTGGGGTACCCCGTCACCCAACTTCCGTCGGGAACTTCGATGCAACCGTTTGAGAATCAAGGCTACGTGTACCCTATGCCTCTGCCCGGGGGGCCTTCTATAAACGCTGAGCCAACACTGATGGTCGTTCCGCCTCAGCCGCGTGAAGATTGTGTTTACTTCATGCCCAACGCCGCCTCCCTGCCCGTCCCTGGCCTTCCGGCGGCGCCTGTTCCAATGGGCCTGAACGCCTCACTCTCCGGAACGCTGTCGAGCTCCGCGAGTACGGTGCAGCGGCTGCCGCAGTACCCGTACCCGCCCCCGCCCCCGCCCGCGCCTCGGCCGCCGGAGCGCGTTGGGTCCGCGTGCCCGATGGCGCCGCC
Source organism: Trypanosoma boissoni (assembly GCA_030849725.1). Taxonomy (NCBI): domain Eukaryota; phylum Euglenozoa; class Kinetoplastea; order Trypanosomatida; family Trypanosomatidae; genus Trypanosoma; species Trypanosoma boissoni. The sequence goes on along the minus strand of JASANW010001435.1, from coordinate 8,731 downwards.
GGACCCCAAACTCGCGGCACTTCTCGCGGAGGTGCAGCCGCCGTGCGGGGATCCCGCGGAGTTGCCGCCCCGGGTCGGTGAAAGTCAAACCCCTGCGCCGGGACCGTATCATGAATCACCCGCGGTGAAGGCGAATCGTCAACGGACTCCTAAAAAGGAAGCACATGTTTCTTCGTTTCGGAAAGACGGGCATAAGAGTGGTAATCATAACCAAGGCACTGCTCAACATTCTACCAGTAATGAGCGCCGTGGTGGATTGTCATACGAAGAGGACCCATCGCCCATCGACATCACGAAGAATCAGCTCATTGTGAACTTTTTGCCACAATGTGTTCGCAGCGAAGAATTGTTTACGCTCTTCTCAAGATTCGGGGAACAGCACAAGTCGGGCACCAAAGTTATAGTTGATCGGACTACCTCTAGAAGTAAGGGTTACGGGTTTGTATACTTCAAAGATGGGCAAAGTACAGATTTGGCCATAAAAACAATGAATGGCTATGATCTGCATGGTCGCCGGATAAAAGTGCGCTACGCCGATCAACAGAGAGACGCCTGCGACTCCGCGCTCTGCAGCGATAAGAGCGAAGAGGAGACGAGTGGTGTTGGTGAATGCGGCGGCGTGACGAACTTGGGGGATACGCATTCAGTTGAAGAAAATACATTCACAGAGGCGAGCACTTGCGCAGGTATGAGTCATATTTCTTCTTTAAACGATGTTATCCTACCATCCACTAATAAAAGCAATCCGTAGGAAATAGTATTTATTTTTTTTATATATATATAAAAAAAAGAAGAAAAAAGAGGGGAAAAAAAAAAAAAACCAACTGTGTTTAAAAGAAAAAAAAAAAATGTTAAAACGATGAGAAATACTTCCTAAATAGAATGAAAAATAAAGAGCAGATATGTGACAATTAAATTTTTCCCTGATGGACTTGAGAAAGAAAAAAAAAATAGAGATAGGTCTCAGCGATTGCCTTATCTTTATTTGATTTTTTTTTTTTTTCGAAGTTTCATTTGCTGAATGGTCGCCAAGTCGTATCTGTCCTTATCACTGTGCCAATCCATTAAGCCGTATGGAGCATAGGCTGATTTTTTGTTTGTTTTTTTGTCCTTTTGTTTTTGAACGATTTCGATTCCTTTATAAATCAACGCATTGTGTTTTCCCTTTATGAAAGGAATTAAAAAGAAAAAGAAAAGAGGCACGAAAGCGTTTCTCTTCCGATGAGAATACTTTTTTTTTGTTTTGTTTTTCTCTTTGTGTGTGTGTGTGTGTTTATTTCGTCGTGCGTGGGTTTTCTGACAATTGCTGTTTTGTGTTTCTTATTCGCCTTAATTTTGCGTTAGCGAAAAAGAAAGTCAACATAAATGGAAAAAAGAAAACAAAAAAAGATTTTTGATTTGTCCTATTTGTGTTTATTATACTATTTTTTGATTTGATTTGATTTGATTTGATTGGTTCTCTCTTTCTGACTGCAGCTGAACTTGAATTGCTTTTTGTGTTGTTGTCGAATGGCTATATATATATATATATATATATATATATACATATAGTGTTTTTCCTTTTGATTTTTGTTTTTTTTTGTTTTGTTTGGTCCTGAAATAATCTCTACTTCAGAAATAACAATTGTCATTACGTTCTTGTGCTCTTTCGTCCCGTTGTACTTTTTCACCGGTTTTTTTTTTTTTTGATTTGTTTTTTTACTCAAAACGTTTTTGTTTTTTTTGTTTTTTGTTTCCTTTTTTCGTCATGCACAGAGCGCACTCATTGTTGTTATTTATTCCTTTTTGTTTTTTATGTGTGTGTGTGTGTGTATGCGTGTCCTTTTTCCAAAAAAAAAAAAAAAACCTTTTCCTTCCCGTTTTTCAAAAAAAAAAAAATTACTGTTGTTTATCCTTTTATCTCCTCCTGTTCGAATTGCTTTTCACACTTATATATATATATACATATATATATATATATATATATATATATGTATGTATGTGTGTGTGTGTGTGAGTGAGTTTGCTTTCCTGTGTCTGGGAGACTGATGGTTAGAGGAGTTGTGGGAAGAAAGAGTGCGATTGGGTCTCTCCGCGCAGAGTCGCCACACGAGCGCCCAACTCCTGCACGGAAAGAATATATATATATATATATATAATTATATTTATATATATATATATATTTATTACAAAGGACTTTTTCATTTAAGGAAACTTAAAAAAAAAAAGAAAAAATATTATAAATTCTAATTTTTATCTTCTATTCCGTACACACTTTGTATTAACAATACCTTTTTTTCGTTTTTTAATGTTTATATATTAGAGCTTTGACACATATGTGTGAGCTTTTTTGTTGTTGTTTTTTTAACATCCAGTGACTCTCAGAAAACAAATGTGTCGTGGGAATGGATGAAACAAAACAAAAAAAAAGAGGAATTATTATAAAGTGGCACACATGTGTGCAAATACATCATTTGTTGTATCAAACTCTTTTTTTTTTTCTCTTCACTTTATTACTATTATTATTATTGTGTGCTTTTTTTTTTCTTTTCTTTTTTTTTTTGTGTGTGATGCTTATATTCTACACTTACCTGTTAAAGTGTGAAGAGAAATATCCACAATTATTTTGAAAGTACAAAAAGAGCTTCGTTATATATATATATATATATATATAATGAGAGAGAGAGAGAGAGAGAGATGGAGAAAAAGGTGAAAATTTAAATTCCGTGGAATTATTGTTTTTTGTTTTTTGTTCTTCCATATATTGTTTTGCGTTAACTGCGCACGCTTTCTCCTTTGTTTCGCTTACTCGGCTGAGTCTGGGAGTCAAAAGAAAAGGGAGAGAATGAGCCACGAGGCCATAGTGTGCGCACAGGGAAAGGTTTTCGCTTTTGAATGGTGAACACCTTTGCGTATTATTTCATTGAGCCATCCACTGAAGAATATATCGATTGGGGAAAAAAGTGATATATATTTATATTGTGAATTTGTTTTTTTGTTTTTTTTTTGTTTTTTATGAAAGAAAGATGTTCGCATATAGTCTCAATAATTAAAAAAAAAAAAAATTTTTTTTCTTTTAAAAAGTACATGAGAATCCCATTCATCTGCAAAGTAATGATAAGTATTGATATGCAAAGTATTGAAGCCAAGGGCAATGTGTGCGATAGGCTGCGGTGATTATACTTTTATATTTAAAAAAAAAAAAAAATTACATCAATACAATTACTGTTTTTTTTTTTTTGTTGTTGCTAAACTTTTTTATCAGATTACTGATCGCCCATTCAATGTGCACTGCACGAAACTGTACATATGAACTCCCCATTGTCCCCCCGTCAAATAAAAAAAAAAAAAAAAGTTAAAATATAAATTTACATATTTATTATTTGATTTAAAGGACTATGGGGGAATTGGCACGCAGCAAAGCTATTGATCTGTTCACTTTTTTTTTTTTTAAAAAAAAAAAGAGAAATGAGTGCTGGTTTTAAGTTCTGTTTTTTTGTTTTGTTTTGTTTTGTTTTGTTTTTTTTCTTTTTTATCAATGATTTGTTGTTGCTTTGTTTTGTTACGCGTACAATTGCGTTTATTGCCCTCTCTGAAGTCGTAACATGTGCAAAAAAAAAATTTGCACCAGGCGATTTTATTATTATTTATTTATATATATATATATATATAAAAAAGAAAAAAAAAGGAGAGAGAGAGAGAAATCGCTTCTACAGTTTGTTTTCTTTTCTTTTGTTCGCCTTTTGTTGTGTATATAATTTTCCGCTGCGAGGAAAAGTTAATTTTCTAAACACTCTTTGGTGTTGCACACGATGGATTTTATCGCTGAGAGGAAAAGAAAACGAAATACGGCGAATTGGTTGAAAATAAATGAAAAATGGAGAGTATGATGAAATTATATATATATATATATATATATATATATATATTGAGTTCTTTTTTATTTTTCTTTCTTTGGTTCTTTGCTGTTTAGGAACATAACGTGTGGACTACCGTCAGTGTACGCTACAACATGTATTTCATGTGCTTCACGTCATTACGCTTTTATTATTATTATTATTATTATTATTATTATTATTGCACGTTTGTGATATCTGTTTTTCCTTTTCATTATACTCTCATCGAACCAACAACAACAATAAAAAAAAAAAAAAAAACTTATAAAAACAACTCTACGACTGTTTTATGTCTTCTCTACTTACCGCTCTCTGTGTTTTTTTTCCTTTTTCTTTTTGTCTGCGGCATAGAGTCACCTGAATGATCTTTCATTGCTCTGTGGTGATCCTGTGGCGGGAGAGGGCTCTGCCGTACCGGCTTCGCCACTGGGGCCGCCGTCTCTTGCGCTGAGAGAGAGAGAGAGAGAGAGAGAGAGAGAGAGAGAGAGAGAAAAGAGAAAAGAGTTTGCGGAAATGAGTGACGGAGCGCTCTGCCTTCAGTACATTGCAGTTGCATACTCAATATGGGGCACACGCATTCTCTGCTTGGATGGTACGTATTTATTTATATTTATATATATATATATATAATAAGTATATATTTGTGTTTTAGTTGTTGTTCGATTGAGTTTGTGAGGTAATTGGATAACTCAAACCCTGCTGCGGTTGCCGAGCGCACCGTAAAAGTTTTGTTTGACGAATTGAAGTTAGTTAAATTAAGTTTTGTTTTTGTTTTGTTTTTTGTTTTTTTTTTTACGTGTGTGTGTTTTTTTTTTTTTTCTGATATATAGAGGCTCATGTACTTTAGCGAAGAAAAAAACAGTACTTGATTCTTAATTTACATTGTATACTATTTGTATTCACTTGAAATATTTTTCTGCTGAATCATAGTAATATGAACAACTAGTGAAGAAAAGTAAAAGAAAAAAAAGAAAAAGAAAAATCTGAGGAGTTATTTTGGCGAAATTTTTTTTAGATCTCTCATTTGTATCATCGTTTTTTTGTTTTTTGTTTTGTTTTTTTTTTTTTTTTGTTTCTTTTGTTATTTGTAAGTGCACGCGTCCTCGTCTCCGTTGTCAAGAACGCTTATCTTTGACCGTTGAGTTTTTATTATCACTATTATTTTCGTGAGTGCCCGTTACTCGTTTTTTTTTTGTTTCTTTTGTTATTTGTAAGTGCACGCGTCCTCGTCTCCGTTGTCAAGAACGCTTATCTTTGACCGTTGAGTTTTTATTATCACTATTATTTTCGTGAGTGTCCGTTACTCGTTTTTTTTTGTTTCTTTTGTCTTTCAGTTTAGGTGCGTTCGTCTTTATCCGGAAAAGAAAAAAAAAATGAAAATAGATTATGGAGAACCGCTTGATTTTCTGGGTTTGGAATGTATCTGAATATGTACAAGTGATGAAACTGGAGGATACATTCTCTCGAGACTAATGATTTGATTTGCTGTTATTTTTAATCTTCTTTATTAAAAGCCATTACTTTCCTTTATTATTGTTTTGTTTTGTTCTCTCTTTCTTTCCCTTTTTTTTTTATATATCATATAATAGAGTTATAGAAGTAGGTTCCGCTTATTCGTCTATTGTATTCTCCAACGGGAGGGTCTGAGAAGAAAGAAAGAAAAAAAGGAGAGAGAAAGAGAGAGAGAGAGAGAGAATACAGAAGAAGAAGAAAAAAAAAAAAAGTTCGATATAAACAAACAGACAAACAATCAATGGACGGGCGCCACAGGCAGATGAGCCTTTCCACTATTCACTGCTATTGGTCCGTTTCGGAAGAACTGTACGCCGCTGGACATCGACTGCATGCGTTTGCCACAATGCAGTCTCTCCTGGGAACCCCTTCTGTCATTCCACCGTATTATCGCCGTGAAGAGATTTTTACCCGCGTACGTGCCGCGGAAATGCTTTTGCATGACTCCAGTTATTACTATTGCCAACACTCGCAGCGCCCCAAAGTGGGGAATGCGGTGCCGTCTGTTTCATCGTCTTCAGCGATCGGGGCCAGACTGGATTTGGTGCAGCCTGTGCTTTCCCCTATGTTCGCCACGCCACGGTACTTTGAGAATACCTTACTCTGCACACTGCTGTTCAAAATCGGTTCTTCAAATTGCAGTGATCAGAATAAAATGAGTGATGGCAACGAGGAGGACGATGATGGAGAACGCTTAGTTCCTATTTCATTGCTCGTAAAAGCATATGTTCTGCATGCCGTGATCCACAAGCGGCGACTCCGATATGCACAAGCCGTGAGCTCTATTGAGTCCGCTCAGCAGTGGTGTGTATCCGTTTTTTCGAGAAAGATGGACGGGTCGATAGGCGCAGACAAGGCGAAGGCGTATCAGCGTGCCGCGGACGATGAGCGTGCCTGCTGTGAGGCGCTTCTGGCGGTGGAGCGTTGTCGAGTGTATTACTCGCAGCTGATGAACAGCAATCAGCAGTCGTCCTCATTGCACCGCAGCGAGGCTGCTGTGCACAAGGCCCGTGCGACTGCGCTTGACTCTCTCTTGCATCACGCAAAGAAATATATGGACTACGCAGTGCCCCAGGGTCGCTCCAGCGAATCTCCTGCCTGGGTCTCGCCGCTGTGCCTTTCCTCTGTGGCAAATCCCTTCTCCCAGCGTGCCGCAGCTCAGACATTGGGCTATTACTATGTAATTGCGCTTGTGATGAGCTATCGCCCTGTCGCGGCGGAGATGCAGCTGCGGCAGTGTGAAGAGTGTTTCGGATCCGCGCCTGAATTTGCCTGTATTGCTCAATTACTCGCATCGTGGAACCGCGGGCCGCGTTCGGCATTAAGTCTGTCACTTGCAAAGGACGCGAAGAGTTCAAGTAGTATCAACAGTGCAAACGGCAGGAATGGTGTACATTCTGCAAAGCGACCCCGTGAGGAGGCGTTGCGATGGACATCGGACGGTTTGCTGCGCCCATTGCAGTCGTATTTGGCTCTGCATCAGGCAGTCGTGGCTACGGCATTCAGTGATGACGATCATAACGAGCAGAGATCTCTTGTTTACAAAAATAATAGCAATACGGATGATAATAATAATAATAACATCAATGATGAGGAAGGTGGTGCTGGTAGTGTTGTTGGTGTTGATAGTTCGAGTGATCAGGAGAATCATCCCGTCTGGCAGCTCTTTCGTCAGACACTGCAGAGCATCGATGAGCATCTGACGCAACTGACCACTGGGCACATTGTGCACGTTGAGGAAAAGCGCACTTGCAGCCGAAGCTTACATAGCTCTCCGTCCGCTGATATCCGCTTTCTTGTCTTGCTGAAGTGTGCCTCACTGGTGACTGTAACTGGCCATGCTCTTGGACAACTGCAGCTTCGCATAGCCGTGCAGCAGCTTCTCCTGCTGCGGCGGTACATGAATGTCTTTCGGCAGCACACATCGGGGATGCGAGTGCAGTTTCACCTTTTGGCGGCACAACTCGCGCAGTTTCTTTCGCTCCGTCATCTCCCGAGTGAACCCCATCTCCCCCCCGCCAGTCCAGACGCAGCGGAAGCCCAACCGGCGCCGCACGACCTGTCGCAGAAGTGGCTTGGCGAAAAAGCCGAGGAGGAGAGCACCGCGGTCTTCGACGTGGGTCTGCCGTATGTGCATGTCTTGGCCGCTGAGGAGGCTGCGCGTGACGCGGCGCCTCTGTGCGACCCCGCCGCGCTTCTTCTCCTCTCCATCACCAAAGGCCTCGCCCTGCACCACGCCTCGCGCCTCGGCGCCTCCACCCAGCTGGACCCGACCGCCCCGCGTGGGTTTGTGCGCGCGGGGCTGACGCTGAGCCAACGCCACCGCTGCGCCGCCGCGCTCGCGCGAGTGGTGGCGGCCCTGCGCTCCAGCGCCGCCGGGGCCGCGCCGGGATCGCCACTGCTCCAGCGCCAGCAGCGCTGCGCGTGGACGCCGATGAACGGACTCCTCCTGCGGCTTCTCCGCGGGGCCATGGCCATGGCGGAGGAGCGGGACGAAATGGGCGCCGCACAACAGTTTCGCGAGGCATTGAACATCGCGCGAGAGTCGTTTGGGGCGGCGAGTGGAGTGGCCGCGGAGTGCCTGCAGCTGCTTGCGGCGGCTAATCGGGCACAGGATCGAATGTCAGCCGCAGAGGCGGAAGAAGTCGGGGAAGAAGGGGCACGGGAGACACTGCACGCGGCGTGGCAGGCCGCCGCACACGCGAGCCGCCTTGCGCTCATGCACTGTGCTATGACGGCGGCCAGTGACGGTGGGGAAAAAGATCGGATTATTGAAGATTGGGAAGCGGAAGTTAGTCATGTGTGTCTGTCGATGCACACGGAGGTGCTGGAAGTGCTTTCAACATAGAATAAGAATGATGAATGGAGAACAGATAGATAATATATAGAGAGGGAGAGCAAGGGAGAACCGATACTTGCACACACATATATATATATATATACAATACAGATTAATTTACTATATTTTCTACTCTTCTATGCTTTTGTTTTAATTTATTATCGCTATTATATTTATCATTGTACTTGCTTCTTTATATATATATATATATACATCTTCGGAAAGTGGAGGGGGGTTTATATTGCACATCTTCTTTTTTCCTTCATCTTTTACACACTTGTTTATTGCATTTTCCTGATACTTTTGATGGGTTTTCTTTTTTCATTTTAAGAAACATACCTTTCTGGTTGTGTTAGCCGTAAGTAGAATCGTTCATTAGTTCCCCCCTCTCTTTCGTGATTTTGTTTCTATTTCCGTTATTATTGTCTTGAAAGCTTGCGATGAGAATGGTATCACCTGAATATTGATCTTACTTTGTTTTTACTTTTCTGTTTATAGTCTCTAT
>JASANW010001434.1:0-273549 GCA_030849725.1 Trypanosoma boissoni | reverse complement strand
AGAAGCTTGATGTACGGGTTCGTCGAGTACGTGTGGTGGCGAATCACACGCTTCTTCTTCTGCACTCCTGTAAGGTCAACTCCCATTTCCGCTAAGTCGAAAAGAAAAGCAAAACCCTTATCAATATATGCCCCTCTCCCATGTTCGCATTAGTAGATGACGCAATCATTGGACCCAGTGCTCGAAACGAATTAATTATAGCAGATAATTGCGTCGAAGTGTTAAGTAACGTATAAAGTTAATACACCATAATGTAAGAGTGCTTCGTTGAGCCACCTAACTATTTAATTCAATTTTAATATAAACCCTGATATGGTAACAAGAGCATATAAGAAGATTGTAGAAGGAAATACATTAATGAATATTTCGTCAAAAAAAAAAGTATAATGTTATTGATTGAATCGTAACTTTATGGGAAAAAGGCTATAAAAAGCCTTATATTAACGTATTCTTTTTGTGTGCTGTACGAATGTCTAAAGTCTCAGGCGTGCTACGCAAAAGGAACGTTCCAGTTTGTCTTAACAAAAGCTGTTGAAAGCTCAGTATGTGCGAGACCCTGCCAACGCTCATCCTTGAGATCTTGCGGTGGCATCTCATCCCGGACTTTGCTGTACCAGCGGCGTGCATTTTGAAAGTCTCCACTCTGAAAATAAGCCTGCCCTAAACGACACGCATACTCCAAATTATCAGGATCATTTTCTACAGCTTTTTTGTGATATTCGATGCTTTTGGCCCAAAGTACTTTGGACGAAGGCACTCCCCACCACATAGCATAGAGACGTGTTGGACTATACCAATTGTAGGCACATCGTCCGCAAAGGGCGCCAAGCAAGTTTGGTATGTCAGCGTCCTTAGGCATTAGCTCCACACTTTTTTCTCCTCGTTTCATAATGGCCTGATAATTCTCCAAAAGTCCCATGCCAAGTAAGCTTTTCATGTAGTACAGAGCTTCTGACTCTCTCATGGCGCACAGTACATATGTTCGATAGCATGGACCGTACTCTGGATTTTCATTAATGCACTTGCGGCTGACATCTACACCTCGTTGAAGAAGATCCAATCGATCACACCAATGGTCTCTCGCCACTTTGTTTTTTGTTTTGTCATAGAGATAAGCCGTCTCGGCGAGAAGAGCCATAACTTCTGGACTATCTGGCTTCTTAGAAAACAGTGTCTCAGCATAGTCATAGGCACTTTCACCCAAAGAAAAACTTAACAGTTGGTCCCGAAAATTCCGGTAATCAAGCAATTCATCGTTAATTGTAGTTTGTTCATTAGGCGAAGGCGTTGATTCTGTATTGTCGGCCAATGATTGATGCTGGTGTGTAGACTGTTGCAGTACTACCTCCTGCGATTTGCTATTCTTGTTTCCCATATGTGCCACTTATTGTAAAGACCTAGGTACCTCCTTCCTCTATTTATCCTTTCCCTTTCAACTTGTGTACTTCCCCCTTTACCCTGATTCTAATACAACCCCGCTTTCCGGAGATAAACTAACTGTCAAAACGTATCAGGCAAATAGCATCATAAAGAATAGAAAGAGGTAGAAGAGAAAACAAAAAAAATCAAATAAAAACAAAACAGAGTTCCTCAAAAAGAATACGACAGGGATGGCATCGATTAAAACAGGATGATTTGGTCCTCAACCCTTTTCCTTGTACGAGTTTATATGTAATTAATGGTACTTGATAATAAAAGCGATAATAATACACCAAACAATCGATACGTAAACTGTCATCTGCTTATGAATAACTTTCATAGTCTATGTTAGTCACTGCCATTATTGCTATTATTTTCATCGTTTTCTTCAAAGACGATGATAACACGGATACACCCCCACCCCCACCCCCACCCCCATAGAAGCCAATTCAGTAAACAAGAAGACAAAATAACTTATTGAATCCTATTCTTCGCTACTTACGTCATCGTTTTTTTTTTTTTGTCCCTCTGGAAAAGGAAAAAAAAAAAAAAAACACATTCATACACACACACACACGCGAGAGAAAGAGAGAGAGAGAAAGATATAGAGTGCTCCCCCAAAGATACTTCTAGGTTGTTGGCTTTTTCTGCCTTCCGCCCCCTCTATCGTCATGCTGAAAACAATTTTGTCTCCCCCCACGACACACTACTTAATAGACTCGACAAAATTAAGTATGCTCAAAAGCTCTGGGCTGTAACTTTGACGGAGAATATCTTCTTTGCAACTGCTGTCATCCAGTTCATGACCCGCATATGGCACTGCATCCATCATTGCGTCATTTCGCGACGGCGTCGCCTCAGTTGCATTCAAGTGAGCAGCGTCCCCTTTGTCTCCAGGATGACAATTACGGGGCGTCAACGATGGATCGATGCTCACTGGCGGGTGTGGTTTCGGTGGATTGATGAGCCGTTCGTGCTGATCTTGACTTATACGTGAGTTAACGTCGAGCAACTGTTGTTGCAATGCATTCAGTTTCTGCTCGTGCTCTATAAAACGCTTCTTTGTTTCATCGCCGGTTTCTGCACGCTCCTTTTTGAGAGAAAGCGCAGTGGAAAGTTGTCTGGCATCTGTAGGGGATGATGGCACAACTGTCACCTGATCCTGTGGGCCAAACACACTAAAGGCGGGAAGCCAACCGCTCAGCGACGGTGGGAGAGGGACACGAGCGACCACCTCACGTTCGTAATAACAAACAAGGAAATACAATGGAGCCTCAAGTTCCAACAGAAAGCGAAGCGTTGTCCCCGGCTGGAGGTTGTAGCAGTCCGATAAGACACGACACTCACCTTCATTAGGGCCAACAATGCGGTGGCCATCCCACACAACTCCCTCTCCATCGGTTCCAGGCATTAGAATGCCCACAAGCACACGGCCTGGGCCACGACCAATACGGTCTATGTGCACTTCCCAGGCGGTTATACCCGTATAGAAAACACGTGAGGCAGACACAAGCGAGTGCAACGGTGTCACATCTTGTGAGCGAGTTAGTGTACGACCACTGTAAAGCAAAATGCCCCGAGCTTTTGCGTCCTCTGGTAAAACTAATGTGAATGTCTCACGGCCCACATCAGATGGGTTGGGAAAGTTTAGATAGCCTGTGTCAAGCACATCTGGCACGCTTACATCTGCAGGAACGCAGACAGTCTTGAGAAGTTCCATGCATGTAGCCGGTGAAGCCATGAACTTCACATCGGGGATTGTTAGGCGGGGCATAGCAATGGGTTCTACACTGGAACTCTTTAAATTGGCAACAAGATCCATTACACGCAGGGACCAATCCTCTGCTTGCTCGTCGACTTGGCTTATAGAAGGAACAGATGAGAGAAGTGGTTCACATATACGCTGACGCGAAGCATAATAGTCAATGAGTGCGCCCGATTTTTCCATCGCCATGTCAATGTTTTTGTATTGTGTCTCGATCTGCATGTGTATGCTGCTTCGCAGCTCGTCTCGCCACTCCGTTAGTGCACGAACAATTTCGTCATATCCCTTATCTAGCTGCTCATTTTGATCTTTTAAAGCTGTATTAAGTACTTCCTTTGAATGGTGGAGATTCGTAAGAATGCTGTTAGCTACGCTTAACTGGCTCCGGCAACGCTCAGACCACGCCTTGAGATCTCGCACATGCGCTTCAGCTGCTTGCCGCAGTGTAATGAAAGGGTGGTCTTTGTGAAAACCCGTCACGTGACAACGACTCGATACAAGGACACCACAAAGTGAGCACCAGAACTCGGCAGGCAAGTGCGGGTAAACAGAGCACCGCGCCACAGGTGCACTACTCTCGTGCATAACAAAATCCTGTCCAGACACTTCAGCGCGACGCGTAGATGATGTGAAGTACTCCTGCTCTTGCTTTCGCGCTTGCTGTTGCCCCTGCATTACCGGCTCAGCCATCGAAGCCGAACCCCTTAAAGGAGTGATGGACTGAACAACGGAGGATGGTTCACAGCTTTGCGCAGCGCTCAGTATCTTTCGTGGATCGTACATCTCCGCCACATCTACAAGTCGTTGCGCCTCCCATTCACTAAAGCCAAAAGCAATGGCGAGACGTGACTTTGTCAGCGCATCACAGTGCTGAAACTCTCCCATCGCCACGCCATTATCGGCAAGCGCCTTCTGGAGCCGAAGCCAGAGTGTGTCGTTCGGGGCAAAGACTGGCGTACGGTTGTACGGGTCGGCGCTTGTGTGCAACGATTCTGTCGTGCTAGGGATATTGTCTTTGTGGTTCCTCCCCTCGTCCTTACACTCCACACGGTGCAAAGTAACGGTACTGCATGTTTTACAGAAAGTCATCATATTCTCCCGTCGATGCCCCGTCAGAGAACAAGGAAACATATTGTGCTCCCCACAGAGAGTGCATGTAAGTACAGCAAAGCTCATTTTTCTTGTGCTTTCTTTATATATATATATATATATATATATATATTTATTTATTTATTTATTTAATCTATTGCTTACTATTTTCGTATGTGCTCTACTTTGTACTTTACTTTTTTTTTCTTAAAAAGAGGTAGAGATCGTCACACTGCCAATTAACTGGCCAACTGATCAACCAAAGTATTTCACAAACCCTTCGCTGCACGAATGCAATCACAATAATCAGAATAAATCAAGGGACAATAATATAAAACTAAAATAAATAAACAAATAAGCAGGTAAATAGCAAAAACAATTTCCATAGAAGTTCCAGTATATAAGACATGAAAGACCATATGAAAAGAAGCGAAACAAATATATGTGCTCAGAGATGCACTTTTCACCATCATCTATAAACAGAGACCCTTGAAAATAATAATAATAATAATAATAATATATATATATATAACAAAGTACATAACTAACAAACTATCTAACTTCGGACTCCGTTCAATATGTAACATTGTCAGCAAAACTAAATAAAGAAAAAATATCATCAATAATGTAAAGCATGGGGCCCTGGTTCCAATTGTTTTTAATTTTCAGTTCTTCATCTCTGCCACCCCAAAAAACTCACATCTTAGAGCGTAAGGGCGTTATTTCACCACGAAGGTTTTCAGAGATCAGGTTTCTGATTTCTAACGGAGAGGCACCAGTGCCAAGTAAATACTTCAATTTCATAATCGTTGCATCAATTGTCATATCTTGTGCACTAATAGCTCCAGCATCATGTAACTGCTTTCCTGTCGCATATGTATACAAGTCAACGCACCCGTAGATATTTTGTGTGCACACAACTACGACTATGCCACGACCATCTGCGTGTTGAATAATTTTTTTCATATAATCCCCGCGTGATGGTCCATTGCCATTTCCATAAGCAACAAGCACTATCCCTCGTGCTTCTGTCAAATCGATCGCCCGGTGCAAGACATCCTCTTCTAGCGATGGTCCAAGCTTTAACGTTAGGACAACAGCATCCATGTTTTCCATTATACCAAAACGTCCGCGTGGAAAAGGTCGAATAAAAGGCATATGCATACGCATGGTACCATGCATTGTTGCCAGTGGAGGAAAATGTGGAGAGTCAAACGGTAGAAGTGACGGTCGATACATCTTAACTGTACGATTCGCACGAAAGAGACGATCATCAAAAAGAATACAAACCTCTGACAGCTGAGTGCAATTGGCAAAAAGCAGGGCAACATTAATGTTGCGCTTAAGATCTGTGTAAATAAGATCGCATGAAATAACAGAGCCAGTAAATATAACTGGCTTTCCAAGATTTTCTAGCATAAAGCTAAGTGCTGTGGCGGTGGATACCATGCTATCCTTCCCGTTATGCACAACAAAACCACGATACTTGCTGTAATTATCTTTGATAACACGGGCAAGTCTCACCCAGTCCTTTTGGCATTGGTCTGTAGAGAAATTTAGGCGATTAAGATCTACCACATCAAAGGGCGGAACAGTTTCCTTAAAGAGATCCTCGTTTTCCATTAAAACTTCTCGAAAGTCCTTCTTGAACCTCTTCTTCGAAAAAGGATTCACGTAGCGGCTCCTTGTATTAATGATAAGAACTGCTAGACAATTTGTGTCCACCTCAAGGGCCAGCGGAGCAGTTTTCGGTGCAGTGGAGCCCCATACGTACATTCTGCAGCTGAAGCAAAGCACCGTCCAAACCCTGGCACAATCATACAGACAAATTAAAAGACAAACAAAGAAAAAAAAAAGAAAAATGTACAATCAAGAAAAAAAAACCGAACACAACATAGCTTTACAGAGTAAATATCACACAAAAAATATATATATATAATAGCACTGAAAGCACCTATGAAAAAAGTTTTTTTTTATATTATTTCCTTTGAAAAATCAAAAAAAAAAGGTCAAAAATGGAAGAAAGGGCCTTGGGCGAAAAGAGTCGCTCAGTGTGAACCTTACGCCTCCTCCTCCTGGTCGTGGATGTTGAAGTACTTCAGCTGGTACACATCCTTCCCCTTCGAGAGAATGCGGATCCAGTCGCGGAGGTCCTTCTTCTTGAGGAACTTCTTTGTGAGGTACTTAAAGTACTTCTTGCGGTAGGCCATTGTTGTGACAACAGTGAGCACATTGTCATGCAGACCGATGCGCACCTTCTCGGTGAGCTTGCCCTTGCGGCCGTTGAGCTTTATATTGTCCTGGAAGTACTGCTCAAAGTTATTGAGAATATCCTCCGAGAAAATACCGTCAGTAGCGGGCACAGTGCAGTCAATCTTGAACACTTTCTTTCCCTTAGCGAGCTGCTTCTGGCGGAAAAACCCGCGGGACCCAACCTTTGCGCGAACAGCAACCATTCTGCTTTTCCTCTTCTTTTAAAAAAAAAAAGACAAGAGTCCCCTTCCTTTCCCCTATTATTGTTATTAAAATAACACGCAAAAAAAAAAAAAAGCAAAAAAAAAAAAAATACAGTCATTTTTTAAATCTTTTGTAAACAATTGTTTCTCATACAATTGAAAAAAAACAAAAACAGAATGCGGTCATACACTCAATCTTTCATGCACACAGGAACCTAAACAGTTTTCAGCTCACAAAAAAAAAAAAAAAAAACAGAATGGCAATTACAGGCTAATACCCTTCACCTTCTTCACCTCTTTCTGTTCTCTAAGGCATTTTCTGTTTGTTACCTTCGTCTGCAGTTTCGGAGTCTTCGACTCCCTCTTCGACAACGCGACGGCTCGACGATTCGCCTGTCTTCTGGTGCTGCGCATGATGTTCCGACTTCCGCGCTTCATTCGCTTCTTTGCGACTGCGGCTCATTGCCACTTGCCGTGCGCGGAACTCTTTAAACTTTTTGCGCTTTTCTACGTCCTCCTGTGCGCGCCGTTCGAGCATTTCCTTCACGCGCTCTGCCTCCTCGCCACGGCGGCGTTCCTCCTCTTCATCGATACGATACTGCTCCTCTGGCGCAATCCACGGCTCGTCATCGTTCTCATCAATTCCAGCCTTCTCCATCTCGCGGCGTTTGCGTTTCTCTTTTTGGTACTCCTTAATGTCAAAGCGAGCGATGGGCGTGGGACTGCCAATCCCGCGCAAGTGCGGTACCGTCAGCACAGCGAAAGCCGCGCGGGATGTGCGGATATTCGTGCCCACAGCGAAATGGGAACTCGTCAGGGGAGACGAGACATGTGGAGTTTGGCACAGGGACACAATGCGTGCACAAGGAGTCACACGTCGCATCTTCTTCTCCAGGAAGATGTTATGTACAGGAAATATATATATATATATATATATTTGTGTATACCTGATCTGTAAAATTATTTCTCAGTAATAAATTTAAATGAATAAGAACAATAATATATGTATATAACTTGCTTCCATGGATTTTTGCTATTCAAGATATGAAAATATACATGTCATCGCTACGCGGTAAACTAAACAATGGCAAAACATCATTTTCAAGACGATAATGGACAATCAAAATAAACACGCACAAATACCAACCCACCCCCAAAAAAAAAAGAAATGCACAATATAGCACTGTTTCACATAAAGCAACAAGTTACACATCAATACATTTTCTTTTTTGATTCCTGAAGCCCATCACGCAGTGCAGCAACTTTTGATGCACGTGCGCGACTGGCATGTATTTCATCGCGCAAACCAATTTCCAAAACGCGGGCAGTATCGCTTTGCTTGTCCATGAGACCCCGCTCTTGCGCTTCCACAACATCGCGCTGCAGCGCAAGCAGATCATCTACGTATTTGCTCACCTCCTCCTCGATAGCCACTGCGCGGCTGTGCAGCACTACGCGCTGTGCTGTTTCCCCGGGTGGATCCACTGCTGCTGGCGAGCGGATCCCACTTGCTGAATGCAACTCCACAATCAGCGGACTGTCCCCGCGCGCTTCCGCCGCAGACGTCTCTCTCCGCGGGTCCTCTTCTGTCGCCCCGAGCGACGAGCGCCCACCCCTTCCATCTTCTGCCGCGCGCGAGTCCTGCGGGGTCGTCCGCTGGCGCGTGGCATGTGTCCTCCGCCGCGGGGATCTCCCCGGCGAGAACGACACAACGAGCGGCGCAGTCCCCCGCGCGCTCGCCGGGCGCGTGCCGGTGCGGTCCGCCACCGTCGCGAGGCGCCGCTGCAGGCGCTCCGTCGCCTCCCGCAGCCGCTCCACCGCCGCGCAGAGCTCCTCGGCGGCGCATGGCGGCGGAGGGCCGCGCGGAGTCCCCCGCGCGCGGGTCGAAGCGCTCTTCGGTCCTGTGCGGTTCCACGAGGAGATGCTCGACATGCGGCCCCACACCCACACACACGGGAACAGATAAATCGGCAAGTGACAGTTACGCTGCAAAATAAATTTAAAAATAAAATAAAATAAAATAAACGTCAGTAGAAAAAAAAAAAACAAGAGAGGTGTATTTTGTTTTAAAGTGAATGGGAATAGATTTCTGTCCAGCGCGTATCATTGCGGAGAGAGTCAGAGTCTCGCCCTTTAAATACTCAGTTAAAAAAAAAAAAGCAGATTAAACGCTTTACAATATCAATATCATTAATAGTCTAAAAGGATCAAAAGTAGACATTTTACACCTTTTTTTTTTTTTTTGTTTCTCTTCCTCAGTACCACTTCCTCAGGTTCTCTTTCTCTGAATAGGGAGAGAAGATAAGTTACACCGTGCGCTTTACCTTTTCGCCTTCCCACTATGCACTGTTTTACCATATTTTTTTTTCTCTTTTTGTGTCGTCTGCATTGTAGCACGCTCAACTAGTTTAGATTCTGCCTTCTTCGCGCCAATGGCCTGTGCACTGGAACGGAATCCTCCCCTTCCTCCAGCAGCGCCCATATGTTTCTTAATGAGCAGTTCAAGCTGCTTTTTAAGTGATTTGATAGCCTTTTCTTTTGCACGGTTCTCATCATCTGCCTCATCGTTTACCATATCATCCACCTCAATATCAGCGTCGCGGCTCATGCGGCGTGCCCATGTATTTTGAGCTCGTGACTTATCAATCTCTTTTTGGAGTTTATCAATTTGTAGAGCAGTCCTTACATGCGGGTGCAGTTGGTGGACAACGGTCGGCTGTAGTGCAAAAGCCTCCATCGCACCAGCTTCACGACCAAGTGACTCCATCAATTTTTTAAAAGATACGTGCTCATGTGCGTTTATCAAAAGGACAGACAAACCTGTCCCGCCACAACGCGCCGTACGACCACAGCGGTGAATGTACGCATCCGTTGTACGTGGAACTTGAAAGTGAATCACATACTTAAGGCCATCCACGTCAAGACCACGCGAGGCTATGTCGGTGGCAACTAATACACGCTTTTCACCGCTGCGGAACTTGTCAATATACTTAAGACGCTGCCGCTGCTGAAGAGACGCATGAAGACCCGCCACTGGGATACCAAGCACATCCAAGATTTTTACTAAACGCCTAAGCATTGAGATGGCATTCACAAAGATAATCGTCCGCTCACGGTACATTTTAAGGAAGTAGTACAGATAAAGATCTTTGCTCTCGCCAGGGCAGCGCAAGTAGGTCTCCTGAATTTTTGCTGCGACGTCTGCTTTTGGCGTGACCGTAAACACTTGCGCCCCCGAGGGCTTGATCTGAAGCTGCTGCAAGACCGTACCCATTGTGTCGGCGTTTGAAGTGCGGATAACAGTCTTTTTAGAGCGGAGATCCCGACGCTCGTAGTTTGTCTGAAGTGAGAGCGTCGCACTCGTGACAAATGTAATGACACGGTGGTCTGCCGGTGGATCAGAAGGCATAGCGATAGGTCGCGGTACGTCCTTCCGACGTGTCTTTGCCGTCCCGCTGGTAGTGTTGTCCTCGTTGCTCTCCTTGTCGGTGCCTTTAGTAAAAGGGACAAAAGACTGCGTCGCCTCATCCCAACGACCGGCCTCAAGTTCGTGCACGCCTGCCTCAGCGCCCTCTTCGCGTTCTTGTACAAAGCCAGCGGGGAGAACTTCGCAGTGAATGCGCTCGATCAGGTTTTTCAGCTCCTCGAAACGACCCGACTGCAGAAGCTTGTCAGCCTCATCGAGCACGACATAAGCAAGGCGTCGGCTGATGCTATGTCCGAGATAGCAACCTTCATTCTTTTGCACAAGTTCCCAGAGGCGACCGGGCGTACAGATCAGCACATGTGGGTGTCGATTTAAAACACGTTGTTGCTTCTCCGGAGCCATACCACCAACAACACAACCAACAACAATGTGTGGGGCATGCTGTGTAAGTTGCAGCATTGCCTCATTGATCTGCAAAGCGAGCTCACGTGTTGGGGATATAATAAGGGCTTGCATCAATCGATCCATTTCTTTACGCGGTGCCTCCTCGCCTTCACTCTTTTTGAGAGACTTTTTGTTTGCCTTCTTTTTGCCTTTTTCCCTGTGTTGGTCGACTTCCTGTTCCTCTTCGTCTTGGGCCTCCGTCTCTCTCACACGCTTCCTACTACCAGTTTTGGATTTCCGCAGTGCTTTTAGTCCATTCTTCCCATTCTTCTTGCTGGAAGCAGTGCTCTCTGTTGCAGTCTGTCCGTCAATTTCATCCTCATTATCTTTTTCCTCCCCCTTTTCTCCTTTTGCTACCGCCTGAAGCTCCTCCACCGGAGGTGCTGCGACATGAGTTAGCACTTGCTGCAGAATAGGAAGGGCGAAGGCTAGTGTCTTGCCGCTACCCGTCTCGGCAGAGATAATGACATCCTTCCGCTGTTGCTTCGCCTTTCGCTTTGTGGCTGCCTCGTCAGCCTCACTAACGAGCACGCTCGGCAGCACTTCTTCCTGCACAGGGGTAGGGTGGGTAAAGCGCATCGAGCGCAACGCGCGCAGCAACAGAGGATGAAGACCCGCACGCTCCCAGAAGAGATACGGGTCGCCGTGGTGCTTGTACTGATTCTTACTCTTTCCCACTTCTTCAACCTCCTTCACCGCAGACTGAGTCTCTGCCTCATCCAAGTCCGGCAGCGCACGCGGGTCATCGGCGGGAAGCGGTGTGGTCGGAAGCGCCGGACGGGCAGAGACGCCGTTGGGGCACAGTAAGAGATCCGTAAGGCTGCGCGGATCGAGCTCCAGCTCGCGGGCCGGCATGGCGGTCCCTTGCGAAATTTCGTCCACAATCTCATCGAGGGGGCGCGAAGAAAAGTCCACCTCGTCAAAGCGATTGTGCCGCCGCTTTCCGAGACGCATGCGTTTCCGCATATCTTGGGCGACTTTCTGCTTACTTTTCATGCCATTCTTCTGAATGCGCTGTTTGAATGTTGTCTTCTTTAGCGACATCCTTGTGCTTTGCAAAAGGAGAACAAAAAAAAAAAAAAAAGTGTGCCATAAAGGAAAAAATTAATAATCCATAAGCGGTAATCCCTAATGCTAAAACCGTCACGGTGTAAAAAATAGAGATGAACTTCAGTTTGATAAGGATTTTATAAGAAATCAATAAGAAAACCAACTATACTTGCACCTGCCACCCAGAAACTAAAAGGCAATATATATACACATATATATATATAGCTACGCAGTGTATTTGGATTACATAACTGAGTACGTGTAAAGACTAGGCAAGCTATGTATGGAGCAGATGCATGAACTGGGGTGGTTATGGAGGACGATTACGACACTCGCCTTTGAATAAAGGAAAGCAACCGTTGCTGTGAAGCATGGCAAATTTTATAAATAAAATACAGTAACTCGACACGTTCCTTATGTACTATGCCAAACCGCTCGCCTAAAAGAAAAACTAAAAAAAAAAAAAAGCTCAGTCACTCTTACAGTATGGGTTTCCAGCACCTTTTATTTGCTGACGAGTAAAGATCCGCCACTTTAACCCTGACCGGCATTTTGCTTGTTCACTCAGAAGCTAAGCCAGTGAAAAAACTTAACTGGGCGATAGAGACCTACTAAAAGATTTTAAACACATTTTCGTGTTTAATGGTTCCTGAGTTGAACTTCCATTCCATTTCTTCTTCCTCACGTGGAATTGCTCAAAGTTCCTAAGAAGGTGTAGCAATCGCTCTCATCCATGAAGGCAAACACAGCAACACGGCATAAGGGTTTTGCCAACAAAACCTCCGGACTGAAAAATCAACTCAAAGGGAAACCACACTCTATTACATGATGGTGGAACTGTTCTGCTCTTAATAACGAAAAAATTCCTAGTGCCTGTCGTAGGTGCTTCTCTACTCGAAGCTCAGAATCTTTAAGATGGATCAGGGCAACAGGGAGGTATTGGAAGAATTCCCTGTATTACAAAATCCTATGACCAAAACCAACCAGTTTACGCATCCACCAGAAGCCTAGACATACAAACGCAAACACGGCGTCTCATTTGTAGAGATCCATCCGATGTGAGAGGTGCGCAGAGCTATTTAACCAGTGGAGCACCCGTTCCGAAGACTCACAAAAAAAAATAATAACAATAATAATAATAAAAACAGAGGCGCGTAGCAGATGGTGCACAAACCCGGTAGGCTAAGTGCCCCTTCTCCCCGTCCCTGTTCCTCAATGAAAGGGCGACAGGGCTCCGCCCTGTCCCTCAGCTCCGCTCCTGCTCCTGTGCCTGCGAGTATTGCGCTCGACCAATTCCGCTCTTCTCTGCCCTCTGCAGAGTGCCCCCACTCCATTCGAAGGGGATAGGGGCACAACGCTGAGGATCTTCATCACCCGCCGGTCCTCCGCCCGCATGTCCCGCGGGACAAAGAGCTGACGGCAACGCAGGGACCATGTAGAACCTGCAGAGAGATCAGATACAGTCACAGCAACAGTGACAGTGACAGAATTGTATATGGGGATCAAAGTCGACAAAAGGCATCGGTTGCTATTCTGCGCCAGCCCTGTTTCCTTTTATTGATCGCCATTCAACATACTTCTTTTACACATGAATGCACAGGAGAAGAGAGAGAGAGAAAAAAAAAAGGAAAAAAAAATAAAAAGTAAACATAGCGCTGTCAAAGACAGGTAAAAATAAGAGCAGCAAAATATGTAAAATACAAACCAGTTATATATTCTCAAAACGGTAAAAATATTTTTTTTCTCAAAAAAAAATAAAAACACTCATGAATTCTGCTGCTGATCGACTTCCCCTTACCCATACGATATGTTTTATTTTACCAGTGAACTAAATATTTAATTTCGCTGGGTTGGTAAAAGGAAAGCGATGCACAGAACTGCACAAGTAAAAGGAAACAAAAAGCAAAAGGCAATGTTACTGTGCTCCCAGAATCTAAGGGGAAGAGGCCGAGTCCAAATAAAGAAAAAGCGCCTTTTTGCCTTCTTCTAATAATTTTTTTTTCCCGCATTTCTTTCCTTTTTTTTTTTCTTTTCTTAGTTGTGCGCGTTTTTCACAAGCCAGTCGACCACTTCATCTACGTTAATTTGTCGAAGAGCTGAAATAGGAATCACGAGCCATGAATTGTTTTGTAATCCCTCTAAATTGAGAAATTGCACACACTCTTCCTTACTCATGTGTGGCTCGAGGTCAATTTTATTGAGACAGACTAGCAGAGGAAGACCGTTAAGTGCCTTATCTTCCAGCAATTTGTGCAGCTCCTGCTTAGCCAGTTCGGTGCGCTGAAGATCGTTGGAGTCTACACAGTAAATGATACTGTCACATCCCTGCGTGTACCTCCCCCACTCCGTCCGGAAACGCTCTTGGCCCCCAAGATCCCACACCTTTAATTGCACACCCCTCTTGCGTACCATTTTGACATTAAGTCCTACAGTGGGGAACGTCTCAATCGGGTGTCCAACGGAGAGTACGTTTAACAAGGTCGTCTTACCACTGTTCTCCAGGCCAACAAGGCACATCTCAAGCTTCTTCTCGCTTGAAAAGAGCGACTTCATCTTTGCAAACAAATTGCCCATTTTAATTGGGAATAATATCGTAAGATATATATATATATATATATATATATGTAAAAAATTCGGTCTTTAAAAACCGCCCCCTATAAAAAAATAACCTATTAACACCACCACGTTTTTCATTTGTATTTATTTATTTCGTTTTTATTTGTTGTTATAAAAAAAAGAAATAAAAATAAGGATATCTAATAAGAAAAACAACAGCACAGATCAAATAAAGTATGTTTCATAAGTTTTTTTTTTTGAAGTTTATATTTCCCATATTCACATCTAATGTGTACTCTCCAACATTATTTTTGTTCTTTGTGTAAAGCAAAAGAAAAAAAAAAAAACATTGAAAAAATATCAAGAAGTAAGTAAGAGAATAAATAAAATAAAAAAGTGGTAAACGGACGAAGAACTACAAAGTGCATAAATATCTCTTCAGCCCCGACGCCTCCCCGAGACAGGTGCCGATGTCACAGCTGTTGAAATGGGCTCCACACCAGCCGCACCGTATAAAACTCTGTACACACCGCTGCGGTCGTAGAAACCACTGAAATCAATCCACGTGAGCAGCGGAATAAGCTGTGGGTAATCGGCGCCCACAGGCGATGCAAGCTCCGACAACGCACGAAGATATTTTTCTTCTATGGATTGCAGCACTTTTTCTGGGGATTCCACCCGTAAGAATGTAGAACCGATGCTTGATGCAATTTCGAGAATGTTCGAAAGACTACGGAAGCGGTGCGTGCTTGAGAGAACAATACCGCGTTCAACGCCCTCAAAGAAATCTTGCAGCGCGTCGCTTACGGCAAACACACTCTCCGCTTGGCCAATGCGGGACATCATACGTCCCCAGAGCGGTTCAACAACAAAATGTGCCGCGTAGAACTGAAATTGACGAACAAACTGAAGAAGCTTTTGTCGGATACGTATTCCTTCATTACTGTGATTGTCACGCCATGCGCTCGTGAGACCACGCTCACATGTCTTAAGCCACGTGAAGAAGCGAAAAATAACATTAAAATGTCGCATGACGGACGGTCCAAGAACCATTGTAATGGGCCACTCAAGGTCGGCCTCGAGTTGTAAGAGCTCAATGCACCGACGCGTCTCAATGCGCATCGCACTTTTTCGCCCGGATTCGCGAACCGCTGTTTCTTCGTCTTGCTCAACGGCAGTCATCACACACTGCTCCATTCCACAATCAGAGAAACTACAACCAATGATCGCATGGTACGGATCCGTTGAACAGCACTTGGCGACGGCTGCCTGCAGCAGAACTCGTAGGGAGTGTACCTTCACCTGCACGGGTGACTTGACTAACAGCTCTTCTGCACTTTCAAGAAAGTCTACCAGCCAGTCCCCTCGCTGGTGCAAAAAGTAACTCTTCAGCGAATTCAAGTGACCAAGTAGGTCTACTTGGGATCCAAAAAGAAGTTGTAGCATTGCTCTACTTGCAACTTCATACGATTCTTCAATACGTCGCTGCAGTTCGTCGGGACCATTCCACACAAGCATCTGCTCCGCCACCTCTCCAAAGGCAGGGAGACTCCCATTATACTCACGCAACAGACAACAATACTTTCCGGCATAAAACACCATTTTAGCAATCTTCGAGTTACCCAGCAGAAAGCTCGGGATCATACTCTTGTTCATCGAAAATCGCCGCTCAAACACGACGGCGTCGTCGGCGGCTGTTTCGCCAGAGTCTTCAAAAACACCAGAGGGAGGAAATATACGACTCACAGCACTTCGCAAAGCGGCCGTGGAGGCCGTCACAACACCCACTGGACGAGTCTCTGAAACAAATAATTCCCCGAACGGATCGTCAAGCACGCCCAGGTGCATCCAACGGTGTATTATGCGAAGATACGGCACCGCGGCGCGACGAAGTAATAACAGAAGAAGTTCGTCATCCTCACGGCTCCCTGAGCACTTTGCCGCCTGCTCGCTGATGTGATTGAGAAGTCGCCATCCTGACATCGTCAGCGTTCCTTCTTCCTCAAGAATTGTGTCTGTTGGTAGCACCTGTCGCAGCCGGACAATGTGGTGCCCCGCGCGAATAATTTCTGAGACAACAGCCATAAGCGGCATTGCCCGGCCACGCGCCCAACGCTGAAGGTTTGCAATTTCGTGAGCGTAACTTGTGCAAATTTCCGACACAACCTCACCAAGAGCCATAGCAACAAGACTCTTGCCCATATACTCTGCCCGCTCCACTTTACGCAGTGCCACAAAAGCGTCGGCAACGGGAACAATCGTCATGCAAAGACTCCGCATAGACACAGGAACGTAGCGTGAGAGAACAAAACCATCCCTTGCAGTCTGCAGCAGCGAACCCCCGTGACCAACAGCTGCCGCAAGAACCTCAGCGGTCACCACGCGGTCTTGAATTTCCTCCGGAACCTCTTCAAGTTTGGTGTAGTCAGCAAAGCGATCTGTCGCCTGGGGCGGAGCGAACGCAGGGGCGACTCCAGCGGCCTCGGAGGCGCTGTTCGCCGCCGGCGCGCCAGATCCTGTGCCGGAGGCGCTTCGGTTCAGCCACTCCGTCTCGAGAACCGCAATGCTGATAGGGTCCGCAAAGCCAGCCGCAACAATAACAGCGCGTCTATCCGAGGCATGTTGAATCTGCTGGAACGAAACACCTTTGGACTCTAAAGTTGTCAGAAAGCGCGCCCAGGAGCCAGTCAGTTCCTTTCTTCGAGTCGTTTCTCCCATTCTTCTGCTCAGTTATACAGTTCTATACCCCTTTTTTTTTTTTTTTTTGTTGTTGTTGTTGTTTTTGTTCTTGCCTCGAAGTTAATGTTTGCTGCGTGTTTTTGCCTATCCCGAACTTCAAAACAAAACAAAAACTAACAATAAATTCTTCCGCAGGCAAATAAATAAATAAGTTACTCGCCTGATTCAAAATACTGAGTAGCAAGAAGAATACACTTTCTTATTTGAACTACTACTTCCACCTTTGTTTTGTTTTTTTTCACAGTTGAACGCAAAAAAAAAAAATCCAAAAAAAAAAATGATAGAGTGAGTGAGAGAGAGATATAGCAATGATAAAAACCAGCCGAGTTTAACCAAGCGCACAGTGAACAATACATTTTCACTTCAAAATAACAGTAAAAAAAAAAAACTATTAAAAAAATAAGACTTTGATGAACAAGTCTAGCAACAACGAGAACAGAAGTAAAAAAAAAAATAGTACTGATAGTAATCAATCAAAACAGCCGATTGAAAACAAACAAACAAAAAAAAAAAAAAAACGTTAGTTCTCAAAAGATTTTTTTTTCAACCGCTCCTGATCGATAGCGTCTGCCATTTGATGGCATGCGTTACGCCACACCATTTCATCTGATCGGATTAGCAGCGCCACCTCCCGCAATGTAATCACACCCAACGGCGGTTCTACCCCTTTCTCTTTTTTAATTCTCTCACCTATTGCGTGTGAGACACCAGTAGGCATTGTATCATTCGATGACTCATCATTGTGTTTGGACGTCTGAAATCGACTTAATCCCCAGTATTTCAATGCCAGCTGCGGCACCTCACGCTCAGTAACCTTGCCGAGGTCTATATCATTTACCATGTGTGTCCAAATAACTACAGACTCCTCAGCAAGGTAAGCCATTAATCGCAGTGCCATACGTGGATATAACAAAAAAAGCAATAAAAACACAGTAAAATGACTGATTTGCAACAAAAATGCCACAGTGCGCTCCAAGTATGTGATTTCTGTCATACTCATAAGAACGTGTGCATGACAGGCATGAGATTCCGCTTGCGCTAAAAATCCCCGCACCTCCGTGGCAAATAAATTCTCCCCCGGCGCAAGTGCCATTGGCCTCCCTGGTTTGTTAGCCATCATCTGCAAATAAGCTGCTATGGCCCCTGCGAAAGGAGACGCCGGGGCAATGACTTTAAGCATAGTGGCACGGTGCAGGTAGCGCTCACGAAAGAGTTTATCGGCACACCACCGCAGTAACTTGACGAGATAAATGCAGCAGTGGTCATTAATGCTCGCGGGCGGATAGTGACTGAGCGGCTCACCTTCAAGTGCTGTTATGTCAGCAGGCGTGGAGATGGGTGAGGCAAATGTAAAGCGCGATGCGGAACCCATGAAAGAGCGATAGAGAGAATTGCTACATGTAGATGTGCTCGTTCCTGTTTTCAATGCATCTACAGGCTCTGCTCCACTGCTCATGTGACGAGGAATGCAGAGAACATTTGCTTTGCAGAAAGACGAAGTGTACAGGAATGATACACGGATAGTAAGCGCACGACAAATCATAAGAAAAAAATAAAGTCTAGTTATTTTTTTTTTTTTTTTAAACGAGGAGCTTATCTTGAAGCAAAAACCTCTATTTCTGTTATACGACTAGAAAGAACGAAAGTGAAGTGAAGAGTTCAGAAGAATAATTTTATGCACATAGGCGTTTTGTGTAATAAAGTATGTCTCTCTATTATTCCTTTTTTTTTTTTGTTTGTTTGTTTGCTTCTCACATTCCCTTTCCGTTTTTGTTGACAGAGAGAGAGAGAGAGAGAGAGAGAGAGAGAGAGAGTCACATCACAAAGAGTAATACCGAGAAACCTACAAACAAATCAGAGCATTTCATTTCCAATGGCCGATCCGTTCAACGAAAAGTATAAATCCATTCCGGGGCTCTAACAAAACAAACATTACAGGAGACAAGCGCGTGCCTTAATAAAGCGATGCAGAGAGGTGGGCACAGCGAAACGAAGTCCAAGTAAGTGAATGAAGAAAAAAAAAAATGCTGATAAAAGCAAAACGGTCTTATAACTCCTTCAATAGGTCAGTGCAAGAATCAAAATAAAATAATAAAAAAAAAAACAGTTTTTCCAAAAACAGAAAGAAAGCAAAAAAAAAAAAAGATGACAAATAACAGTTTATATACTTAAAGTTACTAACCTCGCGCCTTCTTTAATCTCCTCGTGTGACCAACAACAACAACAACAACAACAATAACAACAAAATAACAACTTTTTTTTTTTTTTTTGGAATACACTTTTCTCTTTCGATTTTGTCCTTCGTCATCTCCTTACGACCTATGAATCTCTTTTTTGTCCTTTTTCCTTTTGTGATTGTACGTACTTAAAAATATAAAAAAAAAAATTATATAGAATTAGTAAATACCTCCTATTGTCGATTTTACGACGACAGCGCCACATATTTCTTTACTTTGAAAAAGGCAATGGTAAACACACACACACACAAAAAAAATGCTCTTGTACTTTACTTTGGTAATCCTAAAAACTTTTTTTTTTTTATTCTCACGCCACCCACGTAAAAAAAATTGAAGGATGAAACGGCAATTCAAACAAAAAAAAAAAAAAACACTTTGGAGACATTCCAGACGACTGAGCGGATAATGAAAGTTAATTCAGAATCTTTGGAGAGAAGCGAAAGGAGCATGAATAAAAAGCATAAAGCAACAAAACGTACGAAAGATTCCTCTCCACCTCCCAATCACCATTCTTGTCTTTTGACTTCGAAAATATATATATATATATATATATATATATACATATATATTTTTTTTCCCTCACGAGGTCATAATTTGCGGAACGAAAAGTCATATATATACCGCTTTTTCGTATATAAGGCAACGCATATAAATAAAAATCAAAACGCTTTAAGAAGAGCAAAAAGAAAAAAAAAACTTGCATTCATTTCACTAGATCCTCAAGAAATTTAGTTGCTTTTTTTTTTTTATATCCCTCTATGCCAGTTTTTTTTTTTTTTTTTCCTTTTACCACGCCCAGGCATACATTATGTCTCTAATTCGTACAAACAGCCACTTCACGAGCAAATGAAGACTGAATACAGAAAACACAGAATGCGAACGGGAAGTAAAGAAAAAAAAAGAACTCAATAGCATTCTGCTGCTATTGAACAGAAAATAGCACCTATGTGGCTGAAGATTATTTTATTTTTTTTTCAAAAGCGGTCACCGCAGCACATACACAGTCTCAGTGAGTCGCCGCAAGAAAGGGGAAAATGCAAAAAAAAAAAAAATACATAGTAAAAAGGACTACGAAAAATTGAAAGTAAAGAAAAAAAAAAAAAGAAGGAGTTCAAATACATACCTTGGGATAATAAAAGAAAAATAAAAGCACACATCCCGAAATTAATTCCGCAAATATGCAAACCATATTTTACAATAATTGATAGCTTTCTACATATCAAGCCTTTTTTTTTTTTTTTTTCCTACCCTTGCAGAACACATATATGCGTAAACACAATTGTTTCCTTGTACTGTACTTCTTTATTCCATACAATCACACTCTTCACTAAAAAAAAAAAAAATATCTTTTTGCTCTTGTTTCTTTTATCAAATTCTATGTTAAAAAGAAACGTTCTTGGCCCTCCATGATTGCCTTTCGTAGCTTACGTTCAAGTAGTTCTTTGGTACTATAATCTGGAAGTTTCAGATAATGAACACAGGTATTCACTGTAGGTAGTGAAGCATTAACAAGTTGATGCAAAGGAACGTCCTTTTCACTAATAACGAGATTTCCCTGTTCTACTGAAGAAACTCCACTCTCCTCCACTATACCGAGAGGACGGCGCACAACGGTGATGGGGGGCTGCAAGCCACCGATGGGAATGCGATTGGAGCCCGTCACAAATCGCAAAAAGGCACGTTGAAGTGAGGCACTCCACGCAAGTAGAACCTCCAGGAGGTAGTGTATAACTGGAGAGTCTGCACAGTAACCATGAGATGGAATAACGACCTTCTTTAGATCTTCTAAATGGTCCCAGATCCTTCCTTCGGGTCCACAAATAAGAAGATTCAACTCGTCGGCGACAAAAAGTCGAAGGTGTTCGGGAATAACGGTGTAGCGTAGGCCATGCATAAAAGAAAGAATCGGCTTTATAAGTACAGAATGGCAGTAGTACCGTTCCACTGCTTTGACATAGCTTTTTACATTATTGGAAGTCACCTTAGTATTTCTACCATTACGACAAAGTTCAATATGCCCCCCATCACCATGTGGAAGTACAAAAAACAATTCACACTCATCAAGTTCATCCTCGTGCATTTCAGTGCAACGTAAGTTTTGCTCATATAAAAGATAATCAATATCCGACAGCTTGTTACCTTCAAAATCCCCCAAGATGCCGCGAAGAAAAGCAGGGTGAAAAGGGAGGTCCACCACACGTTCTTCCATCAACACGCGCCCCACTAGAAGCCCCAGAACCTCAAAGTAGACGAGGGACTCAGGGGTTTGGTACACAGCTGGAAACAGTGGTGACTGCACACGGAGCTCGGCAACACCATCGACATTGATGAATTCCTCTGTTTTCCACATACGCAGCGAGTTACTTTGCATTTCTTTGGCAAAAATGTTATAAAACTCCTGTGCCGGCCCCACACCCGCGCCATCTTCCATCTCAAACTGGACACTCAGTGTTAACGGGCACATCGCTAGACTGCGTAGCACTTTAATTCCGCAATTAAGCACATCACTGCGAGAGACTATTACTCTCTTCGTTCCGTGGAGACTTACTTCTGCGGTCAGCCACTCTAGACCGTGTATGCGGAACTCATCACCTGACCTCTGCAAGAGATATCGGAGGTTTGTAAATACTGAAGATTCCACACGTCGACCAGCTAGCAGCAAATGCAAGAGTGTGCGTCGCATTTCAAAACTGAAGACATTCGGAAAATTCCACAGAATGTAGCAAGAAAGATGCTGTCTTCGAGACCCGCAAAAAGAATGACACAAGGCGGGTAACGTTAAAGGTGGCAACATAAAGGTGCTGTGATAAGCGTAAAAGTTATAGATAAGGGCACCACAAAGACGGCGGTCGTTCAGAGTTACTCGTCCGCACGAATACCGAAGAGCGTTTTTCAGTCCGTGAAGCAATCGAGCTGCTGAGCGCAGTGGTAAAGCATCATCCTGAAGTAGCTGTGTGAAGACATTTTTGAGCGAGTTGTCTCGCATTTTCTTCAGCGTCCTATTCTTATAGCATTTGATTATCTCGTCATCATTCGAAAACAATTTGGCGGAGAAGGCTTCATGTGCTTCCCTAGCAATAGGCTTCTTGAGCACGGCATATTGTATTGAGTGAACTTTAGACCAGAGGGTATGCATTTTATGCAATAGTCGACGTGACGACTTATTGGCTTCATCCAAAGTCACTTGTTGCTTCCCATCAGAAAAACTGCCCACTAACTTCCGCATTGCATACTTATTGCAGCATAACTCCAGCACAGAGGCAGATAGATTCGTCACTGGCTTACCGTCGCATATAAAGATAATGCTGTCAATCGTAACAGTGACAGGTGAATCTTCCCTAGCGGGTAAACACCTTTTTTCCATAGTTGGCTGCAAGGGATTATGTTTTGTCATAAAATACGGCAAAGATACCGAAAAGGCACTGAGCACACGCTCCGTCAGCACTTCTTGATCTTGTTCTTGCTGAACCGCTTCCTCTATTCCCAATTCCTCTGTTTCCTCTTCTAATAATCCCCCAGGCAACGGTGTGTAAGAAGTTGGAGATTGTACACCTGACCCGTGTAAGCTTAGTGAATCCGTGTTTGTAGCCGTAGCTACAAGTTGATTGAAAGGAGAAGAACCCGAGCGATCTTCATCCTCATAGTTTGACTCCCTTTCAGCAGAGTCCATAAACGGAAGCAGAACCAAGTGATTTGGGTAAAAGGCCTCAAATGGACTTCCCTCCGAAATCGTGTGGCGTCTGGCATTATTGCGTCGCGTTGCCAAGGGAGGTGTCTCTTCGCGGCATTTTACATTTTTTGTATTCAAGTTCGAGAGAATAAGTTTAGCTAGATAGCTCAACGGTGTGGTTGGTAATATGGGAACAAATCCTTTCTCCGGTTCGACATTTAAAAAAGCACACTTCTCTCCGTTAATAATGATACCTTTTCGTAGGCATACTTTTCCTGAAGAATCTATCGTCGTAGATCGCTCAAGTTTCACTCGTAAAGGGGTCCACATGCAGTCATTAAAGTTAACTGCAAGGTGGCTACGACAGAAACGTTGTGAAATTTTAAGGGGTTGTCGCTCAATACCGCTGATATTCTCTAAATTGACATGTTCCGTATGTTCATTAATGCAGAAGGCAAGAGATTCCGCAATATGGGCAAATGCTTCCACCGCCAATGCGTCCAATGAGTTTTTCACAGCTGGATCTTCTAAGCCAGTGGCGAGAAAATTTAAAAAATCAGGGATTTTATGTACAAGCGATGATACATCAGTACCTTCTGTCTTTATATAGTTTGACAAGGCAATAATCAATTTGACTGTCTCTGGTCTTTCATTATATAACCCTGCGATGGAATGCAGTTCCTTTATTATTTCATCTCCCGAAAGAGGAGAACATGATACGGTAGATGGCATCTTCAATGGATTGACAACTTCAGTGTCCCGACTACATTCGTTTCCTTGAAGATCTAAATTGCAACTGACAACATTCAAAGAGAGATCCAATGACGCACTAGATAATATACGCTGCGGGGCCCCTGTAGCCTCTTTCTGCAAGATAACTGTTACCTGCTTCAGTAACCTCTTATTCGATTCTTCAATCTCCTGTACTCTAGCATGAAACGGACAAAGAATATGCCTTGTACTATCATAGTCTAAAGCTCGATGTGACAATGGTTTTGATTCATGTACTTCAAAAAACTTTTCAATACGTCGCAGCACAGCAAGTCGCTGGGTATCACTAAATACACGAAATACAGTGGGCATAAAGTAATGAAGCAAAAGAAACGTACTAAGCGCACTCATTTGTATCTCACATAACAAACTCGGGGCAGGTTTTTCAGCTCCTGGTTTTACATCCATTGCTAATAAAGTTTCCTGTAAAGAGGGATCTCCAGCGAATTCACTAAATGGATAGGCTGTCACAATTTGTGATCCAGTTGAGCCTACATTGACAATAAGATATGTCAACACCCTACACAGCTCTGGTGCCATGGCACTAAGTTTCAGCTGCAGTTCGTTCACAATGTCAAGACGACTTTTATGTCCCCAACACATGAACTCTGCAACCAGATGTACGCAACGAAAAATCAACACAGAGCAATGACGTGCAATAACAGGGCTTACTGTTCGTTTGATCGCAGTTAGACATGTTGGAATACACCATGAGACTAGCGTACAAAGCTCAGAGCGATTCAAAAACAATAAACAAGTTTCGGTACTACGTAGCACTTCTTCACGCAAGTCACGTGGTATTTGAGACCTTAGATGCTGGATGTTTCGTAAATAGCTATCATGCTTATTTTGCCTCCTATTTCTTTTTTTTGAAAACCCACACAAGCAGAAGTTTTTGAAAGCAGAACAACACGCACTCTTATCCTCCACGAGGCGAATACTTAAAAAGTCATCCAAAGTGCGCGAAGCGTCGTACTGTAGAAAATGTTCCGTTGAACCTTCAGTGCGGTTTGGAGAGCGTATAGGCATCTGTCCAAAGACCAATTGTGATGCATTCGAAGACACGACGGAAACTGAGGGGGCATTCATAGAACTCTTTGACGTGGCGCGCCCGTCTGTCGTACTTCGTCTGCGGCAACTCCCAAACAACGAAAGTAAAGATTTGCTTCTCTCCCCACAGCAACAACGCATTGCACGCTGATGTGCAAATCCCACAAATGTCGGTTTTC
The DNA here is from genome assembly GCA_030849725.1 of Trypanosoma boissoni. Lineage (NCBI taxonomy): Eukaryota > Euglenozoa > Kinetoplastea > Trypanosomatida > Trypanosomatidae > Trypanosoma > Trypanosoma boissoni. The sequence continues at coordinate 248,697 of JASANW010001434.1, read as the reverse complement.
GGTGTAAAATGTATGAATAATACGTATGTCTCCTATTTGTGTACCGACAATGTTGAAAGTTGACTTGTAGCAAATTTTCCTCATGAACTATATTACATAAAGAAAACCTTGACGAAATCCGTTGGGACTGATATTCAGATTCCAATTTTTTACAAGCAGACTCATTAAAGTCAACTCGGTTATGAAATTCGTCTTCCCTCTGCCATATATAGTGTGGCAGCGTAACATACCAATCCCCCGCGCCTGCATCCCTTACAGCAGGAATTATTACGAGTAGAAATTCCAACAGTGAAATTGCTTGTTGCTCGTCGGATATATACGGAACACTATCGAAATTATTACTATTCAACACCTCAACCATTGCTGCACTGTTGTGAGGCCACGCTGTTTTCCACCCATCTAACTCAGCAATTAAAATACCACACACGGTATGAATTAAATTGTTTTTTGTAAATATCCCCAAGGCAACATCCGGTACTGTGATAAAGAGCATTAACAGTGGAGAGCAAGCTGCATTACATATGAGCCCTCTGTTCAATGACTTTTTTGCAATATGCTGAAGAATATCTAGAATAATTGGTACCGTCTGTTCCAGAATAATGTTGTTTTTTCTGATGGCCTTTGGGGAGCACAACACCCGATCAAAAATATACGAAATGCATTCAAGGTAGCACAAAAAATATGTTTCCGTTTCCTTGGTAAGATGTTCAGCCGTCTTGCCATGAAATGGCAATAACTCCAACGTCGATTCACGGAATCGGGAGACAAATAATAGACATGATTGTAACAAGTAACGAGACGCCCACTCCTCTGGGCAAATCCCAGCAAAAAGATTAGCAAGCGAACGCAGACACAGTATACGAAGATGGGAGACTTGCACCCGAGTCTCAAGTGAAACCAATGCGGCCACAGCTCCCCCCCGCACCATATCAAATTGCGCCTCAGTCGATATATTACTGAGGCACTTCAACAACTCCTCCAGTAAGTTTGTGTTCTCTGTCAATTCGGCATCCTTCGCCAAACACAGCAGCGGTGGTATGCCTTTTGCCAAGACAATGGCTCGCGATCCACGTGGGACAAGGCCAGACATTAGTGAAAGCGCTTGCACAGTTTTACAACGTAGCATTATCCGATTCTTTGACAACGCCATATTGAGTGTAAGAATCAAAATGGATGCATAGCGGCCTGCTTGCAATTGTCGGAGGCAATCCGCATTAGCAAAACAAAGCATCCAACAAACATTTTCAAGAACATTTAGTAAAACCTGGCCTCGCGCCTCTGTTGCAGAGCGTTTGTATGCGGCGGCTGAATTCTCCAACTCTGTGATAAGCAGCGCAGTCGATTGCGTTGAAGAAGTAAGGATGACGGCGGCAGCAGCACTATTATCATTAGCACTGCTACTTGTCTCCACTGTTTGCATGTTCGTTTAAAAGTACTCGCACCTGCAAACGCGACAGATATACAAAAATGAAGGAGAGGGGTAAGGGAAAAGCGGGGGGGGGGGGGAAAGAGACAAAAACAAAAAAAAACAAAAAACAGAACGGATACCGGGTAGATATATTTTTTTTTTTAACCCGTATATTGACGCTAAAAGCAACTTCCCCCAGCAACACTGGTGTCGAAGAAGTGGAGAAAAGAGAACGTCGCCGCAGAAGTTCTGAAATTCCACAAACACTTTGTTTTTCTTGTCCTTCTCAAACCTAAAGGCGGATTTTACTTTTCAATTTGCGCCCTTCCCCTTAGAATGACTAATAAATACAAAAAGTATTCAGCTATGCATTTGTTTAAAGGTAAAACAAGTAAAAGGGCAGACAAAAAAAAAAAATTGAATTCAGTGGCAGAGAAACAAAAAACTCTTAAATAATAATGTACAAAAAGTACGACACACAAAGTAAGAAAAAATATATATAAAAAACATATATTGCACTGCTCATGCCCTATTTCTTCTGAACCCAAAAGCGTGTGTTTAACCTCTGTCGGTTAAAAAAAGCATTAGCATACAAGAGAGAGAGAGAGAGAGAACAAAAATAAATACGTATAGACGAAAAAAAAAAAAAAAACAGAAGAATAAAGAAGACATAAAAAAGTCAAAATAAATGTTTGTTGGTTGTAAGAATTCTACTGCAAACTCTTCATTTAAATTCGACATCTTACGTCTTCTTGTATTTATTTATTTTTTTTTTCCTTTTTCTCCTTCAGTTTCTCCCTCTCTCTCTTTCTCTCTCTGTTCAGAATTTGAGTACAAATGACCAAAGGGAACTCAAAAGTAAGAGGGAAAAAAAAAAAAGGCGTACACATTTTTCCTTTGCCTTCAACTCATATGCTCACTTCCACATCTTCTTAAGAGAAACATTCTTATCCTGGTCCTTGTGCATAATTTTTGCCACGGCAAGTTCAAAGTCCTCCTGCGTAATGTGAACCCGCCTCTCGCGCAACGCAAACATTCCCGCCTCAGTGCAGACCGCTTTGAGTTCCGCACCAGAGCAGTGGTTCGTTTTTTCCGCAATGGCCTTTAAATTAATGCCGCGTGTGAGATTCATCTTCCGCGAGTGAATTTTGAGAATCTCCGCACGCGCCGCCTCATCGGGTGCGGGAAACTCAATCTTACGGTCGATACGGCCAGGACGCAGCAGTGCCTCGTCCAATATGTCCATGCGGTTGGTTGCCATGATCACCTTGATGGATTGACTGGACTCAAAACCGTCAAGTTGATTAAGAAGCTCCAACATCGTGCGCTGGACCTCGCTATCCCCATTACGACCATTGTTGTCGAGTCGTGACGAACCGATGGAGTCAATCTCGTCCATGAAAATAATGGATGGACTGTGTTCACGTGCCATGACGAAGAGCTCACGTACGAGACGGGCGCCCTCACCTATGTACTTCTGCACGAGCTCAGCACCGCTCACGCGAATAAATGTGCACTCCGTGTGGTGAGCCACTGCTCGTGCGAGAAGTGTTTTGCCAGTGCCTGGTGGGCCAAACAACAAAACACCTTTTGGCTGAGCAATACCCAACGCCTCAAATAATTCCGGATGTTTAACGGGTAGTTCAATCACCTCCTTGATCTCTTTGACCTGACGTGAAAGACCTCCAATCTCATCGTACGTTGACTCGCTGCCGGCCTTTTCGACTTTCATGAGAGAAACGAGCGGGTCCACCTTAGTAGGCAGGATATAATGTATGGCATATGTGGCACTCCGAAGTGCCACACGTGTGTTGCGAGAGAGATCCGCAATATCCACTGTCTTTTCTACCTCCACAATAAGTTTGCCTTGACTAGAGCTTACATTTACGAGAACTTTGCCTTTACTCATGATCTTCACCACATCAGCGACAATAGATCCACTCTCCTGTAGCATTTGAACCTCTTCCTTAAGATGCCTCACTCGCCTATTAAGTTCGTTTCGTTGAGCTTCTAAGCGAAGGTAATCATCATGCAATCGCTTCTCCTGAGCTTGAAGCTCATGGATCTTCTGCAAAAAATACGTACTTACCGGATTGTTTGTGCTACTTGTTCTTCCCTGAGCAATTGCGGCTGTGGCCATCTCTTCTTCGTCTTCGCTTTGTTTGTACTTGTTTGATTCGTTTCAGAGCAACAAAAATTATCCTTGTAATCTTTTTTTTTTTTTTTAATAAATCGATGATTTTTTTTTTTCTGTTTCTATTCCTTTTTCGTATCTTTATATATAGGCTCCCAATATTTGTGTGTAAAGAGATCAAAAAAAGAAAAACAAACAGCAGTTGAATAAATAAGCACAGCATTGAAATAAATATCTTTTGAATCATACAAGTATAAATACAAAATTGAAAAAAGACAAATGCAATATATATATATATATATATATCTTAATCATTGAATTAAGCAACTAGTTCGTGGGCAAACGACTACGGCGCTTTCATGTACAACAGCTGTGTATGAAGAAAAGATGCCAATGAGGAGTGAAAGGTATATATATATATATATATATACTCTCAATGACACATCTGGGAAAAAGAAGAAAAAGTGAAAAGTGCATCTATGATAAAGGAAATTTTTCAATTTCCCTTTCTTTTTAATGAAAGAGGGAAAAAAAAAATGAATATAATAAAATTTTGCGTCTTTCATCAAGATAAATGCGACAAAAAAGTGACGGGGTTCAAAAAAATAATATACGGTGAAGGAATTTCTACCTCTAATAGACTTCCGACTTACTACTCATGACAGCCCTGTCTCCGTGACAACAAAAAAGACGGACACAAACTGCCTTTTGACCATTCGCGTGCACTCCACACCGCAGAAGGCACTTGAGGAGGAAATGCCCTCAGAGAGTGACATTAACATCATCGACACGGCGGTACTTTCGCTCAATGTCTTTGACTGAGTGGAGACCCTCCACTGGCGGCGTCGCCATACTTGCTGCGCAAGGCGGCGCTGAGCCACAGTTTGCGTCGCGCTCCTCGAAGAACCGCTTGCGGCTAAGTATCAATTGCATGCCAACGATCCGTGCACCACAGATACCGCTCATTTTGTCATTGGGTCCTTCGCCCTCCTCGACGGCGGGGCCAAACGCGAGTTTCTTCTGCGTCGCGGACGGCGCCACGGCGAGGTGAGAAAGATGCGCGGGAAGATCCATCGACTCATCCGCCTCCTCTATCACCGTAACGTGCGAAGGGGCAGATGACTCACACAACATTGAAGCGCTCACATTATCCTCACGACAGTGTGTGTTGCCTGATGTACGCCATGCATGACCGCGCGCCTTTTTCGTCGGGGCACCGGGGTCCTCAAGTCTCACCATTCGAGTGTGCTGGCTGCACTCGGCCTCGTCGAGCGGCTGCCACTGACTATCCGCATCCGGGCGGCACCAGTGCGTCATTCCAATCTCCTCATTGTCCATCTCCAGCGGGGGTTGCATCAGTGTCACTTCCTCCGTATCAGTGATTTCACATACCGGAAAAAAAAGTGGTCGTGCTATCTGGCCTACAAGAGGTCTGTCCAGTCTAAGAGGCTGTGAGCTCTCGGCATCGCTCCGCGACTCTTTGGAGTTCTCCTCGTCGTCATTTTCCCATTCAAACACAGACGTTGGTCGTGCGATCCGTCGCACTGGACTAAGTGCGGTCACCATTGACGGTGTACAGGGCAGAGGGGCCGGTGTACACGCGAATGGAACGTGCTCGTGGCTGGGCACATCCCACATGCTACTATTGGGAGCTATAAACTCAAACTCTTGTTGTTGCCCAGCAAAGGGATGTAGAGCAAAAGAAAAAAATAAATAAACAATAAGTATACATACATATATATATATATATATATATATATATATATATATATTAAAGACTTGTACCTGAATCGTTATATTTGTAATCCACAAAATATGAATCCATCAAGCAAGGGCGGAGGTGGAAGAGATAAGAATAGAAATCAAGGAGTATACTATGAGCGATACACCTTAGACACAAAAGTGAAAGAATGTAGACGAAAAATAAAAAAGAACAAGAAAAAGTAGTTCTGATGAAAAAAAAAACCCAAATAATATAAAAACGCACATTAGGTCTTGGCTTTTTTTTTTCTCTATATATTATCGTCGTTAGACCTTTGCTTTCAATGTTTATCACGCCCAAGCAATGTTACTCAACTGACATGATGGCAAGTAAAAAAAAAAGTGAAGCCGTGTAAGATGACCGTGCGGTCGACCTGTTCAGCAGCTATGCACTCAGCGCTGGGGGTGTCATACCAAACAAGAGCATCCGCTCATATCCATCCACACGTTTTGGAATGTCAACTTTTCGCCTTTCAACGGATTTCACAGTAGAGGCGCGTGTGTTTTTCGACATTCGCGTACATTCCCTCCTTGTTATGTCGAGAGGAAAAGGGGAGTGATTCTTAACCTCATGCCGAGGCATACCACTATGCGTTGTTCCTGCGCCTCTGTTGTGGTTGTTATTTAAAGAAAGAGCCGAACCATCACTCATTCTTCGTCTATATATATCGTTTGTGCTTTTGATATTTCTAAACCGTGCAGAATTCGGTTGTGTCGGCGATGTAATTAGTTTTGGCTCCGGAGCCTTGTACTTATACCGCTCTGGGACCTCTTTTGCACAGCGAGGTGTGTGGTTCATAGGCACTCGAGCACTCAAAAGATTTGCCACGACACGTTCCACATGCTCCGAATCCGCGCGAGGCAGACTCCGTTGTAAGTTTTGCTCACGTGACCCGCTCCGCCGCGCCACTGCACGCGCTGCAGCCGTTCCCTCTCTCTCGTGTTTCCCACTCGGCCGCGGCGACTGCGCCACAGCCTCCTTCAGGTACGATGAAACCGATATGGGCGTTCGATAGGTAGTCCTTGGGGAGGATACACGTGGAGTTATTCCTCCGAATGAGCGACGGGGGATTCGGGTTGAACTGCGCGGTCTTTCCTCCGCACTCCCACTTCGTAACGAATAAAAAGGCATGTCATTGTCCACTGTATCCATTCCTTTATCAATGCGCTGCTGTTGCAGCACCGCGTGGCCATGCCGGGCTTCAAGAGGAGTTATTCGGTTGTCAATAAGATCCTTCACAACCGAACGAATGTGTGCGTAGTTGCTTGCCAAATTATCTTCTTTTCTTCGCTCAAAACTCGCAGAGGCTCCCAGTGATGCGTCTCGGGTACGCCTCGGTGTGGTGCTGGAACTCTTTCTGGTGTAGCTACAACTTGCGCGTTCCCTGTTAACAGAAGAGAGCGCAGGGTTGGATGCCGTACTATTGTGACGTGCTCGACGAAGTTCTGCACATTGGTTTGTGGCGACATTCCAGCGTTTCGACGCTGGCGTGCGGGAACTGCTCGCGTCATTCATAAATAAAATATTAGACTCGCGCCGCGTCACGAGTTTCGGGTTCAACATGGAGAGGCTGCTCACACCTACGTCAGAATCCGACATATGTGTGTGTGTGTGTGTGTGTTCTCGCCTTACTTCATCGTACAGTACTCAAACAGTATATATATATATATATATATATATGTATATGCAAAGTAAAAGAAAAGAATAATAGAAAATTTGGTACGTGGCAACAAATTATTTACAACGATTCGGGAGCTAAAATCTTCTGACGTGAAAGCCAAAAACAAAGACGCCCGCATTCACAAAAGTAAAAAAAAAAAAAAACTGAATAAGTGAAAACAGAGAGACGACAAAAAAAAGGAAAAAAGGGAAAGAGCGAAACAAAAAAAAAAAAAAAAGAGAAAGGTAAGAGAGAAACATACGCCAAGCAAAGACATATAGAGTACCCAGTGCAAATGAATAACGCCAGCAATCAGTTGGAAAAGGATGTATCCTCTTTATTTGTTTTTTTTTTCTTTTATCAATCACAGCACTCATTACATAAAAATACATACAAGCACATAGAGATCCCGAACGCCGCCATACGCACACGCATACATACAAGTACACAGAATGAAAAACAAACAAAAAAAAAAACATACAAACAGAAAACCCAGAGTCATGGGGAATTACGTAGGAGAGCAAAGACAAATAAAAAAATATTTGAATTGCAACGATACCCATATGGAAAAACAAATAAAATGACATACGAGCAAATGAGGGGATTGCCTAAGAGAGACCAAAGTATGGTTTCTTGTTAATCGCACTCATATTACTCATATTTATTGTTTCACTGGATTAAGAACAACCACATCTTATCTGTTTGTTTGTTTTTTGTTTTGTTTTGCTTTGTTTTTGTTTTTTTGTTTTTTTTTTTTATTCGAGAGGAATGGACCAAAAAAAAAGATACTTCTGAAAACGAATACTTCGCAACTTCACCAGCATAACTAAGAGACCTCCAGCTATGTTTATTTTGGATACCGTGAAAAAAAAAGAAAAAAAAGCAACAAACAAAAGAAAAAAAAAAAACTCAATGTGCCTTTCATATAAATAAATATGAAAACCTCTCCTTAGCCACCGGGCTGAATTGGATGCTTTTATTAGAAGGATACCATTATATCTCATGTGGGACATGAAGCATGTCAATCACAATGAAGCTAAAAAAAAAACAAGACGTCATAATGTCGTTTTCTCTTTTCCTTTAAAAATGCATTAAACTTTTTTTTTTTTTTTCAGTCTTTCTCACTCTCTCTGTCTTTCCGTCAGCCTTCTACTATCTCCCACATTCTTTCACTGTACAACTGCTTTTGCATTGTTTCTAAATAACAATAATAATAATAATCAAATGTGTTACATAAATATATATATATATATACATACATTTATTGTCCCATCTAAGGAATCAAATTAATTTGTCTTTTGTTCTTCCGAAAGCAAAAAAAAAAAAACAAAAAAATATATAGGAGTAATATATATATATATATATATATATATATATTTATATATACATACATAGCACATCATCCCTTGGCACACGATTCCCTCTTTATACCTCACCCACCACACCACTGGCATCCTGGTGCACGTATCCATCAGAACGCCCGCGTGAGCATCGTGTCGACGAAGTACTTTCATCCCTTTCAGCTGTGATGCGGATATCGCAGTGTGCGAGGGGTGCCGCCACCGCCCGGCTGCCTCATTCCGTCATCTCCGGAGTCCACAAAAAATTTCTTTGGAGTGCCATGCGAGGTGTCTTTTGCCGCTCCATAGCTCTTTATGAGTGAGTTCAACCAGTCATAAAGAGAAACGGCCCAACGGCCGGACTCAACGTCCCGGTCATATAATATGAAGTGAAAGTCACGCAACTGCATGGGGTCATATGTTCGCAAATATGCCTCAATGCGTTTTTGGTAACGGCGCACATATTCACGATCAAAGTGTTGCATTACGTCTGTATTGAATCGCAACCAACGTGGCACTTTTTCAAAAAGAGGAATGTTAATGCTAATTGTAATATCCCCCACAATAGCGCTGCGATTCGGCGGCGCCAAATATCGTGATGTGCGCGAGGCACCCGAGTTCGCATTTGTGCGCACAATAGGTACACTCAAGGATTCACCGAAACTGTATACCTTGGGCGTAAGTAAAGCGCGCAGCGAGAGGGCCGTGCGACCAATTTCGCGTGCTGACAAAGTAACACAATTCAATATGTCCACTTTTTCATTCTTTGTTCCATTCAGTGGTACCAACTTCTCACTGAGAATGATTTCAAGTGGCATCGAGGCTAATACATCTATTGGCTCTATAGGAACTGGAATGTCCATTCGAATTTCGGGGAAATATTTATGTGCATCCACAGTATTCTCAAAAGCCGTTTTCATAGCAGATGAAACATATTCGCCAGCGCACGAAGCACTTACAACAATGAGCCCTTTTATCACCGCATCCTTATCCAAATCATGACACATGTCCAGGCTTAAAATATTGATGTAGAAAGTCAAAATTGTAGTTCGAGGCGCAAATTGTGCCCTCAATTCTGTGTGTGCATCCCTTAGAGATGTAGCATTTGCAATAAGTGGTTGCACATTAGGAAGTTCTTCCGCTTTGAATTTCCGAAGCAGTGACGTCACATCTTTAGTCACCAAATCAGGTACATCACAATTCTCAACGTTCATACCCCGTAGTTTCGTGTACGTTGTGACGGTACCCTTTGTGAACCCAATGGACTGCAGTTCCACACCCAACTGACCAATCTCATCACCCGCGTTCTCAGAGAAGAGAGAGATCCAACATACATTCGGCTCACCTCTCACCATATTACGGAGGCTCATGGATGCCTTTCCTAAAATACGTGACCCAAAACAACGATGATGCGCAATCTTGAAAATCAGTCTAGAACGCTGTGGATTCTTGAGAGCGACAGTTGCCTCGTTTTTCATATCCATATCAAACTTAACCTCCTTTGCCGGGTAATGATCCTTAGTGCGAAGCACCGTCGATCCATCAATGTACACTTTTACATAACATGGACATCTTAGAGAGAACTGTCGAATACCCATCACGCGGATCCGCATCGGCGCCACTCCTGTTTCTGGACCATATGTACTAGTAAGATGCCGAATGAGCTCTTCCTCTTTCCCTGCGTATTCGCCGAGGAAGTATCGAGCCCGGTGAACCTGCGCCGGGTCATAGCGGAGCAATAGTGCTTCCACACGCTCAATCAAATACTTTTCTTTTTCAGCAGAAAGCGATGTTTCCCTTATAGTGTGAAAAGTACAAGCCTCTAACTCGACAGTGAGTGTCCCATATTCCGAGGCGTCAGCAGTTAAAGCTTTTTGAAACACTCGCAGTGTCTGTTGAACTTTTTTTTCACGAGGCAAATTGTCTAAAGATGTCACACATCGAGCAACCTCTAAATCGGTACCATCTTCCTCACTTACCACTATGAAAGTCAATTCACTATTTAGCGGTGAGCAGACGTGAAACTCTGTTTCGGTACTAAAGTTCACCTCTTGGTTTCCCCGGACACTTTTCGTTCGGAAGAATTCTGGTCCTAAACGAATAAACACGGCAATTGTCGATTTTTTGAATTTGCTTACAGACCGAAGGTTTTTTAAACCAATCTTTAATCGATGCTGCTGGGGTTCCGGGCCGTAGATCTGCGTCCACTCACGAATAATGTCCTCTACATTATCCACAGATCCTGCAATAGGATCCAAACGGTGCAAATCATCACGAAGATATGTCCAGAGGTAATTCTGCAGACGACGTCGTTTGGCTCTCTCGCTTGCCTCGCTCTCTGTTGTTCTCCAATCAAATGTTTCAGATTGTAAGAGTATGGTAATAGTTCCACAATAGCACGCGTCCCCAGTACCGGCAGCATGAACAATGGCATGACTACTTAATTTTGGAACTCCACACTCCAACCCTGCAAGTGAAATTTGGCACTCACCAAACTTATAATGGGACGAAAATACCTCTAAAGAAATAGTCCCAGTCCGCGGGTTTAACAGTTTAAAATCGAACTTCTCATTAAAACATGCCTCTCGATGAAACGGTACTTCCCTGGTCCTTTTCTTTAAACCCCCAGTCATGACACGAACAAAGCATGTACTGCGTGGCGTAGGTGACCCGTTTTCTTCCGTAAGGTTTGAAACCTTTTTAACAGTCAACTGAAACGTTGCCGGAGGACCACGTGGCCGCAGAAACGTTTTGCATAGCTCTGCATAAGCACCAGCATAGTCGTTCATACATTCCCCAACATACCACTCAAGACGGTGTAACTCCTCCGCGGCATTATTACTGAACAACTCTCGCACATCTTCGCGGAATTTGTCTTCTTCGGCTAATGGCGGAAGAGCTTTGGCTCCAAAGGACTTCGTGTAAAGCGAAATAAGAATCGCACCGCGCTCATAGGCACGCTCTGTACCGGCGTGGCGTATCAATCCAACCCACGCACGCCACTCCACGTCACAGAGAAGATTCTTTAAGGAGAGCACACACCGTCCGATTTTCTTAGGCCCATTGACAGTAATAGCGACCACAGTAAACTCAAGCTCTTCGCGTTCAGGATTGACAATGTCAAACAAGAATTCATCATTGAAAGGGGGATTGGAATCATTTGAAATAACAGGTGTTTTCCCACGACAATACGATGTACGAATAGAAACGAACGTCGAAGGGGGCATACGCGTTTCCGGAACCAACTCTCTTACGCCCTCAACACGCACACGCAGCCGCAATATTTGGCTTTTATTCAGAACGGTTCCGTTCATCACTGGAACATATGGATTTTTATACTCCCCATCGGCCAAAAACTCTCGAGATCGCTGTGAAGCGGTTTTCGATGTCACACTTCGTTTACTACTATGCGGAGGTTGGGTGTCGTTATAGTGAAAAGGTTCGTTCCTTGTGCCGCTCCGCGGTAGACTTCTGAACCGACGCACAGATTCATACGGGGATTGTCGATAGCTATGTGGAGTACTTTGTGTGGGGGAATTCTGCCAATTCCCGCGCGAATGCATTTGCGGTGTTCTGAATGCACGATTGTTAGAGCTCTCATTCGGCGTATTTTGCGGATGCGAGCGTCCCCTATCATGATTCTGCTGAGAAGACCGACCTGGCGCGTGCGAAGTGTAATAACGCGATGCGTCAGTTGGCGATCGCGATTTTTTCATCGTCCTCTAGTCTTTACGTAGGACCCAAATATAAACTTATTCAAGATCAACCTACTCGACTATTCAACTGGTTTTCACGTTTCTGATCCAGCGACGCAATAAAAAAAAAAAACAATATATATGTATATGTGTTTATATATATATATATATATATATTTCTTACACCGTTCTCTAGTCTTTCTCAATAGCCTGTAAATATAATTCGAAAGGCAACGACAGCTAGATATGACTAATTCCTCCTGATACGCAAAGTATGTAATCTCTGCAAGAGAAACTTTACTTTGCTTACGAGGAAGCAGAATTGTCATCAAAACATCCAAAAAAAAAAAAAAGAGATAAGGAATAAATACGACGCATACGCAGGAAAAACTGCATAAAACTAAAACTTCACAGGCAATAACAAAAATTTTAAGTGATTAAGATGTGTAGCATGCATCTGTAGCAGTTCCTTTTAAAATCGCTGTTTCTTGTGAAGGCTTAAATCGATTTCCTCTAGCAAATTTCCATAAGCGGTTCGACTTTTTACACGAACGAAAAAAAAAACAGTGCTTCACTCACCCTCCCAGAACAGCTGCAGCAATATATTCGCATTTAAAAAAGTAACGAAAGGGGGAAAAAGGGAAAAGAGTGGACCTATTTTGAATCCACATATGCTGAAAGAAATCTTAATATACATTTCCTTATGGCTTTCGCCTCTTGCAAAAGCTCAATCCAAAAACGAAAAAGAAATATAAAATGTATAAAGCTGGGGGGAGAGATAAAGAGAAACCAGACAAATGTATGAAGGTGGGGGGGAGAGAGGAGCTGGACAAATGTCATTATTGTGCATCCTTTCATTTTTGCTTTAGTGTTGTTGTTTTTTTTTTTTTTTTTTTTCTTTTTCAGTCTACACAATTTTTTTTTGTTTTGTTTTTGAAGCCTCTTAGCGTGGACACCTTAAAAACCTCAACCAATAAGCATGGAGGAAGGGGGTGGGTCAAAGGTTTCTACTTCAGGACCCCACTTTTCCAAAAGTGAGGCAAAAACTTTTTTTACGCAAGCATCCCAATCTTCCCTGGCCACATAAGTTTCGTAAAAAAGGTGATGAAAGTTAACAAGCGATTGTGCATCGTAGTGCTTCAAGAGTGATACGATGCGGTTAAAGTACCATCGCACCACCGGGCGACGGACTCGCCATTTATCTGACACTGCAATGGGAAGCTGTAAAGCTGGTGGGTACTTTTCAAGCAACGGTGGAACCAAAGAGAAAGTCATCACTCCCGCAAAGGCTCCCCCGTGTGCACTCCTCCGCCGCTTCGCAACCTTCACAAGCGGAACGCTGACCTCTTCGCCCGTGTCGTAGAGTGCCGGCGTGAGCACCGCACGGAGGGAGACAAAGGCGCGGCATAATTCAGACTCCTCCTCGTCGCCAAAAACACGCAGCAGCAATGCATCAAAGTTCGAAACCAGATCGAGTCTAAGATGGGGAAAATTGGATTTCTGTGCGTCTTGGCTGTCAAGATTGTGTGTCGTATGAAATGCAAGTTGATGTTCCACAACACGCTCTACATCACCATTTAAGGAAACCTCAACCACACGGAGACCCTTCACAGGGTAAAGGAGATCAATACTATGTACTGCACAGTAAACTGTAGCCAGTACATTTTTTGCAAAGTCTTGACGCAAGGCATGGTGAAGTTCACGCAGGTTATTCGAGCGGCTTAGCTTGACGTCTAGTCGACATAATTCTTCTGGAATGTATTTGGCCATTAGTGACGCAACGTCATCAGTTATGCTTTCCAACTCTGAAGCAGAAACACTGGGCGGGTTAAGATGCCCAATGTCAGCCGGCATGCCAATCCCCACTTGCAACCGACCGATTGAACGCCGTTTGGAGTCAAAAAGGCGCAAATACTTTGTTGTCAGAGTACCACGTAGACAGTTGCATATCGCAAACTCACAGAAACAAATAACACTAGATCGTCCCAATTGTCTTTTTGCTACTTTGATCACAATGACACTATCAAGTACACTGTGAGATTTTTCCAGATAAAACTTCTCACTGATGCAACCGAAACGCAAACTTTCTAATGTTCCCGTACGTAAAACAACATTGTTGTTAACTGTAGCTCTAATATAAACCTGTTGTTCAGGAAAGTCCAAGAGGGCAACAAGTATAATGCAAACTCGCGTAGAAAGTGTAGAGACAGCAGAATATGTAAAATAATTACCTTCTCCTCCATGTCCTTGAGCGTCGGATGTTGACGGCTTCAAACGGTATAACTCATCTAAGTGACTCCCCAATACCTTCTGAATTAGCCCGTAGTTATTTTTACAAGCATGGGGTTGGGTAGTTGAGAGATCTGTCGAAGTCCCAAAGTCATCCGTGAAAAGCGTTACCTCAACAGAACCGACAACCATGAGATCCCCTCTCTTGATATGGTCGAAAAGTGGCAAATTGAGAGTCACTTCAGAACCCAGTTTAATGGAATCGAGAGGGACCACCGTCCTTCCTATGTCTACTTCAACACCACCCCCCGCGGTTTTATGACCCAAGATGAGAATAATCCATATTTCTTCCTTATCAGGAAGACCAATCTGCACGTTGAACCTTTCAATAAAGGTATATTCACCTTTACCTGATACAGTGCTCGTTTCGTACTGCTGAAGACCCACACGAAGCACACAATGCAGAGGTCCACCACAGTCGTGTATCAAGCAACAGCGTCTGATTTGAAAGCGTAGAGAGTATCGACCCGGCTCAGGTCCATTTGCCTTTACTAACGCCTTTAGATGAGCCTCAATGTCGAAAATGTTTCTGTACTCCACATCTACAGCGTGTAGCCGAGGTCTGAAATAGTAAAAAAAATAATCCCGCACACGAATGTATTGTTTTTCAGAGTCTGTGGAAAGAGGGATGACAGGCGTTTCACAGTGACTGCTATGAAACGAGAGTGTAATATAACCGACAGGTTTAGCGTTGTGAAGGCCCGCATTTATTACAAGGATATGGGTTCGCTCTCGTGCCACGTTCAGGTGCAAATCTTCCAGTAGTAATAGACATTCTCCACACCTAAAACGCTTTTCTTTTTCGTTAATATATGCAACTACCCGTATGGGGTGTGGTTCTGAACTAGGAATGCTCATTTTGCATGTCTGGTTTATTGCGAAACAACCATTGATACCATGAACGGGCTTGGTCCGAGCAATTGTATTATCGTTAATTTTTGTTTTAACCACACATGCACAATTTTCAACAAGACGATCATTTAAAAACAACTGTGACACACTGGTAACACTCAATGTGACGTCGGTGTCTTCTGTTTCAATCTCTTTCTTTGTGTTATTGGATAGAGCTCCCATGATTTCGTCCTCACACAACAAGTATTCAGCAGTGTAATACTCAAGACGATGTAGTTCCTTTGGAAGCCTTGACAGAAATGTGTACTTAAGTAGTCTGCGTAATCTATTCTCTGTCTCTAGAGAAGGAAAATAATCGAGACCAAAGTTTTCCCCACTAATAGTGAGGCAAATGGTTCCCTGTTGTTTGGCTCCCGGTCGACTCGGTTCAGATACAAGTGATACCCATCGGGTTCGTGGTGTATCCCTTTGTATATTCTTCATAGACAGTACACAATGGCCCAAACATTTTTTTCCGTATGTTGTCTCTGTGATAACAGTGATGCTAAGAAAATCTTCAATAGGATCTTTCACGTAAAACAAAAACTCTTCATTAAATCTGGGTGATGCCGTACAGAACTGTCTCATTGTCTGCTGCGTCTTATGCAGCGTAGAAAGCATAACGTATGGACTCGGTGGCGTCAGCTTGCGGCTTTGAAGATTTTTACAACACACTACTCGCACACGTAGCTTCTTCTCTTGGAAAGAGTTAACTACTAGCTTTCCTTCTTTTTTTGAAGTGTCCCGGGATCTATCAGAAATAACGGTATCAGCCATATCAAAATTATTTTCTTTGTTTGGCATACTGTTTATCTGATGCTCACTGGAGAAGGCGGTGGGAGAACCAGGCATGAGCCCGTTTGTTACGCTTTCCAGGATCCCTAAGCAAAACTCATTCACGGAATGAATACACGCGTCCATAAGGTTCAGTGAGCCCACAGCTTTCGGCGCTTCGCATTCACTACTCTTAGAAGAACTTAGTTCATATGATGCACTTGAACTCGTAGTAGAATTTGTGCGCAAGTGTGCTGTAACTCTAGTCATCTTATTTCGCCATCCCCCAGATCTCTGACGTCGGTGCAGAGTGAACCCTTTCCGTTCAGTCCTTGTTAACCCTTGCCGCATATTCACTGAGGAAGTGAACTTATATTGGTCAAGGGAGTGATCGTCTTTCAACGTGATTTTCTTAACGATAAACCTGGCACCAACTAGACCAACCGAGCCGCCGCCTTTTGGCTTGCAAGGGGAAAAAATATTAAACCAAATGTGATGGTGCTTATGTACCTCGTACCCGCCCAACTCAATTTCAACCCGGCCAATCTCACTGTCGTCATCATGGCCGCAGCGATTCATAACGAAGAGCGTCATCTTTGCCTCTTCCAAGGTATCAAAGTAGAACTCGACAAAGTGAAAAAAATCTGGCTCTGTGTTATTTCGTACGACAAGAGTCTCGTAACGCTCAATCCCCATACGGGCAACTACGTAAGCATTTATACCAAAACCAAGTCGGGCTTTCAGCTCTCGACAACCAAGTATGTTGACGTAAACAACGTATGTCGGATTTTCTTCACCATGTTCTCGAGCCATATCCAATAGAAAGTTGTCAAAGTCAAAGACAGTGCAAACAGCCATATCAACAAGGTGCAACTTTGACGGAATGCAGGATTGAACATATCGACGAAGACGACCCGCGTACATTGATTGTGATTCGAGGTCAATGCGCCAAGCTTGTCCAATCTGCTCACTATAAAATGCAATGGATATCATTCCACTCAAGTATGCCTCATCCGTAGCAGCGTTCCCAATTAGAAAAAGCTCACGATGATTTTTCACACCACGTTGCAACAATACACAGGTAAAATCAGCGCGACCATAAAGCTTTTTTTTTCGATTTGTTTCTATGACCTCAAATTTAATCATATCAGTCTCCCGAGCTACATCTATGGCAAATGTCTCATCAAAAACAGTTCGAGAGTTTATTTTCACCCGCTTCGGCTGTGTACGCATAACGTACTCGCCCATTGTCAGGACTATCTCCACTTCCTTGCCGTCTACTTCCTCCATCTTCTCATTGTGTAAGGAGTAAAGATCCTGTACTGTGATCCACAACTCCACAGTGCCGGGTTCACGCCCATATAAAATTTCTAATTCGGACATGAGATCCTTCAGATTATAAAGCCTTCCATAAATGAGGGAATCCAACTGTAGAAGACGTCGTTGATCATATCGATAAAAAAAGCGATTTAGTCGCATATAATAATCATCCACATGAGTTGCCAAACTTCTCGGTATGGGTCCCCAACGATGTGTCCGTAACGCAAGGTGAACTATACCAGTAATGGTTGGCGATAAACGATCTTTATGGTTAAAAATAAATATTTGTCGCGTAGACACGCGGTTATGTGAGAGTGTATTCATTCGTACCGCAGCTCGGCCTAATTCACGGCATTTATCATTAAAGGGTCGATAAACAACCATAACGTAAAGTGGATGTGTATCAGGATCTAATACGTCCACTTCAAACTCTGCGTCAAGCCAGACTGGGTTACATGAATATGGTCTTTCAGTGGTCACACGCTGCTCACACTCAGTTCGAATAACGACGAACACCTGTGATGGAAAATATGTCAAAGGCTTTTCTAGATAAGTGCAACCCTCCACCACAACCGACAGCGATTTCCTTACAGGTTCTGTACATTTGTACTTTTTGCATAGACTAGCCATGAGATCTGCAAATGTCCTATAGGCATTCTTAGATATCTCTAATTCTTCGACACTTCTCCCTTTACCGGTGTTCATTTCACACAATGAATCGTTCTTTGAAGTAGCATTTACCCCTTTTACCGACGACATTATGAGATCCATGTCGCGTAAGAGGCTCCGGTCGTGTACCATCAAGAAGCGTGTAAGGCGCTTTACATAAGCATCTTCTTTCTCGTCAGTAAATCTATCCGCTTCTCCCTCAAAGTCTGACTTTAGTGTAATATCCACCGCTCCTAAAAGGCTGGAATTGTCTTTTGAAACTAAAACGTAGCTACGTGAGCGTTTGCGCGAGCGAACTGCCCATTCAATTGAAAGTCTGCAGCCACCCAAAAGCGTCTCTTCATTTGCATTGATAGAGTTTGCAATACTAACATGAAAGACACTTACATTCACAACAGCAAACCGGTGTGTATCGGCCACAGTGAATGAGTCACCAAACGTCGGTGTAAAATTATTAATTTTTCTTCGAGTATGAAATTGATGCAAGCCGTCTATTTCAAGACAAATGCGAGGATTAACTGCTTCAATGCTTGGTAGACGCATTAATCGGCATTGGTTGACGGTTATAGTCAACTTACCCATTGATGCAATCTTTGGCACACAAACCCACGCACACACAAAAAAAAAAAAAACTTACTTGGTCAAAAACTGCAACATGCAGCGCTGTACATTGTTTATAAAAAAAAAAGAAATAAAGAATGTGAAAATTGATAAGTAAGTGTAAGAAGTCAAATATATATATATATATATATATATATCTACACATATATGCGAAGTAAAGGATGCCAAGATATTTAGAATAAAGAAAAAAATAACGGAGCTTTTTATGCATACTTCTCCGGTTGTAGTAAATTCGTTAAGATTTATCTGCAATATTATTTCATAACTTTAATGTGCTGCTGCAGAAGATCAATCATCTCCAACTCGGACTGTAGCACTGCACATACAAGTTGCCGTCTCATCCCTTGTGACTCGCCGGAAAAGACCTCTTCCATGGACGCCATTTGTGTCCGCGCAGCCTCCATTCGCAGGATTAGCACACGGGAAACTAACGCAATGAGTGAGTTTGTCCAAGGTGCCTCCCATTCTCGGTTAATTCTGTGAATCAATAGATCAAACTCGTTTATCGTCGCTGCCATAAGGTAAAACACATTGAAAAGTGTGTGGAGGCCCTTTGCCACGTTGCCTGTCATCTCCACATCGATCGGCGGGGGACGTGCGATGTAAAAGCCTTCATCGCAAAGAATTCCCAACCGCTGAAGTTTATCCGCGCGCCAGCGCAGCACATTTGAATCCACCGTCTCACTTCTTTCAATTTTCATGGAAAGCCCAATGATTGTATCAACAGAGAAACGAAGCATATCATTAGCCGTAACAGCCTTTGTGGCAAACTGAAACTCCACAGCAAAACGTGGTGCACCGATACGTCCATATGAGCAGAAAACTTGTTCACCGCGCAAAAGGTCTCGTGTGGCAATAACGCAGAACTGCATCGCGTGCTTCCTGCCACCCCCACGAATCTCAAACTTCCCATTCTCTACAAAAGAGTGATTGATAATGTCAAGACCAGGGAGCAAATACGGCCCCTCACGTCCTGCAATCTCCTCACGGTGAAAGTTCCGCGAGAGGACTTGCGCGAGGCACTCACAAAAAAGTGAAAAAGTCGCGCGTTCCTCCGGCCAGTGCTCCGGCCAGCGACGCATCACATCCTGCGCGGCGGCCCACCGCTCCAACACACGAATCTCGCGCAGCTGCTGCGCCACGCCCGTCCACGCAGCGCCGCTGTCGCCGCCGCTCAGCGAAGCCCCGAGAGCCGACTGCTGAGGGTCGGTCAGGTCAAAGAGATGGTCCGCCATGCGGGGGCAGGCACGGATCCACGGGAGCCACGGCGACGCGGGGCGCAGTACCTCGGCCATCAGGCGCATCACAACAACAAGAACATTGTCTGGCAGCTTCGACTGGCTCAGGGCGGTAATGCACGGGGATTCATGGCTGGGCTCCGAGTAAGGAGAGATACACGTGGCAGCTGAACAACTGATGATAACAGTCCCGGTCTTCAGCGGCTTACGAGCAAAAACGCCAAAGCCCATTGTCTTGGTCGGCACAAGAAAGGCCACATCGGGGTGGAGGAAGATATCGCGCTTCTTCGCCCACTTTGCAAAAGCCTCAGAAGAGTGGTCTGTAGCGAAGCACTCGCTCATCAATTGAGCCTTCACAACTTCCTTCTTGAGTTATTGTGATTATTATTATTTTTTTTTGTTTTTAATCAGAAGAGAAGAAAAAAGAAGACGCAAATAATTTCGTATATATATATATATATTCATGTATACCCAAGTAAATCGCAAGCAAAACTAAGAGTGACTCAAGATAGCAGTAAAATGATTGACACACTTTAAAAGAGGGAATACCCACATCTTTTGTTTGTAAAAAAAAAAGAACCTTTTAACTTTTATGCTTGCAAAAATAATAGATATATATGTATGCAATATATAAGAAGAAAAGAAACTCCGTATGCATCTTTAGTTTCTGTCCTCTAAAGCTGAGGGTAATTTAAAAAAAACGAGATATTTCAGTTCCATTGTTTTCACACAGAAACTTTATAAATAAATAAATATATATATATATATATATATATCTTAAGGCAAGCAAAATAAGAATCATCTTATTTTCCCTCTTTAAAAAAGAGGAAAACGCTTCAGCATGTTGATTTACAGTACAGTATTTTTTTTTCTTAATTGCCCATACTTGTTTTCTAGTCCCACTATCATCCAGTTGTAATGAGGACAAAATAAGTGCGAGTGGTAAAATTGGCGGGAATACCTCTACTATCTTCTTTTTTTTTCTTTTTTCTTTTTTGGATCACAAAAGAAAATCTATGGTAGAAACACGTACATAAGACCTGCTGCCTCACCATTGCCTTCTTGTGCCGTGGAGCAGCTAGCAGCAAAGTTTACTATTCCCACTCCTGCGGAAAATCCAGCTACCTCTTCCTCCATCCCTTGCGCTTGGGAATTGCGCTTAAGAGAAGCTGTCAGATGAGCGCGGCGGCACGAGTCCTTAAACTCGTGCACATCTCCCGCCCATAACTCGGGTGGCTGTTTTGGCGCGGCGCACTCGTAGAGCCGGCGGCAGATATCATAAAACTTTGATCCCAAAGAGCCGCTCTCCCCATTGTCCTCCCCAGGTACGACGGAACCCGAGCAGAGATAGCTCCACAACGGCTTTGCAAAAACAACATCCGCTTTGGCGTCCAACGCCGCCTCGCGAAGAGCCGCGCGCCCCATAATTGGATTTTCACCCGGCGCCTGTGTGGCGGAAAGAATGTCCACCCATTCCGTCACACAAAAGCAAAAGTCCACGCACAGACGATGGCCCGTCGACGTCGTAGTGTAGAGCTTCGATTCCTCGTACGAGAGAAGCGCCTCGTCCACAACACGTATGGGGTACTTGAATTGATCGCAAAAGCCGCTCAGGACAGAGATGAGATGCTTCACCTCCGCATCTGCAAGAGCGACGGCGTCGGCTATGACTGTGAAGCCATTTCGTGCCCCACGTAACTCCTCCACGTATTTCACATAACGCAAGAAATCGACGCGCCAGTCAAGGTCTGCCGTAAAGCACGTCGCGTTATTCACAGCAATGGCCCTACGTATAAAATTCACGCAAGTTTCTTGAGCCCCGTGCTGTTGTGCCAGTTGACGCAAAAATTTGGGTGTGCCAAAATCCACGGACTCGATTCCCCAACTCTCATCGTGCATTTCTCCCGCGCGAATCTCGCGCACATCGACACCTCCTAAAAGACGCGTTGTCTGCATAACGGCTATGTTGAATGAAAAGTTTGCCTGCGCGATCATGTGCGCATCAGCAAGTCGGAATTCCCGTCGCATTGCCGCGATTGTGTTGCGCGGGAGAGCAAAGTGTGCTGCGAGAGACTCTTCCATCGCGTCATCGCTGCTCGCTTTGTCCGCGGCCACAGCCATCAGTTTCTCGAGCTCCGGTGAGACTTCAGTAAGCTCCGCACCAAGTGGATTCGTCGGCAACGTCGTGAAGGCGTGACTCAAGTGACCGCAGCGAAAGACAAACTTAAGGGCGAAGCGCACAATGCGCGAGAAGGCTGTGACACAGCCCATCAGAGCCTCTCCGGCTCCACAGCGAAAAACATAAAGGACGCGCAGTGGCGGATTTGGCGCGGGCAACGGGCAGCGCCAGAGCATCGGATGTCTATCGCTGTGAGCGGCGGTGGCGCGTACACTCATCAGTTCCGGCAGCGGCTTCAGTACCGCGTGCACAACTTCACGCGTTGGGGCGCTCGGGTATGACATCCACCCGAGGCAATCGACTCCGTCATCCGGGCAACGCAGTGACCAGTTGCCGTCATCCGTCAGCTGCAGCGAAATGTATCGTCCCACACAGCGCTCGCCTTTAAGGTAATCCGGGTTAGGTGAAAAGCAAGGTGTAAAAGTGTGATTCTGCTCTGCAATACCGACAGTTTCGCCGTCCACGTACGAGATGATACAGACATGACCCCATGGAAAGTGTTCCCTGTGGTATGGATACACAATAACATCGCCAGGTTGGGGACGACGAGGGCTTTTTCCATTGTGATGAGCCACAAGATCAAAAATAGCACCTGTCTCCACATTCTGAATAACTTTCATATCGAATATTTCAGAAGCCCTACCACAAGAGGCAAACGTGCAACCGGTAGTAAGAAGAAGAAAACGCCGAGCGAATTCCACGCACTGATAACGGTATCCTGTAAACACAACGTAATCCACATAGTTACTCTCGCCACTGAAAAAACCGTCATCGCGATTAGACCATATACTTACACCACGAAAACTACCTTGCCATTCCCCGTAAGCCATGTGCATAGGCTCCTTGGCATGAAGATAGCTCTCGGCCAAAGCCATAGAACACTCCTTTCACCACAGGATTACTATATCTGGTTCAAAAAAAAAAACGTATTTATAACCTTGTGTTTTTATGTAACTCTTTAGAAAAAAAAGAATAAATTAATAAAAATAAGAACGTTGGATACCTGTTTATTAATGAAAAACGCGCGGTTAACATAAAAAAAAAAGAGTAATATACTCAAACATTTAATCTTACATAAAAAAAAAAAACAGTAAACTATGCCTATATACAAAAGCATAAAAAAAAGAAAAAAACAACCAGCTCATGATAAAAAGGTTTTCTTCAGGGACATTATATCCATTTAGGCTCACACAAAGACTTCCCCCCACCACCACCAAAAAAAATTGCAATTCACGACTGCCCAAATAAAAAGTTTCAAAGTGTCACCGTTGAACCACCATGGAACACGATGGCCGCCAAAGAACCTCTACACTTCCACAGGGCTTTGGCACTTCTGCCTGCCGCTCTGGTGGAGACACCTCGTGAAGGTATGAACTAAGTTTTTCCAACGCATCCATCAGCGTCTCCGGAACCATGCGATCCACCGAACACGGTGCTGTGATGTCACACGTTCCCACAATCACACGGCGATTGGGATGTCTTTGTTGGATCTTATCAATTCCCAAATCCTCCACAAGGGACTCCTGCGACGGCGTCCCACGTGAGTTGGCGCTGTAATGATTGAATATCACAAGGAGCGGTACCGCCTTAAAATGCGTCGCCACAGCACGCAAATAGCCTGCGGCATCCTTGTAGTTATTCTTATTCATTGCGTCAATGACAAATACCACATAATCCACCGCCTCCATTCGGGCGACATAGTACCTCCAGTTCTCACGAAAGCTCTCGCGGCCTCCGAGCTCATGCATTGCAAACACCCAATCCTCAAAGGCCATGACTCGCCGCGATAGCCCCACGGTCGGCACCGTGGATTGGACGATACCTTTGATACTATTCAAAATAAGTGTCTTTCCAACATTTTCAAGTCCTGCGACAAACCCAACGCGCCACGCACGACGCGCAAACTTTGCTTCGCGCGGCAACAAGTAATTCAGCGCGACGCGCGAAATGCATTGAAAATCGTAAACACATTCTGATGGTTTCGCAGTAAAGTTTGGGGATGAAGATCGATCATTCGACATTACTTTCGAATTCCCAGTGGGGCCAAATGGCTCAGAACCTATCTGCCGGCGCACGGTTGCGCACTGATATAGAAGTTCCGGAATGCCCTCCTCACTCGCTTTGTATTCGCAATAATCCTGCAGGAGTTTCACTGCAGCGCCAAAGGTTGGCGCGTTCAATACCTCTCCACCAACAGTGTGGGAGTATATGGCGCGTAATCGCCGCAAGTTCGCAGTAAGAATACGCACAAGGTCGTGTTTGCAAATACTTCGCCCACCAAACTCAACTTCAAGAGCCACAATAGCTTCGCGAATGTCATCAGCGCTTATCTTGAGATTTACAGAATGACCCTGAGAATCGTATACCATACTTACAACGCAGTGAATATCCAGCACTTGAGTTTCAGCTGAACGCTCAAAGGCAACTGCGTTGCCATACTCGTCGCTTTCTGTTGTCCACGAACTCGAACCGTCGTTATCACCATCATCGCCTTTACAGGTCTTCTCGTTCACATCGTCTTCGCTGTTAGCCCCAATCTCCCCGTTATGTGGAGTCATGAAAATGCTTTCACAGCGCTCCTTGAGCAGCGAGGCGGGCATCGATGGGAAAACAAAGAGATTTCCTACGACGTCGTAAGTCTTAGTGGGAAGTTGCGGCATCGAACGCTGTCGACGAATCACGTCCATCAGCGCAGAGCATAACTTGCCGGTGCAACAGAGAAAATAATCCGTAATAACTCCACGGCTAAAAGTTAAGTCTGGCAGTGGTTTGCCGTCAGATTTAAAAGGAATAAAGTCCAGAAAAACGGACCCCGCGTCCTTGAAAATCGTGAAGAAAGGTTGTTCCTCTTCCTGCGGCGCGTCGATGCCGTTTATAAGTTGCCCCAACGTTTCAAGACGATCAAGATATATGTGTGTGAGTGCCATAACAAGCCGCCCGAGGCTTCGGCGCTTCAGCTGCACGTGAATAGCACCACAGGCGCGCAGAAGATTGCCCCAGGCGACCTTCACACGCCTTTTACCACCGAATGCCTGACGCAACAACGTTTTGCTTTCGTTCAGCTGCTTAGCGAGGTCTGCGAGGAGAATAAACTCAACAAGTCGATCGTGTAGTGTAGGTATCGCAACGCGCTTTTGTGGACAAGCGTCATGAAACTGAGCTATAAAGAGATCAGCGTGTCGACAGCGGCGCTGAAACTCCTCAGTGGGGGTTACGCTCAGTACGGGTGGGCGTCCAGCCTTTACGGCAGCCTCGTCCACTTCAATTGCAATGCTTTGCACATATTCCCCAATGTACTTTTTATACACTGAGGCATTGTGGTCTGTCTGCTTGGTAGTGTCGAACTCTTCCAAGGCACATCGTATCTGCGCCATCACTTGACGCAAAAAATTCTCATGAACAAACCGTTCCAGATATGCCTCAATACACTGTGTGTTGCGCAGGTTGTGTCCCCACTGGAAGGTAAAGGCAAAGTTATGCTTGAGCCCGAGCAGATCGCTGATCTCTCGGCACACAGCAACGCAACTAGGCTTTGACGTGATCCATCCCTCGATCAGTGGGTCACGCCAAATATGTGACTGCGTCATATCCACCATCTCTAAAGGATCTGTAACATGGAAGCGCACATGGTTAAGGATGTCACAATATATGACCACTCCTAAGCTAAGGCTACGCGTCATTGGGTCATACTGTGAACTAGGGCGCGTGTGCGCGTCGGCGGCAGAGACAGTAATAGTGAACCGCTGTGGCGCGTCGGCAATGTCACCGAACGCACGAAGAACAGCTGAAATAGTTCGAATCGCCGCATCGACTGCCTCCACAAGGTACTGCAGCAACTTTTCAGGAAGACTGTTCATTGGGGCAACAGGAAGAATTATGCTTACCCCAAGCGACCGCTCCGCCGCAAATATGCGGCGCCGAACCGCGCGCAGAACATTTTGATTATGGCTCAACGTGGAGTGTCGCTCAATAAGACGCGTAATCGCCGAAGACCAGCGATCACGCTCCTCCAGCGAATTGAGACGAAGCTTCACGCGGCCACCGTACCGCAAATCTAGCTCAAGGCCGTAAAACTTGTTTTGCTTATCACCGGAAAAAAACACGCCACGAAATTCCTGTGCAGAGTAGATAGTGAGTGGAAAGGTTTCCTGGTCGTTTTTGTACATTTCCACACGGCCCTCTTTATCATCGATAAGAAAGAAGCGCTTTTTGTACGTGTAAAAACTGCGCCGCCCACGCTTCTCGTACGCCCAGCGAATCACGCCCATCATATTAACATCCCCTTGCGCTGACTGCTGATCCATCTGCAAGGGAAGGGAAGTCCACTCACTGAACTTCCCGCAACGCGTAAGCGCTTCGCCAATCAAACATTTTATACAGATGTATATGTATACAATGGAATATCCGTTAATAGAAATAATAATAATAAAAAACAGAATTCAAGAAATAGCATCTCAGTATGTAAAACAATGTCATAACATGAAGTAATATTTATGCACCTTTAATCATTAATACATTAATTTCTCGTTCATATTCTTGATAAACTTGTTAAAAAACGCACTTGACTTCAACCTTTGTGGTTCGTTCCTTTAACGTGCTTCCTTCCCTCTCTCTCTCTCTCTCTCTCTTTCAGCCTCGACCTTTTTTTTTAAAAAAAAGCACCATCATCACGATCATTGCCTGGTCTATACTTCAAGCTCCTGCAAAGTTACTTCCCACGACGGGTAAAGAGCCGCGTGCGGCGCCGGACCGGCTGCGCAACTTCGCTGACGGCGTCCAGTGTTTCTTGCGTCCCACACGTTGCCTCGAAGCGCCGCCATTCCGCAACAATGGGCGCGATCAAAAAATCCGCCCACTGCCGTGCGCGGTGCGCTGCGTCGAATCCCAACTCTCCGTCACCGTCGACATCGTCGCCGAGTGCCCTGCGTAGCTCGACCCGCTCGCGCTCGACCATTGCGCGGAACAATTCTCGCGTTTCCTCCGAGGGCGATGCCGCCGCGGCGGCCGCAGCGGCCTGTGCCCACCGCGCCGCGGCGGGCGCGAGCGCCTCTGGCAGGCGCAGCGGCGGCGCCGCCCCGGCCGCGCCCGCCCGCTCCGCCCGCGCCCACCGCAGCGCCTCGTCGCGCAGGTCCGCCCACACGCCGTCGAGCAGCTCGCGGTGCAGCTGCGGCCGGCCCGGGAGGTCCCCCGGCCGCGCGGCGCGGCGCTGCGCGGCGAGGCGCCGGGCCCACGCCCGGTCCGCGCGGCCCAGCAGCTCGTACCGCCGCGCCAGTGCCGGGGCGGCGCGGGCGGCGGCGGTGAAGGCCGCAATGCTTGCCGCCCGCACGGCGTCCGCGCGCCGCGGCTGTCCCTCGCGCTCCTCCAGGCGCGCAAAGGCGTCCCACAGCGCCGCGTCGTCGGGGAACGCGCGGAGAGCCGCGCGCAGCGCCTCGCGCTCGCCCTCCGCGTTCCCGGCAGCCGTCTCGAGCCGCACGGCCTCGTGGAGCACGTCCCGCGAGGGCGCCACGCGGGCGGCCGCGCTGAGCAGTCGCCGCGCTTGCTTCACGTCGCCCTGCCGCTGCTCAAGCGCGGCCGCCTCGAGCCACAGCCGCGGACACGTCGCGGAAGAAAACGGAAACGCACGCAGGCACGCAGTGAGCGCGGCACGCGCAGCACCCGCGTCCCGCGGCTCCTCGGCCCGCGCAAAGGCCATCACGAGCACCGCGTGCCGCTGGGCCAATTGCGCAATGGTCATCTCTCCGCTCTCCCCGCCTCCTGTCCGAGGAGTCGATTGCGTGTAAAGGCTTTCACCAGCACGCACAGCGGCCTTGAGGGCGGCGAAAGCCTCATCGCCGCGCAACAGCAAATAGCGCGAAACATGCGCGTCAAAGTCGTGCGGGTTACGTGCAATGCGGCGCTCGTACATCACGCGCGCCACCGCCGCCGCCGCCACTTCACCCTCGTCTCCGCTGTCGCATTGCCCGCCGTGCGTGCGCTCAAAACGGCAGTAGGCGGCGAATATTTCATCCAGCGCGGCCGGCGCCGTGTACTCCCGTAGCAGCCGATGATAGAGACTGCGCGCCGCACCCACGTCGCGCGCGGCGGCGAGCGCATCGGCCCACGCGAGCGACACGCGGCAGTCCGTCACCGTTCCCTTCCGTCCGCCTGCGCTCCGCAGGGCGTCCGCGGCTGCCGCGAGGACTTCCGCCGCGCGCGCGGGTCCGCCGCCGAGCACGTCGCGCTCCGCCGCGGCGAAGAAGAGCCACGCGTCCGCCGTGCGCGCTGTGGCGGTGTAGCGGCGGAGAATGTCGCGGCACGCGTCAACGCGCCCGCGCTGCGCCTCGAAAAGCGCAGCGAGTTCCCACGCGCAGCGCGGCGCCGTCGACGCGGACGAAGACGAGGAAGCGGCCCCAGCGACCCATCGCGCAAAGAGATCCCGCACGCGTGCGTCGTTGCCGGCGGCCTGCTCGAGCGCGATGTACTTGAGCCAGAGGTCCGCCGCGGCGGGGAGGGCGGTGACGCCGCGGTCCCACACGGCGCGCGCGTGGGCGACGAATCCGCTCTCCGCCTCGAGCTCCGCGTAGTCGCGCCAGAGCGCGGGACTGGTGCCGTGGAATGGCACCGCGCGCTCCAGGACACTGCGCATGCGGTCGCAGTCGCGCTGCTGCGCCTCCCAGCGCGCGTACTTGACCCAGTTGCCGAGAAAGCCATAGCCGCGCTTCACGCGCTCCTCCAGCTCCGCGCGCGTCTTTTGGCGGTAAAGCGCCAACTCCTCGGGACTGTTAATCACAACCGTTGTGCTGTCGTTCGTGGGGCCAGCGCCGCGCTGCAGCTCCTGAGCATCGGAGATGAGCTGCGCGGCGCTCAACTGTGTGGTGGATGCGCGGGCATCGCGGAAGACAGGACGGCGCCGCAGCGCAGCGGCTGCAGGGCCCATGTTCTCGCGCTCACGCTTTCCACGCCGCATCATTCGTATCAAGCGCGTATGCAAGTAGGACGGATGTCTGCTCCCGTTCTACAGGCACGGCAGCAACACATTCATACATGCAAATACATACATATGTAAGTATATATATATATATTTATATATATAAGGACATACACAGAGAAGTGGGCAAAGAAAAAAAAAAATTAATATTCCCCCGGGCATTAACACAAAAACAACAAAAGCAACAACAGCAATAATAACATCGAACTATTGATAAAGAGAGAATCATGTAGCTAATGAGTGCAAAACGAAAAAAAATGCTTAGCATCTGCACAACAGTTTTCTTTTTCTTTTTTTTTTTTATATACTAATTTTTTTTTTTTCTCATTTGATATTGTATCGTTAATCTTTTTTTTTTTTTTTACCTCTTGTTTTTCCTCAATTGTAAAAAAAAAAAAAAAACTTTTTTTTTTATGGATTCCAACTCATCTTCCTTTATCTGTGACTATCTGGAAGGCACACCATCATCACTTTAAAGTTCTCCATGGCAGCAAGAAATGCTGCAGCGCAGCTTGGTCCGCCCACGTCGCATAGCAGCTCTCCCAACTGTGGTGATTCCAACACTTCGCGCGCACGCCGCGCGAGTGGGTCGAATAGTCCCGCCGTCATAGCCGCTGCGGTGCGGCTGTCCCCGCGCTGCGCGTCTTCCAATACGCCTGTGCCGATGCGCAGTGCCTCGACAAGCGGCAGCCACGCGTGTGTGGGTTCTGTTTCCTCTGTTTGCACCACAATTGCCTCAGCGGCAGCAGCCGCCTCCTCCTCTTCATCGTCCCCTGCCCTGTGCGCCGGTGCGGCTTTGTGCAACAGTGTCTCAAAGACCACCAGCAGTGTGTGTATGGCGGTGTACCTGTCGCGGCGCGAGAGCGCGGCGAGCAGCGCGGGGTGTGTGCGCGCATAGCTGATCGACAACGCCGCCACAGCTGCGCGCCGCAGTCCTTCAAACGCATTTGCCGCATCGGACGCCTCCCCGCACGCGTCCACGAGTTCGCGCCACTCGTCGCGTGCCTCCGCGTCTGTGGCGTAGTCTGTGTGTGCGGCGAGGTCTGCGGCCTGCTCGCACAGCACGTATGCCACGTCCGCGCCGGCGAGCAGCGCAAAGCGCCGGGCGTCCGTCCACAAACGACACTCCACGAGCGCGCGCACAAACCGCTGCGCTGCCGCATCGTGTGCCGCGGCCGGCGGCGCCTCCACCCACAGGTCCGTGCAGTCCACGCGGCGGCCGGCGGCGATCAGTTTGCGCTCGCACGTTGCCGTGCAGAGGCGGCGGCGGAGCCACGGGAGGTGCGCGCGCGTGAGAGCGGCTTTGGGCCCCGGCGTGGCGGAGAGGCCCATCGCCGCGTCGGCCGCGGCCGCGCGCATCGACGCGGGCGCCTCGCGGTCCTCCGCGGCGCCGCGCAGCAGCAGCGGCGGCGCCGGCGCGATGAGCTCCGCGGCGGTGAGGGCGAGGGCGGAGAGCTCGGCGACAAGCGCAGCGGTCGGGGGGCGCAGCGAGGCGCCGGAGCAGCGCGCATTCGTCGCAAGGTCAACCATCACGCGCCCCGCCTGGCCGTACGCGTGGCGCAGGCAGAGATACCGGTAGAGCCCAACAGCCGCACGCACTCGCGCGGGATCGGCCGCGCCGGCGGCGCCGCTTGTCGGCATCGCCGCCGTGCGCGCAGGCATGCGGGCGACGAGGGCGTACCAGCGCGCGACAACAATGTCATCAAGCGCCGCGCTCACGTGCGAGGTTTCGACGAGCGCGTCTGTGAGGCCCTGCGCGGCGGCCGCGACCTCGACCGCCTCGCCCACGACGGCGTGGACTTGATCCATTGCCTGCGCCGCGCTTGCCCCGAGCTCGCTCGCGCACCACAGCACCTCCTCGAGCGAACGAAACGTCTGGGGAAAGTTCGGCTCGTCCAGCGCGGCGCGCGCGAGAAAGAGGTGCGTATCGAGGCGTAGCTCCACAAGCGCACGACAGGCACGTGCGTGTGCGGGACCTTCGAGACGGACATACTGCTCGAGTTCAACAAGCTCTGTCAAGAAAAGCTCGCGCACCAGCGCCCCACTCGCACTTGCATGCCGCACGCCGTCCGGCTGCACAATGCGCCGCAGCAGCGCGACGCGATAAAGTTTCGGCGCGAGCCCGTCAGCGCTCTGCAGAACTGCGCGCCACTCGTCGCCGCTCACAGCCGCAAAGGCGGTACGTGCGGCCGCGAGTCCCGGTGCCGCGAGGCCCTCGTCAAACATCAGCCGCGCGGCCACGCGGGGGGCGCGGGCGGCAATGTCGCACGAGGCGGCGAGACATGCGGTGAGGAGCCGCGCCCCGCGCACACTGCGGCCTGTGTCCATGTCGTGCAGTGCGACAAAGTGTTGCAGAAGCGGATGGCGGCGACAGAGCTGCGCGCTCCACACACCGCACGCACGCGCGCCGTGCGCTGCGTCGCAGCCGCGTAATTGGTTTGCCACTTGCACAGCAAACAGGGCCGCGGCATCGTCTTGGTCGCCATCGTCGCCGCAACGTTGCTCATCGTCCTCGTTCACGTCATCGCCAAGCGCACGACGCGAGCCGTTGGGGAAGCGAAGCAGAATGTCAAGCACGTCATCTATGACCGTTAGGCTTACGTCCGGTGCAATCGTCGCGGCGAAGGGGCCCGCGGCGGCAACTGCGAGGTGCGCAGCAATGAGAAACTCGAGCCCCTCGCGCAGGATCGGCAGCACAGGGCTCACCGTGTACGAGGGCCCACCAGCCATCCAGCCAATGTACGAGCACACAAGAAAAGCCGCGCGTGAGAGGAGGTCTCGTGCAATCGTGTGCTGTACGAAGCGCCTTGCGAAACTGCAGAACAAAAGCCGACGCCCGCGCACACGCACCGGGGAAGATGCCGCGCGCACGGCCGCGTTCATCGCGTCATCGTCAGCGCGACCAGAAGGTGTGAATCCCTGCAGGTGCGCCGCGCTGCGCAGGAGCTGAAAGCTGCCGAGCGCGAGGGCGACCGGCGCCGCCTGAAGCGCGGAGGTGAGCAGTGCCGCGAGCGCGTTCACCCCGTCCGCGCACGACGCGGCCACCTCCAGTCCCTCCGCGAAGCACTCGGCCGCGCCGCCCGCCACACGCTCGTCCTGCGTGCGTTCCACCTGTTCGTCCGCGTCCGTGTCGCTCTCGCTTTCGCTTTCTAGCTCGTGCGTGCCTGCGCCGTTCGAGGGCGCGGTGGCGGGGACGAGGTGGACAACCGGCAGCGGCATCTCCCCCGGACCGGCGGCGAGCGCGACGGCGTCCACGGCGGCGGCGGCAAACGCGCCCTCGACAAACCGCTCCAGCGGTGCCATTGCACGGGACAGCGCGTGCGCGCGGACATTGGCGCCGGCCTTTTCGACGAGCACGAGGTCGCGCCCTACGGCTGCGAGCGCGTGGAGCGGCCCTGCGCGGCAAAAGTACACTTCCGTGCGCTCGACCCGCGCGCACGCCGCGGCTTGCGCGGGCGGCGCGGCGACGGCCAATTGCAGCAGCGCGGGCGCGGCGCCGACGGTGCGGTGCAGCAGCGCGCCCACGGAGAGCGCGGGGCGCACGCACGCGTCCTCCTCGTGCGCGGCGGGCCACAGCAGCGCGAGGCGCGACTCGCCGCGGGCCGCACACGCCACGGGCGCGGCGCCGTCCCGCGCGGCGACTGGCGGCAGCAGCGGCGCGGGCGGTCCCACAGCGCCGCCGTCCGCCCACGCGCGCGCCCACGCGGCCCTCCCGGCGGCGGCCGCCACGACGTGCACGACGGCGCCGTCGCGCGCGGCCCACAGCGCGACGGGCGCGCCGGGGGCGAAGGCCGCGGCGGGGCCCAACGGAAGAGGCCCCGGGGCGGCGACCGGCCGCAGCAGCGCGTCGCGGAACTCCACCGCCCCCCCGCCGCCGGTGCGCGGGGCGTGCAGCAGCGCGACGAGTCCCCCGCCGCCCCCGACGGCGCACACGGCGACGCAGCGGGGGCGCCGGTGCGTGCGCGGCACCGCGTCAAAGGGCCAACTGCGGAGCCACGAGCCGACGCCGCCGTCCCCCGAGTCGCGCAGCGGGCGCTCGGAGACCGCGCCGTCCGCACGCAGCGCGGCGCGCCACACGCTCGTGCCGTTCGTGAGCACCGCAGCGGAGAGCACCGCCCCGCCCCCCGCGCCGTCGCCCTCCTCCGCCGTGTCGCCCTCCTCCCCCGCGCCGGGCGCAGCGGCGACAATGCAGGCGCTCAGTCCGCCAATCCACACGGCCTCGCCACCGCCGTCGCCCTTCACGCCGAGCGCGGCTTCGCTCTCAAAGGCGCCGGCAATGCGGGAGAGCCGCGCCGTCAGCACAACGCGCGCATCGGGGAGCAGCACGAGGTGGCTGCGCTCATCGCTGCTGCGCTGCAGCTGCACGCGCAGAAGGCCCGCGTCGAGCCGCGCCGTCAGCCACGTCACGGCGAAGAGCGTCCCCTCGCCCACCTGCGTTACCCCGCACGCAATAATGCCGTGCCGCGGCGCAGGAATCTCCACGGACATCATGCGGCAGCTGAACGACACGTCGCCAGGGTCGCTGCTCGTCAGCAGCAGCTGCACGAGCGGCGCGTCGCGGTCAAGCCACCACAGCAGCGTCGCGCGCAGTGCAGGAACGGGAACGGAGCCGCTTGCGAAGATGTGCCGCTCGGCGGGGGAGGGCCATTGGAAGTCCGCAAAGGAATCGTCCGCGTCGCCTTGCCGTGTCGCGCGCACGCGAATCGCACTGGTCGCGTCTTCCTCGTCAAAGAAAAGCGTACTTATCATTGCCCGCGACATCGACCTTGCACTCGACTGGATGTATGTGTGTTCTACCCCACACACCCAACGTACAATTAAAAAATAAAATAAAATAAAAAAGAAACTCAAACTCGCAAGGTAAGTCCCATAGAGCCAAGAGCGGGAAAGTGAGAGAGAGAGAGAGAGAGAGAGAGAGAGCAAGAGTGAGGAGCGGAGAGCAAATAAAAAAGCCAAAAAAAAAAAATTATTCACCTCTTAAAAGCAGCAGAACAGTAAAAGGGCAAAAAAGATAAACCCAAAAACATCTCATAAAATCCCCAAATATGGGATACATAACACGAAAAAAAAAAAAGCATAAAAAGATTTATGCAGTAACAGGGAGATATGGCACAAACTTTTTTGTCTTGTACATTAATCAATTCATGCATAGATTCACCTTTCAATACTCATCGAAAATTCCCACAACATCACTGAGAGGCAAGCAATGAACACACATTTCATAAAAGAAGTTGAAGTTGGATTACACAATTATAGTAACCCTCCCCCCCCAAAAAAAAATACAAAAAAAAACACATTAACCACATGATGCCATATATTTGTGGTTTTCTGATCACCGTTTTCTTTTGCATTCTTCATCTCATCTCATACGCACTATCATCCACAATTACACCAAAGTGACATACACCTACGGTTTATCTTGTTCCCGCGCTTTGCATGTGACTACGCGCAGACGACTCATCTGCGTGCCTCCGCTGCACACTCCACCCAAAGGCACCGGATACCGCGCTTTCCACCAGTGTCGCACTGCCACTCGCATCACTCTTTGTGTTGTTTGCATGCTTCAAGAGAATTGTCCCGGTCTTGTTGCGAACAATGTTCTGTTGCAGCTCAAGCTCCCGACGCACATTCACGTACCGCCGCAGCAGCACGTCAAGCTCCTTCTTGCGCGCGCGTTCCAGTTCTGCGCGGCGGCGGTCCATCTTCATGGAGAGCACGCTTCGCTCTTGCTCGTGCTTCAGTCGCAGTGCGGCCTCGCGCCGCTCAAAGTGCTCTACCGTTGACTTCATAAACCGCTCCGTGTCACGCGCCTCGAGACGGTCCGCGTGCAATTTTGTACGATGCGCCTGCGCGTACTGCCGCTGCGCTGCAAGAATGTGCTGCACGGCACGCGTGTGGATAACTCCGCGGCTTGCGTGCAACAAGTATGGCGCGCCCTCCTGTATCTCTTTGTTGAACGCCTGCAGCTCCTCGTTCTGCCGCTCGAGCAGCGTGGTCTCCAGCTCCGCCTGTGTCTCCTCGAGCTCGTCGATGCGGGCGTTCCAGACGCTGTGGAAGGACCGGAACTCCTCGCGGTGGGCCTCCTCGAGGGCCTCGCGCTCCCGCATCTGCTGCTCCGTCAGCCCGCGCACGTGCCGCGTCTCCTCGTCGAGGTGCAGGTGCCGCAGGACCTGCTGCACGAGGTCCGCCTCCACGTACAGCTCGCGCGCCTGGCACCTCCTCCGGTACTCCCGCAGCGTCTCCATGTACGCCGCAACCCGGTCGGCCTCGCCGTCGTCCTCGTCGTCGTCGGCGGCGCCGTTGATGGACAAGTACTCCAGCGCCACGTGGGCCCGGCGCTCGAGCTCCGCAAAGTCGGAGTCGTTTGCGCTCTCATTGCAGTTCGCCGACTCGTCGCGACGCGCGACTTTGTTGCAAGGCGGTGCATGCGATGGGTCGTCCTTCGGGGACAGGCCCCTCGGCGACAGTTCCTCCCGAAACATATCCTCCGGCGACGCATTCTTTGACGGCACTTTTTTAAGCGCGTCATCTCGTGAAGTTGACCTTGACGTCTCCCCCGTTTGCGGTTCCTTTTCCTGAGGATATTCATTCGACTGTGCTTCCCGGGGATATTCTGCCGACTGTAATTTTCCAGCGCTCCCACTCTGCGCCGCCGAGCCGCCATGGTTCAACGAGGAGATATCGGAGTAACTGGGAGATACCGATCTCGACATTGCGGTCCCTCACGCAGTTTGCACAAAGTGAAATAGAACCTGAAGACAACTACACGCGAGCACAGGCAATCAGGAACCCCCACGCCGTAACGGGAAAGGCTGAATACACTGTGTATGGTCTCTAACACACTATACAACACTACAAGAGCACCCAATTATTGTACAGAGAGAGATACAAAAAAAAAAAAAAAAAGATAAATTGGGACTTGTTACAAACTCAACAGATATATAACAAGTCGTGCGATCACAAAAAAAAAAAAAAACAGTTATATGATTTGAGAGACATATTTATAAAAGCACCTTACCTGTATAACAGGGTACGTGATTGTTCCTCATCTCTTTATTTTCGCTTAAAATAACTACAAGCGCAATAGTAAATCAATGAGATGATAAAGCAGAAAAAGAGAGATCATTAAAGATTCTAGCTCCCCATTAAAATATTCGTGCGTACTTGTTTCCGCTCCATCTTTGTGTTCTCAGCAAACACAAACAAAAGTATGAGTTTGCGCTACGCATACAAAAAAAAAAAAAAAAATTATTTCCGCAAGAAACTCCAAAAACAAAAAAAAAAGCCTTATTTTTCAGCTTGCAGACAAAAAAAAAAAAAAAACGATTGACACTAGAAGCCATTCGGCTTCAAATAGAATAGTTGCAAAGGAACGCTCGGAACAACATCGTCCACTTCGTTTTCAAGATATCACGGCGTCAAAAAAACAAAAAAAAAAAAGCAATATCTGTGATGGATTACCAAAAATGGGAGAAGCAACAACAATAAAAACAAAAACAAAAAAACTAAAGGAGGATGGAAAAAAAAAAAAGGGTTAAGCCCATACTCGCGTTTCGGGTACTTTGCAGGAATATTAATAATGCAAAGCAAAAAAAATGATCGAGGTGAAGAGACAGCAAAAGTTTTCATTCAACGCGCGCAAAATTACACTCAAAGAACGTAAACCATTACAAAGGACAAAATGTAAGTTCTACTCCTTTTGAGGCGCAATGTTGATAACAATAATAACAATAATGAATAATAATAATAAGAAAACGTTTTCGCCTCTATATATTTCCCATTAAAAAAAAAAATAGGAATTTTGCTGTAAGTACCTGAACCGCTTCCAAATAAAAATATCATCGAGTGCGTTAATCAACATCACTCGTTTGAGGGCCTTCCATCTTCACATAACACTCTAGAAGCGCTATCCGCACACGCACAATGAGTGGAGATCGCTAACGTACCATACGTCGCAACATTTTTAGAAGCAAAAATGTCTTGAAATGAAGTTTAGAACTTAAATAAATAAATAAAAATCTGAATAAAAAAAAAAGGAGAAGGCATATATATATACATATATATATATATATATTGTTGTTCCTTTTCTTTCAAAATAAATAATAGGGAAATATTTACTATAATCGCCTTCATTTTGTTACAATCAAAGCGCGTTCTCTTTCCCTCCTAATCTGTTTTTTTTTTTTTCTTTTCTTTTACTTTTTTTTTTTTTGTTTCCTCATTAAATTTCTCTGTGTTCTTTGACACTCCTTAACGCGCTTGCGATTATGAGTGTTCCACTATTTTTAGTTTTCTTTATATATATATATATATATATATTTATTTATTTATTATTTTTTTTTAATTTTCACTTTCACAATGTTCTATCATCATTCGCCAAAAGAATTGTTCCCACTCTTCTCTATTGAGCCCTTTCCAGAAGCGAAACTTTAAACATTTTTTTTTTTTTCCCGCCCAAAACAAAACTGCATTCTTCTGGGCAATGCGCGGCTCTTTGCCTGCGGGATATACACACAGAAGCCGCAAAGCAAAGAACAAAGAAGTGCGGAACTCACATTCACAAAAAAAAAAAGCACATACTTTTTCTTTTCTTTTCTTTTCTTTTCTTTTCTTTTCTTTTCTCTCTCTTTTTTTTTTTTTTCCTTTACACTTCGAATTGGGGCATCTCTATACAAAAAAAAAAAAAAGGATCAGAATTCACTTCACACTTTTTTTACTTTTTGGGGAAAAACTTCTCTTGGCACAGCACAGCATGCGCCGAGGGCAAGCGGCAGACAACAGGGGAAGAGTGACTGTGCGAAACGGAAAAAAAAAAAAAAAAACACAAAAACACACAGACCAAAAACAAATGACGCTGTACGAGAAAAGAAAAAAAAGGGAAAGAGAGAGGAGTGTGTGCCAAAGGAAAAAAGAAAAAAACTCAGGAAGATCTACAAAGTGGATAAACAAAAGAAAAGAAAAGAAAACTTGGGGAAAAACAGTCCTAAAGACATAAAATAAACTCTTTGCAGCTTGGGCATAAATCTGTCGACAAAAAAAAAAAAAACGCGGAAAGTATTTGTATATAAAAATAAAAATGGTTCTTTTTTGAAAACCCCGTACAAAAAAAAAAAGGCGTAATTGTAAAAAAAAAAAAAAAAAACTTACACTTCCTCCTCCTCTCACTGTTACGTGATGAAATATCGTATTAACAGTGTATCATCACACATCCTATTGTTCGTATCTAGTTTTTTTTTTTTTTTTTTTTTTGTTTTTTACAACCCTCTTAC
Organism: Trypanosoma boissoni; assembly: GCA_030849725.1. Lineage (NCBI taxonomy): Eukaryota > Euglenozoa > Kinetoplastea > Trypanosomatida > Trypanosomatidae > Trypanosoma > Trypanosoma boissoni. The sequence goes on along the minus strand of JASANW010001434.1, from coordinate 210,481 downwards.
CGAACAGTGCCTATCAACACTTAAACAAAATAAAAATGAAATAAAACTTCCTTCTTCCTCCATCGTATATTGTTTGCACTGTTTTGTGTTATCCATTGAATCAGCGTGTGATAACACCTTTATCAAAACACACACACAAACAATATATATATATATATATATATATATATATTTATATATAAACACATATAGAAATGCTCTCTTGCTGCCCGCCTTGGAGTAAATTGCGGCTCCATCGTTCCGGGAGCGCCACTCCTCGCTTTGGCGCAATGCCAAAAATAAAGAAATCGATGGAGACAGGGGGGAGGGACAGTGTAAAAAAAAAAAAAAAGTAAAACAAAAAAGAAAACACAAAAGAAAAAGAAAAGTTTGGTTTCTAAAAGCGCAAAACAAAACAAAACACACACGAAAAATAACAATAAAAACCTTTTAGAACCAGTGGTATGAAACAGGTATTGGGAGGCACCTGTGTAACAGAGTACTAATACGTGCACAAAAGGCACATGATAGAATGAACAACCAATAACCGTTAGCAAAAGAAAAGACTTTTTTTTTAAAAAAAAAAAAAAGTGAAAATCAGAAAAGAAAATAAAATAAAAAAACAGAAAGTCACTACTACGCACATATATTTTCAATTTTCTTTCATTTTTCTTTTTCTTCTTTTTTTTTTCTTTTTCTCTCATCATCATAAGATAACTTGACATTGTGCCACCGTCTGAATTGCTATACATTGGGTTATGAATGAAACGGGGAAAAAATCTTGTAGTTTTCCAAAAACCGCACTCAAATGCACGTATGCTGATGAAGAAAAAAATATATATATAAAAAAAAATCTTTCATTCATTCATCCAATTCAATGGCCAAAGATACTTTGTCCACATAAAAAGAAGACTCACTGAAGGTGCAAAAAGAAAAAAAAGCCAATGAAAGGGGGATAAGTAAAAAAAAGAGAAAAAAAAATACACAACAACTATCCCACCCTTATTTTCAGTTTCTTGAATTTGCGGATTTAGTTCGAAAATAAAAGAACAAATGAAAAAAAAAAAAGCCTAAGGAAAAACACAAAAGCAATCAACAACAACAAAAAAAAAAAAAAAAAGATATGGAAAGAGTAGAAGTGAGGCGGTGATTAGTTAGTCACCGCTATGATGACGCGTATACAACACCGCGCCCAGAATCTAAAACGGGAATACCGTATGTAAACACATTTCTATTGCCGCCCTGTCGGTCTGTGTTGCCACACGAAAGAGGCTGTGCGGCGTATGCCTGGTGCGGAAGCATCGATGGGTGTACTTGGCCATCAATGCCATTAAAAAAAGGCATTATTTGTAGCAAAGCCTGCTGAAAGTGTCCCACGGGGTACTCACACACATTGATAGAGTTCTGCTGGTGTGGGTTCATACTCTGCTGTGGGTGATGCTGGCAGGGATACGGCATCGGCACGGGTGGCATCCGCGAGGGCTGAGGCTGCAGGTGTTGGCTTTTCTGAAGCTGCGGTGGCGGGGGCGGGGGGAGCGGCTGCGGGTGTAAATGAAACGGCACAGACTGCACAACTGCGGTTGGGGGATTAGTGTACACCGCCCGCTGCACAAACACACGACGCGGCGACATGATGGAAGCCGTTGTTTGTGCCTGCGACTGCGCATGCGCATGCGGCTGCAGTGGTGTAGAGACAAAGACACTGGCTGGATTCCCAACGACTGTCGCCGGGATATTATTACAATCACCTGCGATGTTTCGTGAAGGGTGAGACTGTTCAAAACAGGTGATGCTCTGTGCATCTTCTCCAACCGAAGAGGGCCCAACATTGTAAGGGGAATTCCTCAAAAGCTTTTCTCTGCTGTTGAGCAGTACACTGCTGTTCGGACCGCACTGCTGCCTCTGTTGCCTTATCCTCAGAAAAGGGTGATACAAGGCATCTGCGCAACCGAGCCGCTTCAACGGGTCTGGATTCAAAAGTTGACACAAAAGATTCATGAACATTCCCTCCTCATTCACATTTGCGGACTGAAGCATAGATGCGTTCCCGCGGTAATTAGAAATGTGACAGCAGAGATCTGCCTCGCTACCAATATCCCGTCCAATGTACGACAAATGCATTTTCGCCGCATTGGCGCCTGTTGTCATCATCTCAAGCGGTGGCATCCCAACAGTGCGTACAATGTTTGCTAATTGTTTCTGTGGATTATCGCCCGGGAAGAGAGGTTTGCCGGTGTACAGCTCAAAGAGAAGGCATCCAACACTCCATGAGTCAATCATCGGTGTGTAAGGCACACCAAGAAGGACTTCAGGGGCGCGGTACCAAAGAGACTGAACATCAAAGTACGTGTTCTCGTGGAATAGACGCACAGCGCCAAAATCAATGAGGCATGTTGTCCCATATTCGTCGTCTGCTCTGTCTTCCACCGTGGGGGGGCGACGAAGCATGATATTTTCTGGTTTGATATCGCAGTGTATGTATCCATTTTTGTGTAGCTTACCAAGAGCTCGTAAAACGCGTTCTGATATTTTGCCTAGGGCGTTAATGGAAAGCGGCTGAAACCCGCGCCCAGAAAGCACTTCATATAAATTTTTGTGCAATAACTCTGATACAATGCAAATATGCCCATTTTCTTCAAAAGAGCTTAACAACTGTAACGTATCATCATCGTCAGAAAGGAGCTGCATTGCACGAATTTCATTTAATGCGGAACGCTGGTACGCCGGGTCTCGATGAGCAATCTTTACTGCTACCTGGTTGCCGGTCATAGTGTCCGTGCACCGCATCACTTGACCGTATGTCCCGGAGCCCAGCAACTGAATGGGCAAGTACTGCCCATGCATCATAGAGAACGTGTTTGTATTCATGACTATTCGTTGATAAATCTCAAAGAATAACAGGCGACTCTTGGTGTTTGTTTGTTTTTTCGCTTTTCTTCTTTAATACAAGCCTGCGGTGTCTTCGCGCTCTTTGCACGTTCAGTTTCACTATGCTGTATACAAAAAAATTAAGAATAAAAATAATAATAATAATAATAAAAGTTTCATAATAAATAAAACAACAAAAAAAAAAAACAAATGATGAATATAAGAATGCAAAGAAAGAGAATTTGAAAACCATACATTACGCCTAAATATACAAAAACAAAAACAAAATATTATCGTCTGTAAAGAACAAAACACCAATCAGTATTTCCAAACGAAAAAAAAAAAACAGATTTTTACTCGACGATCATGAGACTGGGCGCAGTGCAACTTCTCGAAGCATATTGAAATCCACACGCCAGACAGCAATCGAATAGTCTCCGCTAGCTGTCGCAAAGAGAAAAACACCTTTTTGTTCTTCTTTTTGCTTTTCTGCAGAGCCGCGGCTAAAGCGTGCGTGGCGCACGTCAAACCCAAAGGATGACCCAGAGCCTTCCACCAGTGGTGCAATAAAAATATCATTTACTGTGTTGCTGTGCGCCGTCAGGACCGTCACCGTACGTCCAGACCCGGCATCATAGAGCCGCAGTGTGTGATCCCAGGAACCAACAATAGCAAGGTGACGCTGCAGCGCGATACTACCAATGCCTTTACGCAGTGATACCTCCCATAGCGCGCTGAGAGAAAGACACTCTGAAGTGGCGCCACCGTCTTCTGCGTCACGAGTTTCGCTGACGGTGTAGCAGTGCAGCTGACCATCCGCTGAGGATGCAAGAAGAATGTCATTTTCCCACAGACACGCCAGAGCCGTCTCGGCAAAGGCGCGGACAATGGATAGCTGTTCGCCGCTCTCGGCACTGATCAACGTGACATGCCCACTTTCAAAAGCCACCGCCAACCTTTTTTCATCTCTGTAATGGATGTGCATGATCATACCACATTTGACACCTTTCCCAGCAGACAAGTTACACTTGTGTACTGCACGCAGAGGCGTAGATGTATTAGCTTTGTGCTCCATTGTAATATCCCAAAGGCTAATCAGCCCATCACTGTCGTGAGGAACAGCGAACTGCGCCTCGCCATTGGAACGAACGATGCAAGGGACAGTACAGAATCCATACTGAGGTACGTTAATAGCATGCAGCATACTAACAGAGCTACTCTCATCGCTACAGCACGCACCCAAAACTGTCCGCCAAATATACAAGGAGTGGTTTCGACACTGTGTATAGAAAAATATGATTTGCTCCTCTCCCCACTCCCAATTTCTATCATTTGTACTTGTGGAAGGAAGAAAACCCACCTTCAGAACCCCTGTATTAACGCTTGATTCCTGCGCAACACCAGTGGCCGCAAAGACTGGGGCAAAACTCATCAGAACGGACCTCAACTCGAGATCCCAAACCTTCACAATCCCATCAGTGTCACCGCTGAGAAGGATGTGAGGAAAGTGCCCTAGTTCATCCATCGCACATGTCATAACAGCACTGCTGTGCCGCTTAAGAAAAAATAAGGGCTGATGTGCCTCATCTTTTGGCATCTCTCTTCGTTAGGGGTGAAATTCAAAGAGCCTTCTTAATAAGACTCTTTTCCCTTTTCTTATCATTTAAGGAGAGAACATAAGAAGTTCCAAAAAAAAAAAAAACGTAATAGCAACGAGTCAAGCTTTAAAGTCCCCTCAGGACGTAGATGTTTATCAAAGACACGGTTGAGGTGGATGTGAAATGAAAAATACGGAAAGAGGGAGCAAAGGAATGAACAATAAAAACCAAGTGCGATAAGTGAAAAAAAAAAAAAGATAAACCAACATTGTGTGTTTTTCTTGACTGGTAGCAGTTAACCATCCTTCCTTACCCTTGACAAACCTGAACGTGAAGCGTCCCACGCTCTGATGGTTCGATATATTCAGCCGTTGAACCACCAGAGTCCAGTACAAAGACCTTGTTTTCCTCTTTGAGGTGAGTAATAATGGCATCCTTATTCTTAGGCGCAGTCTCATTTGCCACCCAAGATAAAACATAAGCCCAAAAATCCCGGCTCTCATTGCTGTCAGTCTGAACAATCCAGCAAAACTCTGAATTTCCTTTCACTTCCACGACAATGACAAAAGAAAATTCCCCTTCAAGTTTCCAATTTGTTAGGGGTGTATCAGTTTTCAGAACTACATCGACTATATTCTCCACCATTACAAAAACATCTCGTGAGTCGCTCTCAGAATCCAATTTCCCCATATCACGTGCGCAAAGTCGATTCATATCTCTAGAGAGAAATAAATGTCGCACGCACGGCACATTGTTTTCTGAAGTTAACATAACTGTCGTAAAACCACGTATGGCAAAAGAAAGAAAATACTTGGCTTGAACAAACGGCGATGCAGCAAGAACATGCGATGGAATATGTGCGCATTCTACGCTAATTGGGCGAAAAGGATACGAAATGACGGAATCTTGCAAACAAGGTGCATGACTTTCATCATTGACCACAGGTGTTGCACTCAGAATTTCGGTAAGAAGTTCAATGCGTGCCTGAGTTTCCTGTGCCTCACGGAGGTAGTCAGGGTCTGGCACAACCGATTCCTGTAGCGGGTCCACTTGTCCCTGGTTTACCTTTTGCTTTCGGGTCTTCACAAAGCTAACAACTTCGTTGACAATTCTTTCCTGAATCTGGCTCAACGCGTCTTCAACACTCTCAGGAGGAGAACCTTTCGAGTTGGTCCTCCGTAGTGGCAAATGGCCTCGTGAGGCCAGTTCACTAAGAAAAAGTGCCTTTTGTTGAACAAATTCCTGAAGGTCTCTACTGTTCCGGTGCGCTGGTCGTCGAAGCCGCTCAACACCGCTATCATCAACTGGTGCAACCTCAACCATGCTTGTTATTTTGTTAACGGCCTCCTCAGGGCTCTCTTCCAAGAGCGCATCAAAAACGCTTGCACTTGCTTCTATCTGAATTCCTGCCCCGTCATCATATTCATTTAAAATATCATCGTAGCCTTCCATCTTGATTAGTGACATGTACGGTTCCGCCTGAACACCTAATTGGTCAACCATCTCGTCGATCTGTTGCATCATCACAGATTCAGACCGGTGACGGTCGCGCATTAAGTGCATCAAATTTTCCATCGCAAGCAACGCCGTCCGGCGCTCAAGAGCCTCTCCGCTGTGACGCCCTGTCACTTCGTCGAGACGATGCTGTAAAAGTTGAACACGTCGCCGCGTTTCCACAATTCTTGTTTCCGCGTCAGCTTTGGTATTGTGTAGCAGTTCTTCGCATCTTTTCTCGATACGGCCCCATGCCGTATAGTAGTTTTGAAGCCATTGCTCTTTTTGTTCTTCTACAGATATGAGAACCACGCCTTTCTTGCGTGCTGTAAAAATTTCCTCTGTTAACATATCTATGAGATCCTGGTCAACATCCTCTATACAGTTTCGTTCGCCCCATGGATCAAACGATTCCTCAGATGCATTAGCCTTCGTTCTTTGAGCTTCATCAGTCTGTGCTCTAAGACCTTCGCATTGAATCTCAAGTTTTTGGGTAATGTTCTGCATTTCCTGAACATACACCTCCAAAGTATCCACTTCTTCTTTTAGAGGTAATATCTCAAACTCCTCTTGACGCGAGAGTTGATGCATTTCCTTTTGCATATTATCTCGAACCTCGACAAGCTGTTGTAAATATATCTCCTCCTCCTGAACTCGCTCTTTGAGAACTAGCTCATCAACGACTTGGCATTCAAGCAACCACTTCACCTGATCTCTTGTCTGCTGAAGCTCCTTGTGGACTGTTTGAGCTTTTTCTCTCTGATGAGTTCCAAGAGACTCAAGAACTTCTAATTGCTTTTTAGAGTCTTTGATCTCAGCTTGAAGGTCAGTCAAGTCACCCATTGCGTGAGCAAGATTTAATCTTGTCTCACGCCACTGAATCTCCTCTTCAGTCATCCAACGTTCCTCGCGAAGCCGAACATTTGATTCTTTTATAAAGGAAGTTTTCTGAGCTATTTCAGAGAGTAGTTGCTCTTTTTCATAATTTATTTGGGCGGTACGCTTTCCTACGTAGGACTCGATTTCAATAGCTGTGTTTGTACGCAATTCTCGAATGCGTTCCTTCTGCTTTGCAGCAATATTCTCCAATTCTTTTCTTTGACGTTCAAAAATTTGGTATTTCTCCAAATCTATTTGGTCTTTCTCTGATAGAGAGGTTAGATCGCAACCATAGTTCAATTCCATCTCTCGGGATGGGTAATTAAAAGGTATTGTGAACGACATACTGTGAAAGGAACAGAATTGTCCCCTTAACTTTATATTTAAAAAATAAATAAATAAAGAGGTAATGGAAAAAAAAAAAAAAACTACAAGATAATTCTAACCCATTAACGTTAAATGCTACCCTACAAAAGAAATAGCTAGCACACACGCATACACATTAAGCCGAGAGAGTGTGTGCGATAAACAAATAAAGAGGTGTGATGGAGATAAAAAGAACCATAACTTTAAAGTCGCCTGTTTAAAAGAGACCATAAAAGTCGCGGCGCATAGCCATCATCCGTTTTTTACATAACATTCAGTGTACATTTTAACACCTCAAAGAAATAAAACAATAAAAAAAAAGTAAAATAAAGGACGAACTCCAACCCTAAAAAATTATTCAATATCTTTTTACATTGATTGTCTTGTTGTTGTTTTTTTCTTCCGGCAAAAAAGGCAGTATTCATGAATTCTATTTACTCTCATTCTTTCCTACCTCTCCAATTGATGTGAGCTTTCAGAAGAATAGATGGAAATTCTGCATAAATAAAAGTTTAGAAAAAAAAAAACGCTTGAATGTAAAAAAAAATGTCTTGTATGATATTAAAAACTCCTTGAAAAGATGTTCGAAAGTACGAAATTCACTTTTAAAGGCTCAGGCCTTCAACTCTTAAGTAGCAAGGGTCTTCTTGGCATTCCAAAGTTGTGCATGGCGTCTTTGCCCACCTTTTCTTCTTGAGCTATAGCGTAGTCTGTATTTCTGAATTGAGTATCGTCGTCTACGTCTTCAAATGGAAGATTTTTCATATCAATTCGATCTTTCAGGGGTGTCTCATTTACATGAAGAAGGCTCAATATGTCATCCCATATTTCTTGAGGTACTTCAGTTCCTTCAAGATACAACGTATGTAATTGCGGATTCACTTTTAATGAATTATAAAGAGCTTCCCCTCCTTCACCGCCAATTTGATTGTAATCCAAATACAAAGCCTCCATAGTGTGGTTATAACGCAGAACCTCAGCAAGCATGGCACATCCTACGTCTGTAATATTATTCATTCCAAGATCAACAGCGCGAACCACAGTAGAATCCATAAGAACAGTACAGAGTATACGAACATCTTCGTCATTCAATCTGTACTTATTTCGACTTGCATTTAAGTCAATAAGTTCCTCGTATAACTTACCTGATCTGTGATTGAGTAGTACTTTCTTTAATTTCACCGACCCTGCATTCAAAAACAAAAGCTCATCAATAATTGACTGACAATCCTCAGTAATTTGATTGTTCTGTAAATCAAGAGAAATAATATTATCGTTTTCACGAAGGCAACTGATGAGCAATCTTCCTCCTCTATCGTCGATAGAATTCTTTGAAAGGTTCACAGAAGTAATCAATGGACACTGAGAAAGAGCTTCTGACAGAAAAGGAATACTCTCGCATGTAAACTGATTCCCAGATAAATCCAGCTCAGTAACATAAGTGTTCTTTACTAGTGCCGCAGAAAGCAATTGGCAAGCTGGGTCACCAAAAGGAGTTACTGGATCATGAAGTGCAATAATTGGAATATTTTCATTGGATTCAATACGTGCCAATAATTCTTTAAGTGACTTGGGCTGTACATTCACCATCAGTTCACGATTTATGGCACAGAATGCGTCTGCCGAAACTTGTTCTGGACAAATAACCTGTTCAACAGTGGGATTTGTCTTTAAAACTTCAGTTAACCGCAAAATCCCGTCTGAAGTCACTTTGGTCATAGACAAATCCAGTTCCGCCAACGTACGGTTTGTCATAAGAGCTTGAGACAACTCGTCTAGCCCAGTATCTTCTATAGGATTCTCAGAAAGGTCCAAATAAACAAGTCCGCAGCCTTCATGTGTCAATACATTTCTAAGGCCTTTGCAACCCAAATTTCCAATAGAATTACCCCTGAAAATAGCATAATCAACCCATGACTTACCCGCCAAGTGTATGCTAAGTGTAGTAATAGATTGATCGTCAAGAGCCCTGGAACATCGTGCACGTCTTATGTCCACCTTTGTCAAATTCGTATCCCCTTCAATAAGTTTATATACAACAGCTTTCAATTCTGGCGGTTCCTTGTTAAGATCTGCTGCCTCCGTAATTTGTGTTTTCATCTCCGGTGAAATACTTGTATTATCCATTAGAACCTCAAGTAAAACATTATTATATTTCAACATCTCTGGAAACTCTTCCATTCCACTGTTATTGATTGCATTACCTGATATATCCAAGCGTTTGATAGCTGTGTTAGTTCGCAAAGCGTCACACAGTCGTTTTGCACCACAACTTGTAATCGAATTTTCAGCCAAGGTTAATTCCGTAATTGTACAATTACTCATCAACATATCCGCAATAAAACCCACACCAACGTCTCCAACCACATTTTTTGATAAATCCAATGAGGTCACAGTTTTGTTAAGTAATAATGCTTGACAAAGTAAGCGTACAGATGCGTCATTGTAAAATGTTTCCCCCGTTGGATCATAAAGATGTAGAGTAGTGAGTGTGGCATCATTTGCTTCAATTTCAGCAAGTAGTCTTCGTATTTCTTTAGGGGATTGATTGATAAGAATAAAGCCCGCAATTTCATTCATGTACTCAGGGGACAAAAAATTATTTACGAGATTCACCACCTTAAGCAAGTTGTTTAAGCGGACAGTAGTTAATATAACCGAAGCGGCATCATCAGTTATATTATTACTGGCCAGGTTTACTTCTTCAAGAGAAGGATGCTGCTGAAAACATTGAAAGAGTGCCTTCGCACCTGAAGCTGATATTTCATTGTTCGCCAAACCAAGAACGCGAATGGTTTGTTGACTCCGTAATGTACTTGCCAAAGTTTTTGCCCCTTCGTTGCCCAAAGAAGAATTACCTAGATTTAAATCTAGTAAATAAGTATTGAGTTTTAAAACTGGGGCTATATATTTCGCTGCTTCACTCATACCATCTTCCCATTGAAGGTTAATAGATGTGCAAGAAGGGTCATTTGTTCGTAGTCGCACTACAAAACGCTTCAGTACAGTCGGTTGTTTATTCAACTCACATTCCTTTTCTACAAGACTGCGGGCCGATGAAGTGCACGAAGTTTCATCAAAGCCAATATAGGTAATCTTTTCGTTCTTCTCAAATAATTCACTTGGGAGTTTCTGCGGAGTCACATTTCCAATTCGAATATTTTGGGCAAATGACAACCACGTAATCGTAGGATGTTGATAAAGATTACTATGCTCAATAAAAACCGAAACACCCACATCGGAAATGCCATTATTGCTCATGTCAATATGAGTCACAAAACTTTCTTTCACCAACGTCCCGATCACTCCAGCACCACCGTCCCCAATAGAGCACCCTGAAAGTTTAAGTGATTTTAAACCTTCCACATGCTCAACAAAAAATGGAATTAGACGCGGATCCACTTTATTGTAGTTTATTCCAGTTAAGTCCAATTCGTCAGCTTCCCATGTTATTAGACCTCGTCGGACATCCGAAGAAAAAACATCTCCTTGACACAAAAGAGCCAAATTATGAACAATAGATTTTGAGCATGGGTTCCCTTTTATATTAAATATACGTGGATAGCTTTTCCCTCTAAATACTTCAATAAATGACCTAGCTCCTTCATCTTCAATCTTATTGTCTTCCAACTGGATTTCCCGGACATATGGATGAGAAAGAAGAAATTGTGCCAGAGCCGCAGCGCCAACGGAAGTAATGCTGTTCCTAGATAAATCAATCGCCCGAACAGGAATAGGTGCAACCTTCATAGCTCCTATAAGCGCATCTAATTCTTCATCGCCTATACCCTTAGAAGAAAGTATTATATCTTCTAAGCCAGATTTTGCAAGTGTGCTGAGAACTTTTGAAAACGATTGCATTTGTCGAATTGTAGACTTTAATATCTGTGTAGAAACAACGATAATGATGAGGAGCAAGCAAAAATATAAGGTTGAGTTTATTTTTATTATTATTCATCATTCTAAAAAGCCAAAAACAAAATTTAATATATTATAGATGTACATTCAAGAAAGCAGTTTTGCAAATAAGTTCTTGCCATTTAAAATTGAAAGTAAACCACCAAACAAAGTTCTTTATGTGGCAACAATTTTTCAAAGAAACATTTCCCTCTTTTTTTTCTTTTGCTCTTCTAAAGTTTATCTCATTTTAAGGTTACACCCTTTATTTAAACCTCGACGATCACTTTTCCTAAATTTTTCCTTTGATACAAGTAATCGACAGCGTCTGGCAAAGCTTCCAAACCCTTAAAGTGGGCTGGATCCACAAAACTTTGAATAACCTCAGAAGTGCATAAATCACAAAGTATAGAAAAATGTTCTTGAATATACTTCGTGTAATGAGGAAGAAAAAAAGTATGTAGGGATGCACTTTTTGAAAGAAGGCGCGTTTGTATAGGAATATGAGACGACTTTGTCCCTGTCCAGGTGCTTTGGTCTTTGTATCCAGATATACTTCCAATAGAAAGAATACGGCCATAAAGTGCAATACTATTTACAATATCTTCAAAAGCTTCTCCACCAACTGACTCATACGCCAAGTTTACTCCCGTGGGGCTGATACGTTGAATGCCACTTTTAACAGATTCTCTTTCTTGATTAATGACGTCATCACAACCTAACTGCTTCAAAAACTCTTCCTTTTGTGAAGAAGATGTTACTCCAATTACACGACAACCATACTTCCTTTTCAATAGTTGAACTGCAAATTGTCCAGTGCCTCCAGCTGCTGCAGTCACAATTGCCACCTCACCTTTTAGCGGTTTAACTATTTCTTTTAAAGAAATAGATGCTGTTGTGCCACTAAGGGATAATGGCAACCATGATTTCTCTATAGATGGAACTTTTTTAGTCAATCTAGACGGAACTGTTTGATATTCTGCAAAAGCCCCAAAAGACTGTGTGACAACCTTGTTCCCCACAGTAAAATCTTTTACTTTCTCACCCACCTTCACAATTTCTCCCAGAGCTTCAAATCCACAATCAAACGGTGGCCTTACATCCGGTTTGTACTTCCCCGCTGTAAAGTTAATGTCGCTTGCGTTAATACCAAGAAAACAATTTTTCACCAAAACTTCTGTTGGCTTCATGAAAGTGGGCATGGGGACGACTTCAATTTCCACAGCATCGCGAAAGTGCGTAGAAAATTTTTTTGTGACGAGCTTTCTGAAGGTATTTGGTAGTTCTCCCATTTGAGCCGTATCTTTAAACTTTTGACAAAGCTAGCCAATAAGAAGTACGAAAAAGAAAAAATAGCCACAAAAACTGCAGCACGTGTAAAATTTCCCTGAGAAAATAAAAATCCTCAAGGATGTTCGCGGAGACCACTAACTCCAGGTGGGTCATATACATTTATGTAAGAAATAGTAGTCAAAGCATCCCCATTCACACTTCTTCACCGGGAAGAATATGGTAATAACGCGAAAGCGAAGAATTATGACAGCAAGAGAGTACTATCAGAGTGCAATACCCACGACCACACAAACTTAAAGGCTCCTCTACGACTCCCAGCAAAGATAGGTGTGGTTAAAATAAAAGCCGGGCGACCACGGTAAATCGAAAAGCTTTAGCAAGCTTAATATCAAAAGAAAAGAAGCAAGCATATACAAAAACACACTTCATTGTGTAATTCATTGCTCTAATCTCCCAAATAGACAAAGAAAGGGTTCTTCTAAAAGCGATCCACAAATGCCACAACCTAATGTGTCTTTAGGGTCACGGCGATGACGCAGTTCCCTCCGTACGCAGCCAGACTGCATGGGGTCGCTTAGAGAAAGGGACCTCGACGCGGTCCTTCGTCAGGCTTCAGGGTGCGCTAGCACTAGGAAAGAAGTGAGGGCCGGGGCAATCAGTGTGGGGTATCCGACTTGGCGACAGCACTTGTAAAGCCCCCATCCCTTCATTTGTACCTTGAACGGGAAAGAATATGTGGGAAGTGAAACCTAGGACCGATAGCAGAAACAGGGTTTGCTTTTAGGTTTACCGGGTTTCTTTCTCTTAGCAGTTGATAACGAGATCATCTCTCTCCCCAGTATGAAAGATAGTAACTTGATCGCTTTTTATGGGTTGATTAGAGAGAACTTGCTCCAAGGCATGCAACCAGTCAGATTTACCAGGTCCTTTTAAGTGCCTTTTTGTATCAATTTATGTAGGAGCGTATGACAAGGCTTTCATATTTATTTATTATTATTAAGCCTTCTTACTAAACGTGGACGCCAACTGACTACCAGCGCATCAGTGGCGTAGTTTTTAAGATACAGGATTAACAGGGAGACGTCACTCTTAAGATGTCAGTGAGAAGTGCTTCGAGGGTCGCACTATCCTCGGAGTGGGATATAATGACGAAGTTCACACTGATTCACACACTTTTTGTTAGTTTTTGTTCTCGCAGCTTCTTTGGTGATGTGTTGATGCAAGAGAAGGGGAGGAGGGAATACCTGTTTTTTTTTTTTTTTCCATGTTTCTAGTCTTCACTCCCAACCGTGTGGCTGGGAGGTCTGTGTGTGTGGTGGTGGTGGTGTGTATAATGGGCATTGATATATGTGCAGGCACAAAGAAGGTTGAAAACCATCTTAAGAAGCCTCCACCTATATATCTGCTTCGTAAGTTTCAAACATGGTATCCTTTTGTTTTTTTCAAGGTGGGCTCGCCTACTTTGCGTGTGTATGTCAACTTCTTGTTATTTGCAAAAAAAAATAATAATAATGGCCCTGTTTTACTTCAACGGGGGAGGAGGAGGTAATGAACAGAAGCAAACCGCACAGTGCTCGCTTCCGTGACACCTGTGGGGGCTTCGCGTACTTTGGAAATCTATCCAGACTCAGTAGGATGCCCTAGTTGAGAAATAACTCCTCACCCCCACCAAATATAGTTGTAGGGGATTAAGTGCCCTATGAAAGCAACGAGAGCGTCTATACAGCATCGCAGTAAAAGGCGAATTTACAAACTGTATCCTTTTTTATTTCCTTTTGCTTATTATTCGAAATAAAACTGAGCACTCATGCTGACCGTACATCATACATTTTTGGTAGATTTTCTTCCCTCAATGTCATTCAGCCACACCACTCCTCTCAGTAACCTCATATTTTCTCTCCTGCGGCGCTCACGATAGGAGATTGTGCAGCAACTGCAAAGAGAGCACCGCAGAATGTATGGGTGGGGTAACCAAATATTACACCAAACAAAAAAAAAATCACCTATTATCTTAAACAAGTTGCACTAGTTTGCAACAATTCTCGGCATGTTAATTATAAAGAGAACGATTATACTATTTGTTAAAGATATAGAACTAAAAAGGAGCAGCACAGCATTTCTCGCCTCCTTTGGGACTATTACTGCGCTTTACGAGCTTGTTAGATTACTGCCCCCCATGTGTTTTTTTTAATGCTTTGCATTCACGGAGGATTAGCTAATTACTTAATGTTTACCTTTGCGGTTTAATTCTTCTGCGCACAATATGAGATGCTTTTTCTCATATTGTTTTTTTTTTTTTTGAGAGGTTAATTGCACAATCGGACTTCCTCAGTAACCTAACTATAGCATTGTTTGAGCATCACCCTTTAGTGGATAAAGTGATCATGCTACATTGGGGCCTGCCGCAGAAACTAAAACTTAGAATTACTCACTGTAGTAAGTCTCACAAAGCATGTTTAAACGATGCACTACGTGAGTAGTTAATTTGTAGGGCGTATAATCGCAAAGAGTTGAAATCCATCGTGTCACCACCTAATTGGCTTGGCGGAAAAACAATAGTTTTGTGTTGGTCAATGTGTAGGAAGAATATGAGCATCGCCTATAAAATATTTTCGTGAGAGTTTAAGATAAAGGGTAAACCACAGCCAATTCAAGAATCACATTTTATGTACGAAAACACTATCTTAAATTTCCTTTTTTTTTTTTTGTTCTAGAGAATATTCTCCTAAAGCAAAGGTATAGATGAAGCCGTTTTTCTACTACAAACAAAACAAGGCACACACGTGTAAAAGCGTTGAAATAGTAATATAAAAGAAGAAAGTAAAGAACAGCAAAAACAAAAATTGCATAGCAAATCATCAAAACAAAACAAAAAAACATTTCGAAGAGAGAAAAAAAAAAATCTAATAAAAAGAATGAAGAAAAAACAAAAACAAATTAAATTGTCACAGGATCCAATGCTCTCAGATGGAAATAAACAGCAGTAACAACGGGCACGCTCACAAGGTGTAGATCGCGCCACCATACTCCCCCTCCTCTTCCTCCTCCTCAGTAAGCCGCCATTCACTCTTCCCCTCAAAGACGCGCAAATTCCTCCTCTGTGATAGGGTGTGCACCGGGTGTGTTTAAAGGGAATTCGGTTTTTTTGGTAACATTTGTGACAGATTCCGGCAGAGATGGAGTCACAGTTGCGGCGGGTCGACTAGAGCCTTGTTCCCGGACTCCACCAGTCTTGGAAGATGACGCCACGCCCTCTGAAGACGACATGTATTCGACTTTCCTGTTCTTATTGCTGCTAACGCCACAATTTACATTAGCCTGTTCTGCTGCATTACCCACCTTCTCACCTAATTCTGTATTAGCATTCCGGTGAGAAGAATATGTTCCTGTGTCAGTTCCTCTGACGTCGTTCTCAGTTCTCGCCTCGCTACGCGTTACAGTTTCTTGTGGTGTTACGATAATGGAAACAGGGCTTGTGGCGGTCGGAAATGATGCCAGGGTTGTCTTGCATGCCGCTTCGTCGATGGGATAGTGCTGTTTCTTGTCGCTTACTAAGCTTTCCATGGGGGAGGATATGTGTACGACACTCGCATTGTTATTGTCACCACCGCCACTGCCGCTTGACTTCGCTCCTCGTGGATTCCTTGCATTTGGAATCGCCGCGCCATCACCCCTTGATTCCCGCGACTTGTACTGTCGTCGCTCTTGTGATGGGTGTGGCTTCTGCTCATTGTGCAGTTCCCCGCGTCCACGACGGTCTTTTGAAAAGCGCATCTGCTTGGTGCGATCTTGCCAGTGCTGTAGCTCCTCCTCAAGGGAGCCACCGTCCCGATGAGTGTCATGGATCGCCCCATTTGCTTTTCTATCATTTGGTGAGGGGCTTGTACCACTGGCTCTCGGCACCCTATTCTTACCATCTGTGTCGTTTCCTCTCCTGAATGGCAACGGATTCACCACAAAACGGTGCGGCAATGATGTCCGATTAAGATAATTTTCTAACAATTCTTGTTTGCTGAATCCAGCGGAATGACCTAAGTCCGAATGTCCATGTATACGCTCATGCCGGTGCTGCTGTTGAAGGTGCTGGTAAGGCATTGGCGACTGTGCATATTGTCCTTCTGCTGTGGGCCTTGGATTCATCGGCGGGACACCTCTTTTATCAAAAGGAATAGAATTCTGCGGTGATCGCTCACGGTGCATTTTTAGCAAATTAACTCCCTTTTCCGCAGAAAGAATCATACGATCCATCTCGCGTTGTGCAGCGTAATACAGGAAGACATACTGATCTTTACGTTGCACCATACCTGTCCGACACAACTTAAGTATGTGAACGGTTTTGCGAACATCAATGTCTTGTTGCTCTTGCTGAAACTGCGCGAGCGTCACGTGAAGAGCTATAAACACGCCGGTGCGACCGATACCACCGGAGCAGTGCACAGCGATAGGGCTCTGCACACTTCTTTCACTCTTGCCCATGGCCTGAATGATCTCCATGAGTGAGGCACTGCTGTCGGGAATGCCTTGATCCGGCCAGCCACAATACTGAATGTGAGAGACTTCTCGCTCTTCCCCACGTGCAGTGCGCATCTGAAATGTGCGGTACACCAAGTCAAGCGCCTTGGTTTCACTTAAAGATTTTACCCACATGACACCAAAATCTAGACATTCACCAACTCGAGGCCAGTATGTTTCACTCTTTATTTTATCATTTTCTATTTCGTTGCAAAGCATGATGATAAATCCAACATCATTTTCATAGATCATACGCCAAAAATCAAGAACTGTATTTGGAAGAGGGGCTTGTGTGGCAATGTAAACAAATGGAACCCCTAAAAGTCCCTTCCCATCTACATAGTTAGCGTTAATATACGACACGTGATCCTTTTCAGAAAGGGGACTAAGGCGTACCAATGTACCCTCATTCGCCCGTACTTCGGAAAAACGATTTTTTGATGTGCTGGAACCAAGCGATGCGGTGTAAAACTCATCAATGTTCATACGTACCTGTTGATCCACCTTGCGTAACTCATCTATTTCTTCATCAAATCCATCCCGGCCGCATTGTTTCCTAGAAAGGCGGCGGAGGTGCTCGTGAAAAGAAGCTGCTACATTTTTCTGCTGTTTACTCATAGAGGGCGATAATGATACAATGGAAACAGTAGCAGTAAAGAGCAAAGTCCGAAGTTTACTCGACTTCCCAATCACAACGTGGCGTCGATACCCGGACCCCTTTCTCTTTCTTTTCAAAAACAGAAAAAAAACTATCATGCAAAAAGAAAACAAACAAAAAACAACAACGAGCACACACAAAGAGGAGAAAAAAAAAAGACGATTGTAGAGCATCTATCAGTTTCCACAAGACAAAAAATCAAAGCAAAGAAAGATCGAATCCCAGTTGGGTAGAGAAGCAAATACGGTTCCGAAAAAGAACACCGACGACAAAAAAAAAAAAAAGTGAGGAAAAAAAAAAAAAAAAGGCATAATTTTCATAGAAAGATGACAGTTGACCTGCGAATTCTGTTAACACATTTTTAATTTGAAGCACGCAAACTGGTCTTTCTCTTTCATTAGTATCATTATTTCTTTGCTTTACCCGTTTAGCTACTACCATTGTGTGTTTGGGATAGTGATTTTAAGTATCCTTACTGCTGTGTGCAATGGAGGCCATCGAGTTTTGATTCACTCAGTACATTATAAATATTGCAGGCCTTCCAAAGTACATCATAACGATTGCAGCAAAAAGGATAGAATTATGTTCCTTCACAAAACAAACTAGGAAAAGTAAAACACCAGGACAGATAAGAGTCCCTTTTGCCATATAACAATCATTATTGGTTTCTCGTTTGTTCTTTTTTTTCGGTTTAGTTCTCTTTAAGTTGAATCCTTTTTTTTTTTTAACTATACACTCCTTCAATGTCTTCATACTTTTTTTATAGGATGAATTCCACGAGGTGACGAATTCAATAATAAAAAAGCAGCAAGGTCCAATGGAGACGACTCCACATAAGAATAAAAAAAGAAAAAGGTCTATTTTCAGGCCTTCAAAATAAAGGCAACAGAGCTCGCACAAGGCACTTGATCTCTGTTGCAAATAATTTTACTTTTTTTTTTTTGTAACGTTATCAAACTTATTATTTTTAAATGAATGGCTTGTCTGAGAACTGAAGGATGTGCGCAATGAGACTTAGGTCTTGAAAAACAAAAAAAAAAAGGACAAAAAAAAAAAAAACATTTTTCTCCACCAATACTTTGGTGAAGAGGCACGCACAGACCTAGGAATCTTACAAGATGTGCTGCATGTAAAGAAAAAAAAAAAGTGCGAAATGTCAGCCATATCCTCTGTAAATAAAATGATCCGTATCTTCAAAGTACTTTGCAAACATAATTAGGCCCGTCTCCATACCTTTCAATGAGTCTTGTTATTCATTCCTATTTCATTCATTTCCTCAAATAGGCACAGAACTTCCTGTGTATTAGAATCGGAGATTCCCAAACCTATAAATAACACGAAAAATACTTATTCTATCCACCATGCATTCTTTTGTGAGACGTATCCGTCCACTCCAGTTACTCCGTTCTTGGTTTCTCTGTGAATGACACAACTATTGTTGTACTGTGGGAGTAAGAGGACATGGGGCGCGATCAGCATCCTTTTTTCAGTCCATTCTCTTGGGCAGTTCCCTCTGCCGGCGAGCCTTGCTGCCGCGCGAGTCCTTCTTCGGCGGTCTCATCCACCACCCGTGCGGCAAGTGTCGTCTGTTCATCCATGGCTTTAATTTTAGCGGCAGCGGCGCGGTAGTCCTGTACACGGGAGACCTCTTCCTTCGCCAAAACGCGCCACGCACGATCTTCATTGAGATCGGCAATATAAGTCAAGTCACGGCCAAAAACGGCACTCCCAATCCAGTTTATCATAACGTAAAACTTATTTCTCCAGGAGCCGAGTTTACTAAGGTAAGCACTCCTCCAAAAGTAGAGTGCCTTGAGTCCAACAAAATCCACTTTGGACTTCATCTGCAATTCCACGGCGGCTGAAGAATCGCCAAGACTTACCATGGACCCAAGGCTCTTATATTCAAACGCATCATTCGCCGGTTTTCCAGCGAGCTCCAGGTTCATTTGTTTAGCAAGGAAGGAACCTTGACGTGAGGCTACAGCGGCGAGTGTGGGGAGCGGTAACGCATCAATTGCCGCACAGTCTCCGATGGCGTACACATCACTTATAGGTTCTTTATTTTTAAGAACACGTAAGTGATTGTCAATGGAGATACGACCTCGCGAGGTTCGATCTACATCGATATCTTTTGAGAGTGCAGATGGCCCAACACCTGTGCTCCACACAACAAGTCCCGCCTGATAGACAGAGCCGTCCTTTCCTCGCACTTCTCGATCTGTCACGGAAACGACGGCACTCTTAACAATCTTCACACCCAGTGCC
Organism: Trypanosoma boissoni; assembly: GCA_030849725.1. Classification (NCBI taxonomy): domain Eukaryota; phylum Euglenozoa; class Kinetoplastea; order Trypanosomatida; family Trypanosomatidae; genus Trypanosoma; species Trypanosoma boissoni. The sequence goes on along the minus strand of JASANW010001434.1, from coordinate 190,669 downwards.
CGTATACGCCTTTCACCCCATTGGCGTATACGCATGTCAAAGGTTCCGAGCACTTCATCTGCCTCTATAACAACAACTTGACAGTACGGCACAAGTTCTTGATTCATTTTGCGAACATCTTTGGAAAAGAATTCGCACAGTGCAGAGGCGAATTCAATACCAGTAGGACCACCACCTACCACGACAGTAGTTAGAAGCCGTTTTTTCTCTTCTAAACTCGTTGTAGGTAAATCCGCAGCCATCATGTTTTGTACGAGACGCTTTCGAATTTCGCGGGCTTCATGAACTTCACGGAGAAAAAAGGCATTCTCCGCAACCCCCGGAACATTAAATGTGTTGGGGTAAGCTCCATGAGCAAGAATAAGTTTGTCATACTTGACATTGAACGCAGTCACTGGAACATCGGGACTTGCGTCAACGACGCCCACACCAATGCAGTTTACCTCTTTATCCTTAAAATTGATGTTATGCACGAAACACCGGTAAAAGCAGTTAGGAGACTTAGCAAGGGATGGCTGAATGCGGAGAATAGGCTCGCATACAGAGCGGAATTCCAATGTTCCTGTAGTGGTTTGAGGAAGTAATGGGGTAAAAACGTGATGATTGCGAATGGAAAGAACCTGCAGATTGCATCGGCTAGTGTCGATGGATCTTGAAAAATATACACCGGCCCACCCGGTTCCCACGACCACCACGTTAGGCCGAAGTGTCAAAGAGGTTCGGCGGAGCATCATCTTGTCTTTCGTGTGACCTTGGTGATATACTCTGCGTTAACAATGTTTTTCCTTTTTTTCTTCAATACAAAAAAATATATACCACGTTATATATATATATATATCTATAGCAGTTAGTGCAGAATGTAACAAAAAATTTGTATAGGAGTGATCGAAGTCTAAAAAAAAAAAAAAAGTTTACTGAGGAAATAAAGGAAGAGAAAAAGAATTCACAATAATAAGTGAGAAAAACAGAGATCAACCTTTTCCTTAATATAAGACATATAATGTATAGGGTAAATAAACGACCTCTTCAAAACTCAAAAGAAGGCGAAGTAATTAGAATAACCACTCCAATAGGATAACCTCAGTCAGACAGTGACTCCAGAAGGAATGGCATTAGGAAAAAAGCCCAGAAAAGGAAATACCTAAGCTCTGCGCAGAGGAATCGGATGATGTTGTAAGTTCACCTCTTGCAGTTCTTTTATCTCACCGCGCACTCACAGAACAAAAAAAAAAAGCGCTAGGGAAAAAATAATGATACTCTCGTTTTCTTCTCTATTTCAAATCTTCGGACACCCTCGTATAACAAAAGAAAAAGTAATCTAATGATACAATGGAAAACGTCAGAGTACCATGTCCTCCGCGCTGCTATGCCCTCCTGTCACAACTTAACCGAGGAATTTGCGGAGTAATAAATACTTTTAAAACGGAGGAGGGCTTTTCCCTTATATATATATATATATATTATTTCACTTCAACTCAAGATGTAAATATAAATATATATTATCCCACGGTTCGTGATTATCCGCATCAGCAATAATAGGACGTCCCGTTTCTCTTTATCCCCCATTAATTTCCTCCCATTCAACACTTTCTTTTTAATCTATGCACGTCATTTACGGAGTTTCTTTGTATTACACCTTTGCCTAATTTCAATTTCTTGCTCTTCCAATTTAAAACGAGTTACCTTTCACTAGAATGACTCTTTACTCTTCATGAGGGATCAGTCGTTTTTTTTTTTTTTTTTGCTATCGTTTCGCTCCATATCATCACGGCCGCTGCGGGCACTGCGGCCATTCTTCCTCTTCCACCAGCGCGTCCAACGGCATCAGGTCCTGATGATGGTGATTCTGTTCCTGAAGGCAGTTCCCAATGCTTTCCATGCTTTCCTCGGTATGAAGACGGTAGATCGCTTCAGCCAGTAGCTTTGCTATCGAAATGATACAAAGCTTTGGACACTTACGCTTGTTTTCTTCCTGAGGCATGCTGTCTGTCACGACAACTTCTATGAGTGCATCGCAGTTATTGATGCGTTCACACGCAGGATCCGTGAGAATACCATGTGTAGCCCACGCATGCACCCCCTTCGCTCCGTTCTCCTTAAGTACCTCTGCTGCTTTGCACAAAGTACCGCCTGTGTCAATCATATCATCCACAATAATGCAATTGCAGCCGCCGACATCACCCACAAGCTGCATGCTTTCCACACAATTTGCCTCCACACGACGCTTTAAAATAGTAACGATGCGGCTCGCGCCGAGTCGATCACCTATCCGCCGCGCGCGGTTAACGGCGCCAGCGTCGGGGGCAACAACGACAAGATTACTTGTGTCAAAGCACTTCCTCTTGGCATGTTCGGCGAATTCCGATGTAGGGCTGAGATCTGCCACAGGACAGGCATGAAAAAAACCCTGAATTTGGCCACAGTGAAGGTCCATAGTGACCACACCATTCACTCCGAGCTCAGTGACCATACGAGCCACGGCAGAGGCGCTGATAGGAACTCGAGTCGAGTGCTTGCGATCCTGACGGGCGTATCCGTAGTGCGGAATCACAGCAATGACTCTCCTCGCTGAGCTGAGTTTTAATGTATGTATAAGAAGGAGTAACTCCATCACAGCTTGATTCACATTTGTAGTTCCGTTTCCGCAAGTTGGCTGCACAACGAAAATGTCGTCTCCACGAATAGACTCAAGAATCTTAACATTGATCTCACCGTTTGCAAAGGTGCCAACGCGGCAGTCTGTCAAAGGAATACGAAGAGATTGACAGATGCCTTCCGCTAATTTGGGGTTACTCGTCCCAGTTACGATGCGGAGATTTCCATTACGATTCACCGATCCATCACAGGGAAATTTTTCGCCGGAAGACATAAAGTGAGCGCTATTTCTGGGACTTTATTTTTATTATTTACTCTTGGAAACACTCTGTCGATTTAAATAAAAAAGAAAATAATGGCGACTTACACACACTCTGAGGAAATAGAAGACAAAAAGAAAAAAAACAACAACAACGTGTAAGCAATAAGTAATAACAAAAAACATCCCTGCCAACTCCACCTCAACCACTCAATAAATAATAAATAAACAAATAAATAAATACAAAAAATAATAATATATATATATATAGAAGTAAGCGAATGAGTGAAAAAAAAAGCAAATAAAACCCAACTCACAACACAATGAAATAAAGGAAAACCAAATAAAAGGTGTCGCGCTGAACGCATATTTCCTGTCCAAAACTTCCCTTTACTTACCTTTTTTTTTCACCCAACCCATCGGTTATGTGATGACGGTAAATGGAAAATAGCAATTCATTCTGTAACTCGGCTGGTGTTTTAAGTGACTTACTTTCTGGTAGTCCAAGCGATGGGAGTTCCTTTCTCTCCAATGAAAATGCCAACTTTGACCGAAAGGACTCGAGCATCGTCTGCATTTCCTTTTGCTTAAGTGAACCGAAGTGCACCTGTCGGTCAACACGCCCCGGTCGTAGTAGTGCGTGCGGAGACGGTAGCTTGGATGCATCGTTTGCTGTAATAACAAGAATTCTTCCCTCACTACTTGCAATCCCGTCAAGTGCGTTGAGCAGCGCACTCAGTGACACACCAGAGTCGCGTCCACCGCCCACTTCTGTGCTTCCTGCAACGCCACCAGCCTTCATTGCTGTTTCCAAGTCTTCAATGACGAGTAGACACTTTGGTGGTACGGAATTGATAAGCCCAATAAGCGCTGCATCATCCAATTCTTTCGATTGCAATGAGAGCAGATACACCGGAAGCGAGAACTCGCTGGCGAGAGCAAGAATAAAACTCGTTTTGCCTGTGCCTGGTAAACCCTCGAAAAGATAACCGCGTCTCCACGGTACCCCGAGAGCCGCGTAAAGTTCTCGGGATTGCAGAAAAAACTTTGTTTCTCGTGCGACCTCCAACGTTTCTGGTGGGAGGTACAGCGTGTCGAGGGAACGCCGAAGTCGCCGCGCGAGAAGTTCCCAGCGGTTACCCCAATCGCTTGGAAGGTACAGTCGCACGGTGCCACGGGCTTGTTCGGTCCACGTGGAACGCACCTCCTCGATAAAGCGCCGGGCCACATCGCGATCGCGGGAGAAAAATATCAGTTGAAGCACTTCGTCTTCACGATCCATGCGGGAAGATGTCCTGTGTTGTTTGGAGGTGTCAAGAGAACGTGAGATCCACAACCGCGTACCATTAAAATTCATGTAATGGCTCCCAATGCCAGGAACAAAGAGGGCACAATTACCTGACGAAAGGTTGCTCGATGTGTCTGTGTCCCTGTCAAACTCATCGTGAACAGAAAGAGGCATTAGTGTAATGCTACGAGCGCGCTGACCATGTGGCTGGCGACCCATCCAGTCCAAAATCATCGCGTACTCTTCGCGAGAGGAGCGAACCTCAAGGGTAATAAAGAATGTCTCACTCAACTTGCGGGCGATAGCCGCCTTTTGTGAGCTAATCGCTTCGTACACAGCAGCAAGGATAATAATAATCACTGCTAGTGAAACAGCTTCTCGATTGAAGAAAGACCCGTGGTCACTCTCAGAACTGACTGGGGTCGTATTGCGAGGCAATCGTTTTTTCCTTACCTTAGTCTTGCTTCCAACGCTCGCTTTACCCCGTCCACTCAGAATCGCAAACAGTCCCATGGGAGAAGTGAGGAGTTCCTGGGGGTTAGGAATCGACAGAAAACGTATGGGAAACCACAGCACTCTCGAGCTGGACAAGGTTTGGTGAGCTGTGAACGGGCGCACATGTCGCCTCATGGCATAAATCCGCTAAACTCTGATCCGGTAGTATACCTCCCCCTCCCCTGAGTAATGTGCACGTCTTGAGCGAGAAAAAAAGTTTAATAATAATACGAAACAAACAAACGACGACAAAGAAACAAGCCGCACAACAACATGATGGGTACCAAAACACGGTACGCACTTTATATAGAAGAATGGCTAGTAAAAAATTGGAGATACGACACTCCGCTCTAAATTATGAGTTTTCTCTTATATATATATATATATGTTTCACTTTCATCAATTTTCCTTTTTTTTTTTCTGCTGCATATGAGTCAAACTTCAATGATTCTATATCCCTCGCGCAGGTCTGCATACGATACTGCATCTCTGGTATTTCCCACAACCTTTCCAACAATCCACGCAGGTTTCTTGTCAATATCTATAAGTTCACTTATGTATTTCTCTGCTGTACATTGATCGGAGAATGCTACCAATAGTCCACCACTAGTCTCAGCTGAGTGTCCAGTAAACAACCGGTACTTATCGAGCATCAGCCGCGAGGCCTTCACGGCACCCTTGTAGATGGGAAGTGCCTCTAAAACAACACGAACACACTGACGCTGAGCAGAACCGAGATTCTTTGCATGCCCGAGAATTCCAAAACCTGTGATGTCTGTCGCACCATGGGCTTTGTACTTTCGCATGAGTATCGCAGCTGTGCGATTGAGACGTCGCATCCCATCGGTCGCCGCGGTATAGAGTTCTTCTACTTCTTCTTCCGTCATGTGACCTCGTATCTTCTCCTCAAAGATAGGTGATGGTCGCAGAAGCCACTGCTTCAAGTTCACCGCAACTTGAGAGCCCAGCGGTTTTGTCAAGACCAGCACATCACCTTGACAGAGTTCTGTGGGCCGTACCATTTCCGACTCGACAACGACGCTGCTCGCGATGCCGCCAATGAGCGGCCATGGATTCATGACAGTCTGACCGCCCGTCAGGTCCGAGCCCGCCAGGCGTACGCGGCGCACAAAGCCACGCATCATCTCGCGTGTGCTGATCTCGCGTTCCCCCTCGTCCATGTCTGTGCTTGCTCCCAGCAGCATTAGAACAGTGTCGCAGCGGTCGATCCCCATGCAATAAAGATCCGAAAGCACATTGGCAGCACCTATTTCACCTTGAAGGTACGGGTCGTCAACATTCGGGGAAAAAAAATCTGTGGTTGAAACCATGAAGAGGTCTTCTCCGTTTTCGTTCTTGTGGGGCAGTTTCACAACGCTGCAGTCCATACCCACATCCTTTTGTCCTGGTGTTGCAGACACACTCCGGAGAAGTGCCAGCAAATTTGACTGTGGCAACTTGCAGCTGCACCCCTTCAAGCGCGTGTAATCAGTTAAGACAAAATCCTCTGTTAGTCCAATAGAAGCTGGATCAAAACGCGAGCGATTTTGCCCAATACTGTCACCATTTCCTTGAGACATCCCTCCTACCTTCTTAAAAATAAAAACACACACCAACTATGGAAACAAACTATTTATCACTTTATATGTCGGTAAATGTTTGCAAGTGCAAATCTTTGAGTGACGGGGATACAAAACCTGCGCACGCGTAAAAATCTCTCTCTCTCTCTATATATATATATATATATAATGTTTTTTTTTTTTTAAAAAAAAACTATCTCTCTTGCTTTTCAAGATGCTTTTTCAGATGTAAGCATAAAAAAGAGACGATCACCACACCACCACCTGCATTTAACATGCAGCAACAAATGTGCAAAAAAAAAAAAAAAAAAAAAAAAACAAGACTGCAAGATAAGTGAGCAATAAAGCGGAGTAAGAGACAAAAACAACAACAACAACGAAGAAAACGCAAATGAAAGATGTCCCTTTAAATTCCGTTATTAGAGCTCATCGAGAAATTCTTGCACATCTGCGTCAATCTCTTCTTCACGTGCTCGTTTTCCTCCGGGCTTCACCACACGCTCGTCGGCCTCCTTCTCAACGGACGAGATCCAAGTACGCGGGTCATACCGGCCTTCAATCTGGGCCATCCGCTTCCGATTATTCTCTCGAAATTCATGAGCTTCAGGATCGTCAGAGAGAATCCACTCGATGCGTTCCATTGCGTGCTGCAGGGCTTGTTCATTCGGGGCCGTTATGCGTGCGTGCGGCTCTTCAAGTGCGATTCGCGCAGCGTTGGCACTTGTATCCTTCAATGCGTTTGTAATCCCGCGCCCCGCGAGGACAATCTTGCATTTTGTAGTGCGCTCAAGCTCCTGGTGCACCAGACCGCGGGCGCCCAGAATGGCACCATACGCTCCATTGTCCATCTCTTCCTGGGAAAAATAACGCTTTCGCATAATTTCCTTCTGAGCTGCCGCATGCTGTGGTCTTATCTCAGCGTGTTGGCGTAGAAGTGTCGTTATCTCATCCATTACTTTTCGCCGTCTCTCCGAGACTAGCTCCTCTGGCGTGTTGGTGCGCTGACCTTCGGCATTGTACTCGGGCTCAATTAAAATATTCGCAAAGTACTCATCACAGTTCTTTGTCTCAAGAAACCGGTTAAGATCAAGTGACAGAACGCGAAGAAGGAAGGCTTTCAGGAACTGTGCCTCATCGTATAGCAAAATCTCGGGGGGAATGTAACTAGGAATGAGTAGGTTTGTGTATCGGTCTTTGCTCCACCGTGACAGCCTTGGCTTTTCGTCCTTTTGCTCAGCCTCCATCCAAAGCGGCCACTGCAATATATGGTCTCAACACAATAGTAAGCGAAAATACCACGCTCCAACTCAAACATATACAAACGCACACATATAGAAATAGACAAAAAAAAAACACAATAAAAAAAATATGCGAAAAACAATAATGCAAAGGTTATACAATAGCAATAACAAAGCTGGAGAACACAACATAAGACGGACGAGTTTAAAGAAGCACAATGCAAAACCAAGAAAAATCCCTACTGTTTTAATCACAACTTCTGAAAGTACACTGCATTCCCGTCGATAGGGCAGAGCTGAAGCGCCTCTGTGCGGGCAAACGCGTCGACTGCTTGTTTGCATCCAGCCCAGTAATGATAGTCGTCCACCTGCACGATGCCTCGGGGCTTCACCCTCGGCCATACCAGCTCGAGTGCGCACCGCGTCGACTCATACCAGTCCGCATCCACATGGAGAAACGCCACACTCCCCCCGTGCTCCCCGATGGCCGCGGAAACTGTCCGATGAAATGGGCCGGGCACAGTCACCAACTGCGTGTCCACTCTGAAGTTTCGCGCGAGTTGCCGCACATGCGCCTCGGGGGCGCTGCAAGTTCCCGCAGCCCATGGCGTCTCCTCCGCCGGCGTCCCGTCCGCGGTGAGCGCATCGCTTGCCGTTGGTTCAGGCATTCCGTCGAATGTGTCAAATGCCAAAACTTTCCGCGGGGACCGCCCACCGCAGTAGTGCGCGGCCACAACGGCAAGCATCACGGCAGACCCGCCGCCGGCGACACCGCACTCCACGAGCACATCGCTCCCTCCGGGGTCCTGCTCGCACGCGGTCCTTGCGTGGCAGAAGAGACTGTAGAGCCGCGGCCACGTGAGCATGGTGTGGTCAAGGAACGCGTCACAGAGGAGGCCGAAGAGCGGCTCCGCACGCAAAACCTCTTGGGGCGGCAGAAGAAGCGGGCGGACCTCGCGGTCGACGCGCAGCAGCAGCGCCCGCGCCTCGTCGTTGTCCGAGAAGTGGCGCAGTTCCTCGAGCAATGCCTGCCGCGCCTGCAACATGTCGCGGGGGCCCGTCATGAAACACAGCGCTCGGCAGTAGTCCACGCCCTTCTCAGGGCGACGAGAGCGCTTTTGGGCGTTCAGTTGCGCGAGAGCTTCGCTGTGTCGCCCGGCACTCATCGCCGCGAGGACATCAGCAGCGCAGAGGCGCCAGGCGCAGCGGGAGAACATTGTCCCCCTCCTCGTTCGTCCTTCCCCCAAATAATAATAAACAACAACAGCAAGAAAAAGGATCGAGGAAAAAAATAATAATAAATAAATGTGCCGACGTAGACGATATACAAAAATAACAAAAAAAACTTCAACCAATGATGAAATTTATATGCATACATCTATATACATATATATGCGTTTTCAATAAAGTGCAACTCCACAAAAAAAAAAAAAAAGAGAGGGACGACGAGATTCAAATTTTCCCAATGCATTTTCATAGATGTCCACAAATAGTGGCGCATACATATACAGGTTTATAACAAGAGGTCGATACGCTTCAGGGTTTCGCGTTGGTGTGCAATTGAATCATGAGGGTACAGTTTGTTAGCAGGCCAAGATCACGCAGCGTCTGTGTGTGATTGCTGAGTGCCTTTGGCGGATACGCTGTGCGGAACTCATATGCCTTTGTGAAGGACGGGATGGCTAACTGGACCTCGCGCCGCATGTCTGCCACAGTACTATCAGGCTCCATCTGTAGCGTAAGTTTCTGCCCCGATGGAAAACGTACCAACACCGCCACCATTCCTTTGATGCGCTGTGGCAACACAGCAGCAGCTCCTTTTTCACCTTCAGCACCAGGCGCGCCTTCGCACATTTCTCTGTAGCGGGCCTCAACAGCTGTCACGTGTTGCACTGTGGCGTTTTCAACGGCCCCACCGATCATACCGGATACACTTTCCCGCACCTGGACAATGCGTCCATTTGCTGTAATGCGCGCGGGTGGAAGGCGTTTGAGAAACTCCTCACGCGTGATGGGCTGCTGGTCTTTTGTTTGCAGGTCTTGCAAGCTCTTCACTTCACTATCCGCTGCACTGGGGCCACCGGTGTGGAATGCAACCTTTGAATGGTCGACAATTTCTATTGGAAATCCATCAGGGTACTTTTCTTTAAACTCGTAAGGATAATAGCCTTCTATTAAATCACGCAGCACGGCGTCACATAAAGGCCACCCAAATGGACGAAACAGTCCACCATTGACACAGATGCCATTGTTATAAACGACAACTGTTACCACTTCGCGCTCCTTAATGGCGCCATACTTGCCATCCTTCACAACACCCTTTTCTCCTACATAATCGGAAAGGATGCGAGCATTTCGCTTCAAAACTTCTATATCCGGTAAAAAATCACCACCCAGTGATGCCCTAACAGCACCTGCAGCGCTTTCTGATCTCCTTGGTGAAAGGGACGGCGAACTCCGGGTATCGGGAAACTCGGGATTAATATCTCCTTCATAGAGATCGAACGGCTTGGAGCACGATGCTGATGGCAACGATAACTTTTTTTCATTGCCACTTCCTTCTTGCTTATCGTCTCCTCTCCACTTCAGGCCATAGTCCGCTAAAAAGCGTTTCATATCCCGAACTATGTGCTCAAGCGCTGTTTTCTCATCGAATAACTCTACAAGCATGGCTTCCGCTTCCTCCCGCTTTGCTTTTTCGCCTGCATACTTGGCCTCAGCCTCTGTTAACTTATCAATTTTTTCCTTCACCTCTAGACGATATGCCTGTTGCTGTGCTTCAAGTGTTTTTAGTCGCTTCGCCATGGCCCCAAGGAGGTCTGCGTTGCCCGAGACAACACGGTCACGCAGATGTGAGGGGTGTTTTCCCTCTTGGATGGGGGACTGCCGCACGTTATGCGGAGGCGAACCGAAGCCTGGAGTGGGAGTGGGACTGGGAACATGCCTGTGTCCCAATACCTCACGGACAATATGCTGCCGCGTTTCTTCGTCTAGTGTGTCGGGTTTGAGTATTTCTGAAAGCTTCCCAAAAGGATTGGGAGGTCGGAACTTCTGCACAGAAGGATTTTCCTCCTTGGCATTGTTTGGATGCATCTCACTCTCTCTCTCTATTTATGAATGTTATGCTTCCCCAGAAGTACTGATTTTCTCAACAATACCATCTGTTTACCAATTTAAAAAAAAAATATGAGGAAAAACTGAACAATTGTGAGCTCCCAAAAAAAAAAAATACATAAAAACTATGAACGCACAACTCCAACAAGTTATATTGCGAATCTCCACAGACACATGAGAATTTACAATAACAGGGAAATAAATGTAGTACCAAAAATGACAACGACAACAGGTAATGCTATCCCCACTGGCCTATCTTATTCTGTGCAAAAGGATAAATAACGTAGGAGTCCGATAGTAAGACACAAAGAAAAAAAGAAAAGAAATAAAAATTATCCAATCGTATGGGCATAAATTTGTGAGAATCGTTGAGGGGAACAAGGGTAATCATAGGTAGAAAAAAAATCTAGAAATATCCCGATTTTTTTTAAAAAACTTTTCCAGCGACCAAAAATAGCGAAAAATTACGGAAAAGAAGAACTATCATAAAATGTAAAGAGCCTAGGGAGTTCAACAATTCGTGTTGATCTCCCCTGCCTTAATGTAACCAGTAAGACAGATATCATCTTAATTCTCGGTGTAAGTGGTGAATAAGAAGAAACACATGTATTTGAAAGAAATGTATGTCATTTGCTCAATTAATACATATATATATATATATATATATATATGTAATTGTAAAAAAAAAAAAAAGAAAGCAAGCAATACCCCTCATCCGCTCAAGTGTATATTGACAACTTACCATTACAAACTTTCCTTTGCGGCGGCGGCGGAGATGTCCTCCGCTGTTGTTATGCATGACGATGTCGTTTGTACCGGCGCACTACACACATTTCGAATAAACGGAACTCCACAGGCAGAATTTGTAATCCCACTTCCGCACCTTTCTGCTTGAATTTGACAACTTTTGTCAATGTCTACCTCTACCGTGAGTACTGTGCGTGTCCGTGCGAGTTCCATAGAGAGGGGTCCACCTCATGAGGGCAGTCTTCGACAACGGTGGCATTCATTACCCCACACAGGCTCTTTGCAATCTCAAATCTCTGCAGTGTTGGGATTGGCTTACCTGCCTTCCATCACAAATGCCGCTCGTCTAATACCCACACTTGAAGGTCTTGAAAGCAGTTCTAATGCTTGGCATTCGACTCACCCCAAGCACGTGTGCGGATATTTCTCTTCCAGCAGTACCCAACGTCACAACCATACGGCAATTCACCGTAGCGATGTATTGCCACAGTAGATTCAGAAGCCGCAATAATTTAGCGCCCTCGAGGCTTTTCCACTCTATGTGTAAAGTGAACTACTTACACAAAGGCCTTTGCTGTCATCGGCAGGACAGGACACACGTTCATCGAGACAAGACGACGCGCTTCTTGTTTTAATTGGTAATAACGACGACAAAAACCCAATGTTTTGCATTGCCTTATTCTCAATGCGAATTATAGAATCCGAACAACAAGCAAAAAAATATTATTAGAAAAGCCGTAGCGTGACGTGTGATGGCATTTTTTTTCTTTTTGCTGTAAATGTCTTCTTAGGTTTCAGATGCCCAGTTTTCCGACCGCGAATGAGAACCACGTGGATAGTACATTCCACTATGGATAACCAAAAACGTATCGCCGAATTGATATAGCGGAACGTCTGCTTCCTCTTCAACGAAAAGGACTCGTTCATTTGAGCACCGTGTACATTCTTCCCCTACAGTAGCGATGAGTATCATTGTTATCACCCATCACAGCCACATCTTAAAACGCTTGTTGCCGACTGATCGATAAAGAGAGCAATGCATTTTTTTTTGTGCTGATAGAGTATATTGGTAGAGGATCTTGTTTTCATTTATATTTGATTACTGCGACGAAAGAGATTATAAAATGCAGCTGCTTGCCTCTGCAAAAGTATTTGCTACCATAATAAGCTTGTAATCATTCTTCCAAAAGAGGACACGTAAAACAAACAAGACACCAAAAACCAACAAAAACAAGAAGGTAATAACAGAAAATAGACTATTTTTTTTTTTACCGTGAAGTACTTATCGCACATACAAATAAAGAAAAAAAAATAAATAAACAGTGATCAGTGTTGAACATCTCACACATTGATGAAAGTTCACGTATTTAAATGTTGTGAATAGCAGCAGAAATACAACTTCCTCTCCAAAGTCCTTTTTAGCACACTGCAGATAGTGCCTCCGCCAATATTGTATCCAACACATTGCAGGCTTGCATCAGTTCCGTTAGAGCCTGTATGAAGGACTCACGCTGGGTCTCGCCCAACACTCGCACTTCTTGCCAAAGAGGAACATCCGCAATCAAAAGCCGCCTCAGGAGACGCGCCGAACTTTCCACGTAACTTGAGTTGCGATTAGAAGTTGAGACATTGCACCACTTTGTCAATGCATGCACAATGGCAATAATGTCTTGCACAGACAGTATCTCATCCTTTGCCCCTTCTTCATCCTCCCCTTTAGTTGAGAGAGTGGATTGCTTGCCCACGAGGGGCTGCTCTGCCAACTCGACGCGGTGGGCGATAGCCGCATTCACTGCAGTAAATATGTATTCTGTGAGATGCGTTACAACCAGCATCTCCGTCTTGCTCACAGATTCCAACGGCCGGTGCGAGGAATGTCGTCCCATCTCAAGCCGCACGCCAACAACGGACCAGAGCACACTGACGGTGGCCAAAAGGTTTGGCAGGTCGCCTGGGTGAAGCAGCTGCCCTTGTCGGCTATCCGCAGAAATGAAGAGACACTCGGCGATAAGAAATGCCCCCGTGACTAGACGCCCCTGCGCGTCACCTTGCCTGTCACGCGCGGCCCGCGAGACAATACCCAAAAGAGTTGAGAGTGCATGTACGGAGAGATGCTCCGCCAAAAGATCCAGACTACGATCGTTCACTGCCTCCAGACGACGGGCCCGCAGCGCGGACTGCATCTGCCGCTGCTGCAGGCGAGCCCGCGCACGCGTATGACTTGTGAGCAGCGCGGCCCCCGCGCCGGGAGTGCGGCGGAGTTTCGCTCTCTGCCCGCGCGTGGCGAAAGCGAAGAGTGACGTCTGCCGCGCCTGCTCCAGCAGTGTCCGCTGCGTTCCTGTGGAGAGCTGCGGGAAAACGCGACTCACCAGCGCCGCGGTCAGCTGATGCGCCCCACGGTCACCTGCGGGCGGCAGCAGGAGCATTGCATCGAGCGCAAGCAGCAGGCGCGCGGCTTGCGTTGGCCGAACCGCCGCAAGTGCCACTTCGCGATTTGCCGCCAAAGCCGCCGCGGCGGCATTGCCGCTGCAAAGCATCGCGTCCTCGAGGCGGCGCAGTGTGCGGTGGAGCGAACCGCTCGGCCCCGGGGGGAGCGCGGACGGCATCGCAAGCAGCGAAGAGGCGGATGCCTGAAGAACGCGAAGGAGCTCAAATATCTCCGGCGCATGTCCGCGCTGGACAAGATCCGCCGCGTTCACGTGCGGAAGGAGGAGCGAACACATCGCAAGGGTCTCCAGCACCAGCGGCGCCGCGTCCGATGACGGCGCGGGAAGCCACCGGAGCGAAGACTTCACCGCCGGACGCTTCGCTTCCTTCGCTTCCTTCGCCGGCAGGGACATCATAGATAACATGAGCGCCTCAGCATCCACTTCATCCACTGCCGAGCCCGATCCCGAAGCCGCTTCTGATGCAGGAATGACTCTTGGAAGCTCTTCTGGCTGTTGTGTGCGCATTGCCATACGCCTCCTTTTCATCGAAGGCAGTGATGCAACAAAACGTGGGGCGCGCGTGTTTAGCTTTTGGCCATCGACCACATCTTGCAGGACGCCTATAACAACGCGTGAGACAGCCAGAAGCATCATCAGTAGGCACACAGCTTTGCTCGTGTCGCTATGACTCTTCTGCACGGCTGACTGCCAAACCTCTTCGCGCAACAGCAACCGTCGCCACAGCCGTACACTCACATACGGTCGGGCGAGCAGAGAGCCCTCTAGAAGTGCCGCGTCTGCCTTTGCTTCTTGTAAAACTTTCTGGGCTTCTGCACGTTTTTCTTGGAACCTATGCGCTTTGCGCTCCGCTTCCGCCGCACTCTGCAGCCGTGACCGAAGACGGGTCATGTGACGACGGTACAAACTCCGCCGCTCGTGCTCCGCGGAATGGAGTGAGCTCAGCAGCCGCATCATGCACGAGGTATCGCCTATCACCCGCTGCCGTAGCTTTGTAGGAGTCTTTCTTGTCAACTCTTCAGATACCTTGCGGTCGCTAAAAGTGGTTCCCGCCTCTGCACACGCATCCGACGGCATGATCTGCAGCGTCGCACCGGGCGGGAGACTCCGTTCGAGCAGGGAAAACGCAATAGGGATGCGACGGAAGAGCAGCCTCTCCTTCTGTGCATTCAGCTTCCTCAGCTCCGCCTGTGGTGATCCCTTTGCCGCCCGGCGAACAGTTTCCTCACGCACGAGACGACGAAGGGCCTGTTCCTCCCGCTGAAGAAAAGCAATCCTCTGCGCAAAAAGCATTCAGCACGTACCCGTTCTTTTTTTTTTTTTTCGTTGCTGCTGCTATTTTAACTTTAGCAAGGAAGTGTCAATATGTAAAAGACAAATAGTGAAAACAAAAGAATCGTTGATCACCACAGACGTCTTACTAATAGTAATAAAGAGAAAGAGTCTATAGAAAAAAAAAAGTTCACGTATCCATAACGTAGAGGGGAAAAAGCGAAACTTGTCGAGCCCAATGAAAGCGCGTCACAGTCTGCACACCGCCCTGGCGATCAAATTAAAGCAAAAAAAAAAAAACGTATTGAAAAAAAAATTCAAAAAACTTTTTATGTCATTGAACATTATGATAAATACGAGCTGAGATCCCGGGGTACACAACGTAAAAAAAAAAAAAAAATCACGCGCATTTAGAAAAACACAAACATGACGTTTTTAAAGATAAATTTTGCTTTTACATATATAGGCTTTTAAATTTATTCCCTTTTCTTTTTCTTTTTGCTTTCTCAATTTTCGTTGTTCTTTTTTCGTCATTTTCAGATGCGCCGCAATGCAAAGACATCAAAAAACAAAACAAAAAACTTCACGTTTATCTGAGAAGCTCCACGAAGATGCAAGAACACATTTTGTAATCGCCCATTTTCCTTTACCTTTCCCGCAATTCATTTGCATCATAATTGCTGTTCACCTTCTCAGTTCAGACGCATCCTTATTTAACAAGTTTTCTCGTAGACATATATATATATATATATATATGTCTACGTATTTGCGTATATAAAAACGTTTTCGCTTCTTATTGAACTCTGAAAATTTTATCATCTTTCACACATATATATATATATATATATATAACCTGCACTTCACCGACCACAGGTGACTAGGAAACAAGTTAAGCTACACCCTATATATCAGCTGCACCAGATCGGCTTGTTCAACACATTGTACATACGGTAGAAAACTACCCCACACTTTGGATACATTCCTCCGCAATAGAGAGATACGCTGTTATGTAATCTCGACCTTGTCACTCTTGGTGTTTTATAGTGCGATTTGTAGTAAATAATCTCCTCCTTAAAAAGTCTCCTCACGTACAAAAGAGAAAAATAAATAAATAAATAGATAAATGAATAAACACAGCTATAGTCCACCACTCAACCCCGAAGGCATATGAGGGTATACATATGGCGGAGGAGTCATCATCGAAAGGCCAGTACCCCATGCCATTTGTGGCGTCCTTGCCATGCTAAGCATAGGAGTAGCACCTGGCATAGCCATCTTTATAGGATGCCTCATCTGACCGCTTGGATGCCCGTACATGGGCATCATAGGTCCTGGATGATTCACAGAACATTCCGCAAATGCGCGGTGGGTACGTACCTGATGCCGAGATGGCGGTTGAGCTGTTGATTGGGACCCCTCACTCTCCTGCAAGCGCATCTTGTACTCTGTATATGGCGCGTTAAATGCCCCATTGGTTAATCCACGTGTCATTTCGAGTGATTCGGGTAGATCGCTTGCAAACAGTACTCCCACAGTTGAGCCACGCAAATGGGTTGCAAGGTGTTGAATAAACAAATTAGCCTCTTGCCTATTTGCAGTGGAGCCAGTTCCAGAGCAGAAAATCGTAATCCGTTTAAAGTCTACTTGATATTCCACGCCAGTAACATTTATTCGAAATCCTCGCTCGCGCATCACTCTTTGGCAAGTCCCAAGAGCTTCAGCATCACGTCGCCGTGCGTAGTAGAGTCGCTTCTTTCCTTTGTTCATTCCTCGCCGTATCACACGAGGGAGACGCAGCAGTGTTTCTACACCGGTCTCAGGGTCTACAAACTCAAGGGGCTGTGAGGGATTTTCCGGATAAAGTACTTCACGCGATAAATGGGCAACACTTGACGGAATTAGTTCAGGGTTTTTCATTACCTCTGTAAGATCACACACAACCCTTCCAGTGTTTTCGCCTGTGTGGCTTTCCACTGTGACAAGATCGCCAACATTAAAAGTACCCCATTCCGCCTCTGGTACGTAAAACATTCCGTACAACTCCTTGAACCGCACCATGACGTGTGTCATGAGTGGTGCCTTTCCTGAATAATCAGCATCCTCGCGTTCACCCCGTTGCTCATCCGCACGTTGACTTCTATTTGCTGCTGTTTCCTTATGGCTTGGAAGACTGAACGAGTGTTGGTGACCAAGTGGAGCAGTCTCAAAAAGAGGTTCAACAGGCACCTCTGTCCGTCCAATCGGCGTGACATGTCCAGGGCACGTGGGCACTACATTCTCATCTTCCTTCATACACTCGCCAAGGGCTTCTACTTCCATACGGTCCCATGCAGCAAGCGATCGTGTATGTCTGCGAGGTCGAGTGTCTGTGTCATAGGTGCTATATGTGCTTTCACTTGGCGTGCGCCCTATTTGTAAATAGTCTTTCGGTGCATTGGCTACGTAGTCCAGATTGGCACCCAATTCCTTCCATGCAACTGAGTCCCATGAAAAGTGTTCACGACTGCTCACCCGTGAATGTGTGTCTGCACCACCGTTAAATACCGAAATGCTTCCTTGTGAGCGGCTTGGAACGTGCCGATAGCGGGGATGCACAGTCACTGCGCCCACAAAGGGGATTCCATTTTCCTCTTGTGTACCGGTAGATTCCGTTCGCGAGATAAATCTAGAACAAGAGGCATATATGTCATTTACCGTAGTGCGCTGGGGCACGGAATGAAGAACAGTTCCTTTCATGGAATTGGTAGCCTCGCTCTCATTGTTTTTGTGGAAGTCCTGAGTTCTATCATTTAAGTGTACATCCGATGCAGGGACGCACCCATTTCGAGGAGAATATGTCATTCGTGTCGTACATGTCTCTTTCTCTCTTTCGTTTTCCGGATTCAACACAGATACCGCTTTTTGATCCGTCATTATAATAATTAAAAAAAAAAATAGTTTTTTTTTTTTTTTCACTCTACTCACAGAAAAGTATTGCCCACCGTGCTGCAATACTAAAATCAAGCGATATTGGAAATAACGGACGCACACACACACACAAATAAAAAAAAACAAACAAACAAGAAAAAATCCGGTTCAGATAAAAAAAATTAATAAACTAATGGATGCCGTTTTTTGTTTTTTTTCTTTGTACACCAATCACACAGAACGAAGCAGGAGGCAGAAAAAGTATTTTTACGCGCCTGATGTGCGTTTATAATTACTTTTTACCCACCAGTAATCAATCAAACGCGCAAATATACTTTTCGCAAAATTTTGCTCTTTTTTTTTCCCACAGGAAAAACACTTTTGTGCTAACTAAACTCTTTAAATGTATTTTTCAATCTTCGCGCCCAAACAATTCCTTTTCAAAAGGAACTTGTTACTTAAAAAAGAAAGAACTCTAAATATCCCTGGAAAGTTTCACACGTTAAGAAAGCACGTCAAAAGTATACAAAGACCGGACTACGCAAAAATATTAATAATAATAAAACAGCAAACACCAACACGAAGGAAACAATATATATATATATATATATATATATATAATAAATGAATCCGATAGTAGCAAGTTACACAATGTAAAAAAAAATTGAATACCTCTTTTTTTTTTTTCTCGATTTTTTTTTTTGATGCGTCTGTTTTCGTCTCTTTCTTGTCCTATGCTCAAGAACCTACTGTCAATCTCCCTTTCGTTTAATACTACTTTTGTTTTTCTTCTCGCTACTACTGTTTTGATTTAGCTTAACGTGAATACTTTGTCTCTTTTTTGCTTTGATTGTTTGACTTCCTTCGACGTAATAAAAATATTTTTCGCTTTGGGAAGGTGTAATGCCCTTTTGTAATTGCGTGTCGCCCTCGGTTACTTTTTGATTTGTTTCAAACCAGAACAGATACCTTAGAGAAGGGCTACCTATTGGGGGCGCTCAATTAAGGCTTTGGCAAAAGATACGCCACGTCACTATGACTTCTTTTTATCCTAAAGTGGGATGAGAATACAGAAGAGGAAAAAAAAAAGCAAACAAATAGAGAAAATAAACGACACAGACTAAAGAGTTTTTTTTTTTTTAGCAAGGAATAGAAATACTCATTAAGAGTAGACAAGTCAAATACTAGAGAAAAAGAAAAATAATTATAATAAAACCATACGAAAAGACCCCAAGCTAAATTAAGTAAAATCCAATAGCAATATCAAAATACATAAAAATAAAGGAATTATAGTCTCTGCATATAATATGTGTTTGTGTCTGTGTTTGTCAGGGCCACTCACCTCCAGTGGCTTCGACGACGCTGCGCCTGTGGCGCTCCCACTTCTCTTGCTGCGCCGCCGCCCGCCGCGCCGCCGCCTCCCGCACGGCGCCCCGCCACGCGCTGTGGACTTCGCCCCGCACCTCGCGCACCCGCCGCGCGGGAAACCACCGCTGCGAGCAAAGCGTCTCGAGGAGCGTCGACCGCAAAAGCGCGCACGTCGTCTGCGCCGGTGAACTGTGCACCGCCGCGGCGTCGCGAATGGCCGCGGCGGCAAGTGCCTCCGCCTCGAGAAACGCTCGCCGCAGCGCGTCAACGCACGCGGGGCAGTCCTCCTCGTTCTCGTCGCCCTCGTCGACACACGCCAGACATGCGACTGTATCCAGCACGGCCGCGCTGGCAGCGTCCAGCGCCGCGAGCCGACGTGGCGCGTCGATGCGCTCGCGTGCGGCGGCAGCGCTCTGCGCGGCGGCGGCTGAGAGAAGTCGCACGCGCCGCTCGGCGGCCGACACACGCGACGCGACACACGCCGCCGCGGCGTTAACGGCACACTGCGCCGCGCCAAGCGTCCGAAAAAGCGCGCACCGCGCCGGCGCCGTGCCCGCCTCGAGGGACCATTCGCCGACGGAGTAGTCCACAGAGGAGAGTTCTCCAGTGCATTGCGCCACAGAGGAGAGTTCTCCAGTGCATTGGGGTCCATAGGAGAGTTCTCCAGTGCATTGGGGTCCAGAGGAGAGTTCTCCAGTGCATTGGGGTCCATAGGAGAGTTCTCCAGTGCATTGGGGTCCATAGGAGAGNGTTCTCCAGTGCATTGGGGTCCAGAGGAGAGTTCTCCAGTGCATTGGGCCGTCGCGTCGAGTGCGTCCGCCGCGGCGTAAAGAAGGCGCTGCGCGCGAATGTGCCCTTGCCGCCGACGCGCGCAGTGCCGTAGCGTCCGCTCTAGTTGTGCCAGCGACTCGCACGCCTCATCAGTCATTGTGCGTGACTTGTGTGTCTGTGTGTAAATGTGAATGAGAGGGGTTTGTGAGGAAAAGCAATGTGCTCAATGAAAAGACTGACTGAAACAGAGGAATAGTGAAGTATAGTGGTACACACAGTAAGATAACCGTTTTAAACAAAGGCAGAGTTATACAAGTATGGAGAAGATCCCACCACACTTATCTTCTTTTTCACACAATAGACTGGAAAATTTTCATTATTCTTTCGTGCCTACACATATAAACAGACACAAAAAAATTTTAATAGACGGGGGCAAAGAACCATTCACTCACCCTTATTCAATATTTGCATTTTTTCTCAATAATTGTTTTTTTTTTTTGCCTTTTGGTGGAAGGAGAATTCATAATAAGCATTCTTTTGAAAGTTTAAAAAAGAAAAGCGTAACTTGTTGCATACACAACATCTTCCGTCATTGCAGAGCCTTTGTTAGCAAAAGAACAACCAACTATGTATGTAGTGACTTATGCAATAAAGACAGGCAACCACGTGAAGTACATTGCAGAAAAC
The DNA here is from genome assembly GCA_030849725.1 of Trypanosoma boissoni. Lineage (NCBI taxonomy): Eukaryota > Euglenozoa > Kinetoplastea > Trypanosomatida > Trypanosomatidae > Trypanosoma > Trypanosoma boissoni. The sequence continues at coordinate 169,901 of JASANW010001434.1, read as the reverse complement.
TATAGGAAAAAAAAAAGTAACCTAGTTATCCTTCTCAATTTTTTGTCCTCCTCTTTCTCTTCCCCCGACTACAACCTATATCGGTAACGAAACTATTCTATCCTAGCATTACGGACTTCTATCTCACACATTTTTTTTTTTTTTAAACACATTAAAATCCATTTATTAGGACTAACCGCAAATAGTACTATTACAAACACACTGCATACTTCAGCAACTTGTGACCATACGGCTAAAGTTGACGTACATGGAAACGCAATTGAAAAAGTGCACAAATGCAGCGGCCAGTACAAAAACGTGCCAGATTTGATGACTGCTTAAGTAAATATCAAACTTTCCGGGAAAAAAAGCTTCAGGTATTTTGACGGCGTAAACAAATACACCAACACCGTATAGTGACATCATCATGAGAAGACCCCCCACATAAGGGGATATCACTTTGCCTGGCAACAAATTGTATATGTGAATGACCGGAAATATCCCGCTTCCCACCATACACACGTAGAACAATACTTTAGGCTTTAGGTATTGATGATCTGTCCATTGCCTGAAACATGGTCCAAGTAGACCAATGACTCCAAATACGGAGATCATAGCAAGATATATCACCCTCCAGAAAGGTTCACAGGAGAAGCAAAAGTAACAAAATGGAATAAAGGATCCAACAACAAGAGCTGTGATACCAAAATAGTCAAGGGCATGTGCCCAGCTGTAAAGTGTCATGTTTTCGTGTGAAGTAAATGTATGAAAGGTGGCACTGCAAAACGTGCACATTAAGCATCCAAAAGAGTACACTCCAAATATTATGAGCGTCATCCAATCAGAATAGGGAATGCCTATAGAAGACTCCTCGTTATCACTTTCACGTCGCTGGAGAAATGAAGGTATTAAAACAACGACAAAAAGGACAATAATAGCAACAAGAAAGGCAACATAGCCTATAAGATGCGTCCATATGTTTAAGGTTTCGTTATGCAGAGCAAAAACACTTTTCAAGCACATGTTTGTGGTGTACTTCATCCGATACCCTGTCAATATGTACGCGTTATCGGCGAGATGACGGGGAATCTGGTGAAACTTGTACAACGGGAGGCCTCGGCTGTCGCTGTACGGTTGTGAATCCACAGAGTCCGAAGCACTGGTTTCTCTGCGCGGCTTCGCCGTATCGAGGGACGGACCGTTTTTCTCCGCTTTTTCCGCCGCGGAGGCGCTGTCATCTTTCCCAGTCCTGCGGTTGATCAACCGCATGCTTTATTCAAAACAAATAACTTTAAGAAACCGTGTTTCAGCCTTTCACTTTTTTTTCTTATTTTATTTTATTTTTCTTCCTTTAAAAGGAAAAAGAATGATATATATATATTTTTTTTTTTTGAGGGGTTGTTTGTTTTCTTCGCAAGTGAACTTGATTATCGAAGATACTACTCACGACACCAAGACAAGCTACTACAAAGCACCAAATAAAAATAAAAGAAAAAAAAAGTGTAAAGAATAAGAATTCTGAAAAGTTCAAGTACACACCAGCACATACAATAAATAAGAAATGGGACACTTCCAAGTATGCGCACGTGTTTAAAACGATACCATAAAAAAAAAAAAAACGCACAAAAAGATCTTCATCTTACAAGCTCCGCAAGCTGTTGGACCAACATTGCACGCAGAGCCGTATCGTAGAATTTCTTCTAAAAGCCCGTAATATGACGGGGAGGCTGTGGAGTAAGTGAGGGAATGTGCAGCTTCTACCATCGCAAAGCAGTCTCCAGATTTAACGTTGTCGTCCTATCCCTCAAAAGGAAAAGACCTCGACGCAGAAACACAAATAAACAGATTATGTATTAAACACACAATGAACAACGCTTACATAACTGCTTATACTTTAGAAAGACAACAAACAAGATCAAATATGCAGAGATCCATTCTCTCTCTCTTTTTTTTTTTTTGCTCTGTTTGCCTATTCGAATGCGTGGAAAGGGGGAAATAAAGAATGTGTATTTAATTTTCATTTTTTTTTTTTTTTTAAACCTTTAAGAATCCCACGACAATGCCAATTTGTGCTCAAACTCTTTAATAGCCTTCTGCACGGACGCATCAGCTGCCTCGTCATCACCAAGAGCACCCTGCAGCTGTACAGCCCGCCTCGCACTCGAGTAGTGCTCCTCTCTCCAGGCACTCACCTGAGGTCCTATCGTCAAGTTCATGGTGCCAGCGGCCTGCCGGTCAGTCATGTAGTTCCGCACTAATGCCCGCATGTGTATATCAAGCTCGTGCAAAATACTTGAGCGTTGTTGTTGTTGCTCCGCGCGTTCACGTCTCTTTGATTCCCTACTTGCTACATTACGCACTTGCTCACACAGCTCACCCACAACCTCACCTGAGAGAAGGCAGTCGAGAAGTTGTCTGGCCAACACAATCGCAGAACGATTGAAGCAGTCGCAATTCTCACTCGAGCTGCATAAAGCCAACACCGGCCACGTGGATGCAGATTGACCAGACGACAAACTCCATGAGTTGCCTTTTAATATTTGCACTGAAGTGAGGAGTTTGCCATCAAAGACAGCAGCCATGCTTTTGACGACATATGGTGGAATGTAGGCTCCAGTCCCCACACGATTTTCGTTACGGTGAAGGCAAGTGACAAGTGGCACATTGAGTCTCACTTCGAGCATGCCGACAGCCCCTGTTGGATCTCCAAGTCGTTCTCGGCAAATGTCTCGACATATTTTCCAGTATACCGTTCGCATGCTGCGGTACGGGAATGTGTCAATAAGAAGAACGAAGCGCATGGTTGCACCTGAATGACTGGACCAGTTTCGAAGCTCTCGCATTGTCGCTTCGCGCGTTGCCACGCATGCCACTCGCCATGCTTCAGGGGAAAAAGACCCGTCACCAGGCGATTGGATGAAAGCGTCTAATTCAATCACAGACACAATCTCAATTGCGTCTGAAGGACATAGTTGTTGACGCAGAGCCCGACTTAACTCTGACTTGCCAGAACCCGGAAGCCCGGAGAGCAATAGTAAACATACACTTGGAGGCTTTGGCATAACAATAATATCTTTGGAAACCTCTTCAATTACCCTCCTTTCCAAAAGGTTCATTCCATTTGGTAACACTCTGCACTAAAATAGTCAAACAACAAAGAAGAATAACATGTGGTCACATCATTTTAAACTCAAACATACCCACACACAAAAAATATAATAATAAATAAAACAAAAAAAAAACCGGAAAAAATAACAATTACAAAAAGCAAAAAAAAAAAAAAAAGTAAATGTGCAAAGCTATATAAAATGTTTAAAAGGATATCTGACCCTCATTCCCGAAGTAATGTAAATCTGTCTATCCCCTCCCTGTTGATGGAGTGCGTGTGCGTATGCATCTCTGTGTGTCAGCTTAAAGAAACTAGTAATACAACACCGTACCGCGCCGAAGAGTACCAATTACCTTTTTAAAGTATTGCACGCGTATTACTTCCTCGTTTGTTAAAGAATCATTTTTTTCCTCATTTGATACTTCTAACTCATCTCCCACCAATGCAATCTGCTCTACGACAAGAGTAATCAGATACTCCCGGAGAGGCGCATCAAGGATCAATTCAGCACAGGCAAAGATGTAACCAAGGTCACGCGGGCCTAATATCACATCATTGTCATCGTTTGTCTTATCCATTTTCGTCGCCTCGGCGCGACGAAGATGCCACGTTCCCCGGTTTCCACATGCTTGAGCATTTCGTATTGTGTGCTCCATTGCCATTCGTAAAACCTCAAGTTGCCGAGGCGTACACTGTCCTGGAATGAGCAGTGGAAGATTAGTCAACGCGGCCTGTACACTGTACCACAAACACGGTGACAATACTGTACGGTTAAACCAAATCACTTCACAAGCTGTGGAGATCACCAATTTATTGCGACGAAGATTGGCAAAGAATGCAGCTCGTTGCTTAAACGCCAATACAAAAAATCGACGCAGCGACGGGATCATTCCTTCAAGCAATTCACGACTGAGCTCCTCATCCACCTCGCATACCGTCCCCCCACTTTGAATCCGATGCGATACCCAATGTCGCCGTGTGAAACTCAACATAGCCGTAAGATGGCGGTCTATAAGCGCGCGGGGAACGGGTGCAACGGCTGCGCGGACGGCGAGGGTCCACAGCAAACCCGCGCAGCGACGCCTCGCCCTGACCTCGCGCTGGGACAGCGCCTGCCGCGGCCCATCCGCCCGATCCGCGGCGACGGCGCCGGCAATGGAAATGATTTGTTTGGCCAAACGACGTGCCTCCCTGCGCGTGGAGAACAGTGGGACCAGCTCGGAGTACAACACAGTGGACCGCTCCAACATAAGCTGACGATGATCCCACGTCATGCTTCGCAAGTTTGACATTGACGTGGCGCGTTTGACTGCGTCCGAAGCGACTGACAAAACTTCTGCATCGGCCACATGAAATTGCATACTTCGCAGTACCACGTCGAAGCAACGCTGCGCAAGATACGGACTTATATCCTCCGCCTCGCCAGCTACTTGCCGCAGCACACCAAGGACAACTTCCCGTACAGGTATGGTGTACTGCGCCTCTGAGGCGAGGCCAAGGAGATCCATCAACTGTAAAACACTTGTAGCTCCATAACTACATTGAGATGCAGTTGGGTGCTGAAGAAACTCATCTACAAAAGTACGCAGCTTTTGACTTAGAGTAGCCCAATCGTTACTATCTTCAACGCTTTTCTCATTGACATCTTGAGCGCGAATAAGCAAGTTACAAGTGATTGAGACAGATCCAAGCGACAACCTAGCGGGTTGATCGAATTGTGGTAATGTTGCTAAAAGCTGGCGTGTCGCTTCAACCATATTACATGCAGTAGTTACCACATCGTGAACTGAAGCCCCTAAAACCTTTAAAGCGCTACGCAAAAAATCAGCCACCGAACGCAGAGCTTCAAGCTTATTATCTGAAGTAAGAAGCATCTCATTAATCCTTGAAAAACTCTTTTTAAGTTCTTCTGAAGTTTTGAGAAAAGGGAAATGGACAGAGTACTCAAGACGGCACTCCAGTGCGTTGATCCTATCCTTTTCATTAGCACTGGCACTATCAAGTGCACCAAATAATTGACGCGCAGTAAGCAAAACCTTTCTCACCGTATCGGTGGTACTACGGCTCTTGTAATAAAATGAAAGCTCATACAAAAAAATCCGCAACTGAGGAGAACTTGCTGTAGCAATTAACTCTGGCGCAGACAAGACGTCCAACCACATTTCCATAACGTCTAGCTTCATGGAGTCACGTAGTGATCCCAGCGACTTTAGCATGATAGAAAAAATAACATGACGATTCATATCCGATGCGTTAAGATTAAGCATGTGCGACTTCCGAAACCATACCTCTTTTCCAAACTCATGGATTCGTGTATCACATGAACCGATAAGAAACATTAAACAAACCCAATCATCAAAATTAAGAGGGACGTCTTTGTCACTAAATGGTGGTAATGAAGTGAGGCATTGTATTACAGGTATAGCGATAGTTTCGGGTATCTGTGCCACAACGGGAGCCTTTTTGCCACTATTGTCACAGTTTACGCTTAGATAGTTACGAAACACGACGCTGACATTTTGAAGCACACTGACTAAATAATACAACTCTCCCCTTTCGATGCGCATACTTTTCTTCTTATGCAAATGCTTTGGAAAAGTAGACCAGTTATTGCCTTCTTCCGTCGAAATAATCCTATCTCGAGGCAAACGATCGATAATAAGTTTCAAAAGCTCTCCTGTTGTCAGTTTATCTTCAATGGGTGAAACTTTACATCCTTTTTTTCCACAAGACCATGTCTTTACAGAGTTAAGCCGACTAACCATCGATATCATTAGTGCTACAGGAAGGTCGTTATTCGCCGCTGCCTTTCGGATGATTTGGCGAAGTACCAACTCTGCTTCCATGTCCTCCTGTATTTTCTCGTCTAGGAGAAACGCGGACACCGTTCGACGAAGGATGCCGGCATTATTTGCAAATACGGTTGCCACATGAGGACATTGAATTACCATGTTCAGCATAGCTTTTGTATCAGCAGGTGATCGTTTACTTATGGGGCACGCCGCCACCGACTTCAGTAGAAAGGATGCATGCAACTCTGTGAGAAATGGTTGCGGCTCCTGAACAAGTAAAGAAGCTCTGCGGAGAAGCCTTAGAAAGGAAACCATTAACTTTTTTTTTTTTTTTCATAAAAGCAATAAAAAAAAAAGAAGTCAGTTCAATAAAAATAAAATAAAAATAAAAACACACACAAAAAAAGTAATTTGGATATTTTAATAATAACAAAAAAAGAAAAGAAAAAGAAAACGCCTTTTTATTTTACCTTATTGCGTGTAGCCCTTCCCCAAAACAAGCCGTAGCTTATAATAGCATTGGATTTACTCAGCGTGTAAACGTTACCCCTTTGTTTTACGCGAAACTTTATCCTTTGCAGCAGTGCACCATTTTCAGTGTCTTTCCGCGGTATACACATTAAAACAAAAACAAAACAAAAAAACATTTTATACATAAATAGAAAGCAAATCAAAAACAATCATGTACACAAAAGGGTGAATAGGACACAAAAAATTTATGTTCCCCCTGCTTTTTGTTATCGTGAAAAGTAGTGGAATTAATCCTCGTTTCTATTTTTCTATTTTATATTCATTTAGTTACCTGTATATGAGCACTGTCGTCGGACGATGTACTTTTTATGTGGAAAGCAACAACAACAACAACAAAAAAAAAAAAAATTGCTTCGGGTACTTTTCAGACCACACGCTCACAGCAATGAACGAACTGATGATGTGTTCAAATGACACGACTACAAGAATATGTGTTCTTCTTGTCGTGCGATTATCCATAACCTGACGCTTCTCAGAACTACGAATTTCATTCCAGAGCGGACTAAAGTGCATTGGTCAAGCAGATGCCTTTGATTATAATTGTCATCATCCTCTTCTGGCTTTTCCATGGCCGGTGCTGTGTTCACAGTTGCCGCTCGGTCAATCAAATCGTTCTCCCCAATAATGCGTATACCCCAAAGTCAAGACACAAAAGCGTATGGCTGAGAAAAGTCAAAAGGCACAATCAGTAATGCACCTATCACCTTCCCCCTTTAATAATAATAATAATAATAATAATAATAATAATATATATATATATATATATATACTTATAGGCGCAGGAGTACTGTATGCGTCAAATCGCCCCTTTAATTCAATCCGTTTTTTCCAAATGGAGAAAAGAGGATAGTGCGAACATAAGATTTCCGCGAGTCGTTGATTGGGTGACGTATGACCACCGTAGTTGAGTCCTCCTCCGAATTCTTTAGGCCCTCATAGCCTTCGCAAGGCTCCTCACAAGGATAGAGCTTTACGTAAGCTTCTGCCGTTCCATTTTTTTTTTTTTTAATGAAAAGCGTAAAAAAAAAAAAATCCAAAGAGAAGGAACGGAATGAAATGCTTCGAACACATTGTCATAATTGCTTTGCCAATATATACATATTTATATAGAGAATTCTCTTTTCTTTGTTTAACAAAACAAAGAAGAGAAAAATAGTTTGTTCCTATTATAATTGGGCAGTATGTCAACAAATGTGTGAAAAAAAGGAAAACATATATATATATATATATATATATATATATCTATTGACCAATAGCACCACAAACACAATAAGAACAAGAATACGATTCTGCAAACAATTCCATGAAAGGAATCTTATGGCGCATAGCCTTTTTTTTTTTTATATTTTAGTAAAAATATCTACCTTTAGTTATCAACTATTGGTGACATCAGATCAACTAATAAATGTTCCTCAGTCTAATATCCCTTCATTTTTACCTTCATTTTGATTTTTTTTTAAAGCTTCCGTTCGTCAATATGTATATATATATATATATATATATTTTTTTTTTGTCATATTCTGATTCTTCTTCGTTATCAAGTGCAATTAAAAAAAAAATCTAGCAGGCTCATCCTCTTCACACAACACGTCATCACAGCAGCGGTGAGTGAAGGCACCGAGTACGGAAGCGAGAGTTATAGAGAGAGAGGAGAGGACGGAGAGGGGAAGTCCTGCGCACTTTGGGGGAAAAAAAAAAAGCCAAAGCGCACCACGTGCGGTGGGGGAAAAAAAGGTTACAATACCAAAAAACAACAACAACAACACACTCTCTCTCTCACACACACACACGCAGACTTACCACCATTTAGAAAGTGATTTTGAAATTCGATCCAATGCTGTGCCACCTTGCTGCTCCCGCTCCCGTTGCTTATGCACACGCGCAGCGAGTGTATCCGCCTCGGCGCCCTCCTTATCGCCACCACTCCGCAGAACGAGCGCTGTTCGATAAATGCTGTTCGCCAAGTTGCGCAGGTAGGAAGGCTGCGTGGATGCCACGCCTTGTCCGCCGTCGTAGTAACTGCGACCGCCGCCTCCACCTTCGCCAAATGTTTCTTGCCCGACGACGTCGTCGCGCACCACCATGGATTCAAACCCCGCATCCGAAAGCACCCCTTGCAGCGCGTTCGTCGGGCAGGTCATAAACAGACGCGTGTGGCAGTTTTCGAGAAATATAGAATACGATAGCACGCCGCGTGTGGTCTGAAAGATGTCCTCTATGGTGGCAAGGTCGTCCTCGCGGTGCGCCTCCAGGGCGGGGATCTCGAGCACGACGGTGCGAATGGCGTCCGAGCCAACGCCGCGCAGCACACGCGCCGCCTTCGTCCGTCTCCCCGCCGAAAACGAGTCCTCCTCGGCGTCGACTTGGAACGCACTGGCACCACTGCTGCTGACCATGTTGCTGTTATCGAGGTCATTCGACTTCCTTGGGTCCCGACTCTGTAAAACCGGTTCTAGACAATCAAGAATCCCACTGGCTACGTGGTAGAGCTCCGGATCATCGCGCTGCGTGTCTTTATACAGTTTGTACACTCCATTCACGAGAATCCGGTTGTCGCTCAGAAAATCTATATTCTCCGGATGCTGCGCCAGGAGATGAAGGGCTTCAAGAGAATATCGTCGCATTTCCCTTTCCTGACTTCCAAGAAAACGGATCATCACCGGAAGCGTGTTACGACGAGCAATAAGAGGGCGGTTATCATAGTTCTTACTTAGCATATGAAACCGCTTGGCGAGAGCAACTTCCGAATTCAGAGAAGCCATCACTCTCACGGTCTACTTCAGTGTATGCGACGCCCTTTTCTCTTTGTTAAACTCCTGTGATGTATATGTGTATCTTTCTATATATAAAAGAAATTATCCCCCCACCCTCAGAAAATAAAAAATAAAAAATGTATCCCACTTGATTTTTTGTGTAATTCCCTTTTGTGGGTCGTTAAGAAGTCCTACTATTGTTTCCACTCAAAAAAAAAAAAAAAGAAGAACTAGAATTATCCACAGCCCCAAAAGAACAAAAAGCTCAATACGGAGAAAAAAAAATAAAAAAGAGCAAAAAACACTTTTTTTTTTTTTTTTGATGTACTGGAAACTCAATCTCACTTCCACTTCAATGAAGCCCAATATGCGCACTGAGGAATTTCAGTGCCGAATATTAATAAAGTGCTCCAAAAAAGCCAAAGCTAGCACTAACACATGAACCTAAAGACGCGGTCTTCATTTTCTATTCTTTTTTCTCATTGCGTACTAAACTCCCAAACAATAGAAAAAAAGAGAAAATTTAAGAACCATGAATAATTGCTACTTTCCATGAATGACAAATCTGTCGCCTAACAGTCCCACTTCTCCCTTTTTTTTTTTTTAGTTCAGATACCAAAAAGGAAACGAATAAATAAATAAATAAATAAATAAATAAATAAATAAATAAATAAATATAATGAGGCACTGTTTGCTGATGATATACGTCACGTCAACATATTTCATTTCTAGTACAGCCGAAAGGAAAACTTGTTGATGTTTTTTTTTCCCAATGTTTTTTTTAGTCTCTCTTTTTTTTTTTTTTTTTTTAAAATACCACTAACAGCAACAGTGACAATAAAAAAAAAAAACAACCTTCTCTGGCCCATCTACAAAGTTTCACTCTTTACTATCTCAAAGAAATAATGATAATGATGATAATAACAATAAAAAAAACCCCTCATTAGACTTCATTTGGCTTTGTTTCAATCTTATATCCCCCCCTTTTATCGCGCACAATTTTAGAGATAAACTGCTCGGGCAATGGCCGCTCAACAATATCTGTAGTGTCCTGTTCGGATGGAAAGTTCACGTTCACAGCGGTGCTGCACGCGGTGACAATATCAGTGTTCTGGGCCTCGTCCTTGTCCATAAGATACAGATTCACTGAGGCACACTTTTCAATTGACGCAGTAGGGACGGCACGCAATACTTTAACGTCAACGTCATCCGACTGAAGCACCTCAAGCGATGACACGACACTCTCCATCACCACCTGAACTTTTTTACATGCCACAATCGACACGGAGTTCACCTTTCCTTTAATTTCAATAAACGCGTATTCACACGCGTGAATTTGCACTGCTTGACGCATAGTTGCATTCTCCAGTGCCACGTGCTTCTGCGCAGCAGCGGTGCCCTTGTGGTGCCTGACCACCCAGCGCTTGTTGCCCTCGAGCACCGTAATGGGCGCCTCGTTGGCGGCGGCGGCGGCCCCTTTCTCCGCGCGCCTCGCCTCCGCCGCGACCTTCTTCACCTCCAGGTCCGAGAAGTCCACCTCGCCGTGCTGAATGTTCTGCTTGTAGGTCTTCTCCTCGTCCCTTACGTGGCGCAGGTGTGCGGCGATGTTGTTGCCGCCCTTACGGATCTCTTCGAAGAGAGCGGTGGCGGCGCCACCAAGCGTTTGGGCCGCATCGCCGCCACTGCTGGTGTTCGTTGACTTTGGTTTTGGCTTTGGCGGCGGCGGGGGCGGCGGCGCTACGGCATGCGATGAGGGCATTTGATTTTTTTTTTTTTGTTCTTTGTTTTATTAGGATTCTTCGATGTAGAAAATATCGAACTTGCTGAATGCTTTCTGCAATACATGAGCATTAAAAGAGAAGAAGAAAAAAAAATTAGTAAAATACTTATCCAGCAAGGTGGATAATGCTTCATAGATAAACGGGAGGACATTTTGCCAACGAATCACATATAAGAAAAGGAAGGAATGTAATCTACCCCATTTGCATCGTTGATTTTTTACTTCACGATTAATGGTTACCGCCCCACAACCCCCTTTTCAAGTGGACCCACCAAGTGGAGAATCGTTTCTAGAAAATTGCGCAGAGACGGAAAAAAGTCAAGCGCAAAACAAATTCCTTGTGGAACACCATAGCGATTTTTTTTTTTTTTGTATGTGCATATGCGCGGAGCTTAATTTTTGCTTTCACGTATACGGCTCAGATATAAAAACAAAACAAAACGAAACAGACACACACACACACACACTCATACACAAAAGCGTTCCAGCACGTACTTAGGAAAGAAGTTCGTTAATAAGTGACCGCCAACGAGCAATGGTTTCAATAAATGATGGCATTACTCCTTTTAGAGCGGACGCGTTACAATGACGTAGCGGGATTGTCGTAGAGAGCATTATGATACCACTTTGCAGGGACATACCAAGGCCTCCACCACACACTTCACGACCAAGAATAGATCCCTCAAGGAGTACTTCATACAGCTTTACACGGAGCGCTGGGTCGTCCGGTAACGAGGTTAATACTGTCGCATATATGTAAAGTCTTTCAGTGATGTTATCAAATGTGACGAGAACGGTATTATGCTCATCGGCACCAATGGTAGCGGTAAAATTCGTATCGAACTGCAGTGGGACTCCTAATTCTTCAGCAAGTTCCTTAAGATTTTCCCGCGCGTTGTGAAGAAGATCAACTACCACGTCATCATGTCGTACCCCGTCACCATTGCCACTCAGTGTTTTACTGTTCCGATGCGATTCCTGCGCTTCGGCTAATTCCTGTCGCAGTTGCTGCACCTCGTCGCGCAGTGCTCTATTCTCCACCTCGACCGCGGCATTGGAGCTACCAATGTTATTAATAAGACCATCATATCTCTTTGCTGAATTGATTTTATCAGCGCTGTTGCTAATCGGAGCTGCGCGGCCTAGAGAAGCTCGCGTGTTGAGGTGATTCGTTTGATGCGTTTCCTCGGGATCCGCGTAGGCAAACGGGTAAGGCTTACTTCCGCCACTGTTCACCAAAGCGGCTTCGCCGGAGGCCCAGGAGCCACGCTGCGCAAAACTGCGCGGGGAGATGAGTTGCAGCACGGCATCGTTGTGCAATCCAAAGTCTTCGCCCTCGGCATCGTCTGGCACGAGAGCGCCGTTGCTAAGGAGTAAGTGAGTCTCCGGCACACCGTAGGAACTGAGGTAACGGCGGATTTTCCCGACATTCAGTTTGCCCAAGTCGCCGCGGATCACCATTTTGAATTTGCGACCATCGGTGCCCTGCACAAAGAACGCCTGCTTGCCTTCCGTTTGCGATTGCATTGTCTAATAATAAAACAGTCAAGAATATGTGCACACAAATAATTTATCTCTATCTTTTTATGTGCGTTTAAATCCTCCCGTATTATTATGGTCTTCTTTTCTTTTAATTCTTTCCCGGAGTGGTCAAAGTATACAGCCACTCCACGTTATGCTGTTTTTAAGTGAAGTAAAAAGAAAAAGATTGCAAAAAAAAAAAATAATAAACAAATGAAGCATAAAATACAAAAAAAAAAGTGATGTATGAATATAGAAATTTCGTCAAGCACACACAATTTAAGTCACCAATCGAGAAGAGAAAAAAAAAAAAAAGAACACAGACACACACATGCGGAAATAAATTGCATTGTAGAATGAATGAGAACAAGCGCGTCAGTTGTGTTGCATTTTTTTTTTTTCTCCAGATGAGATACAAAGTGAGCAAGGTAGTAGAAAAATATATGTATAGCTCTGACATGTAGAGTGACCTCGATGTATTCCTTATCAGAAAACGGATATTTCTCAAAACTGTGACATGATTCTCTTAAAGAGTTCCACGAACTGTGTAGTATGTCGGTTGTCAGACTTTATGGTTGCATTCACAACTCCGGTATCATCTATAATAAGCTCGATTAGAAAAAAACTTCTCGTGTCACCTTCCTCCTGAGCATAAAGATAGTATTTTCGTGAAGTTCCATGAGTCCCGGATGCAAGTGTGATGACACCACAATCGTCAAGACCCTCTTCCATCGCGACCGGATTAAGAGCATTGCGCAACAGCAACTGGAGCGTTGTAACAGATTCAAGCGAAACCCAAAGCTGTTGAAATTCGGAGGGCTCCAAATTTGCGTTCTCAGAGAGCTCGAAGTGCGTATCCAGAGGACTGCCAGGCCTGCCTGCCGGTGCCGCGACACGCACTTCACTGCTGGCGCTTTGGCCCATCTCCGCCTCGCCGGTCCCTTCTCCTTCTGTTTCTTCTTCGGACTCCTCCTCCTCCTCATCTTCAGCAGTCGCTGGGGGAATCATGAACTTTTCACTTGGCTGGTAGTAGACTACAGAAAGTGTGTTGAATTCTTCAAACAGCTTGTCCCGCAGCGCGGAGTTCTGATCCTCAACAAACTCCTGTATTTCTTTTTTAGGTGAGCAAATTATTTTCATCGCTGCGGAAAGATTGTGTCGCAGTAACCGGTGGTACAATAGGGCCTGGTCGTGTACATCAGCATGTGAAAAATCATTTACAAGCAACGCAAACATTTGTCCCAAAATGGGTTGCATTTCAGGAGGACGCTTAAAGAATAAAGTAACTGCGGAAGTAAGGAATTGTAAGCGAAACTCTGGACCTTCTGAGAGAAGTCCATCGCAAAGACCTTCTAGAATGTATGGGGCATCCTCAATGTGTTCACCAAGTTCTCCTAATATCCAAACAAAAGCAATCTTGCTCTCATCATCGGCAAAATTCATTTCATGATACACTTTCACCAAAGCATCAAGAAAAGGTCGAACCACTGCGATATCACGGTACTTGCGTAAGTAATCCTTCATTACCCCTAGACACTTTCTACGCAAGTGAGAATCTGATTCTTGTTCCAGAAAGAACAAAAAATGTAATAAAACCGCCTTTGCAGTTGACGGAAGGTACAACGCCAAGTGCCCCATAGCCGCCACGGCAGCGCTCGTTAATGATTTATTCCGTTCTTGGGCGTAAGCAGCAAATTCTTCAAGAATGCCCGATGCAGACATCTCTGTAACAATATTCGATAATATATCTATTTTCACCAGCTTCAGATAAGTGGGCTCCATGTAGTGGCAGTACATTAATTTGTAATTGTCTTGAAATACAACTGGCTCACGTTCTGCAAGAAGTTTAATATGGCAAAGAACCACATAAGACATTTCCACATTTGTGCTTGATGACATAAGAGTGAGAAGCGGATGCTTCAGACGATTAAACACCTGCCTGTAGACCGACGGATAGTTTTGTGTTAAGTGAAAAAACGCGTTACAAACACTAAGCACAACATCGCTATTGTTTGTCTGAAGCCGTTCCTCCAAAAGATTCATAATGTCAAACATCTCTTCTTCCTTCTCGGGCGTATAACTGAGAACAAGATTTATGATTTGCGCTTGGTGCCACTCAGGGACGGATCGTATCTTATTTAGCAAATGATAGAGTATGGGCTTCGTTACCACAAACGTCTCCTCCGACAGCCCGCTGGCCTCCTCCCCCCGCGAGACCTCCAGCAGGACAGCAAGAGCATTGCTGGACACAAGCGCATCCCCGTCGCGCAGCATGCCGAGCACGCGCCCAAAGAAACCCTGTTTGCGGAACTCCCCGGGAGAAATGCGGTAAACCTTCAACGCACATGAACACGCAGTTTTTCGCACATACGGTGAGGTATCGGAGAATCCTTTTTGTATGACAGGGATAAGAAAGTCAAAGAGCTGTGGTAAACGCAATGAAGCAAGAGAGCGCAACGCAAGGCCACGAACCAGCGGGCTATCATCGGCACACTCTTTTGTAAGCGTATTAATACTTAAAAGTGCCAATTCCGCATTGTTCTCAGAGCGACTAATGAGATAAAAGTAGATGAGCTTCTTACTCACAACATCGGTAGTAAAACATGCCAATATCATTTCTGTGAACAAACTGGATGTGTCAATACCCACAGTCATGAGAGCAATCACCTTGCGAAGCACACCCCGTTTCCGAATTGGATCCCTCTCGACCTGCGGATCACGTAATAATTGGCGTAACTCATTAACTTCCCCACGCGACTCTGTGGGTGTCTGTGAAGCGGCAGCCATTTTTTTTTTTTTTTTTCACTATACCGCCTCTGCTAACGAATAATGAACCACTAAAGACAAAAAGCAAAAGGAATAATAATAAAAATAAAACACATATTCGATTGACTCGGTCAGTGAAACAGTAATCTGTGCACACAAAAGGCACACACAACTCGGAGGATACACAAGTAGAGAAAACAACAACAACATAAAAAAAACAGCGGGAACATTCATGGTCATTTCGGATGTATTTTAATACGTACGTTCAAGACTCTCTAGATAGAGTGGTATGTTAGCACTTAAACTGTAACGGTCAACAGATTAATGCCTCACGACGCACAAACAAGGTCCTTCATTTCGTTTGCTTTGCATAAATAAGAAAAACAACAACAACAAAAAAACTGTGAATTGGTAAATCTTTGAAGAATCAAAACAGATAATTCAAACGGACGTCACAGATCACACACAAAAAAAAAAATGGATATATATATATATATATCAAAAAAAAAAAAAAAAAAAGTGAACCCAAAAATGTCATGGAGAACAAAGAGGCAAAAATAAAACGAAAAACAAAAAAAAAAATGTGGCAGAACTTACCTGCTCGCGGCACCACTTCACTGCTCTCTCTCTCTCTCTCTCCACGTTGAGGCATTCCTCCGCCTTGCCCCATTTTTTATGTACAGCTTGAGGTGCAACACCTTTTCCTTTTCTTTTGTTCGGAGCTCAACGAATGGAGAGAAGGCTGAAAGGAAAAGCGCTAATGAAGTGCCGTGACCCTCACGTAGACAGAGTCACCCCGAGTGGACACACATTCGCTTTGTGACATTCTGAAAAGCAAATTTTTTTTTTTTCGATAAAAAGATTTAACTCTTTTATGTGCCAAATCGTATCGTTTTCCCCCCCGCAAAAACAAAAAACAAAAAAAATCAATATAAAGAAAATGGTGCAACAACAACAACAAAAAAAAAAAAAAAAAAGACGCACACGGAGAGCAATATTGGCGGAGTATCAAAAACAGAATCACCACACCATTACTCCTCTTGCCTTCATTTCTCTCTCTCTCTCTCTCTCCACTCTTTTATTTTTTCTTTTTATTTACAGTGGAAGAGAATTGAACTGAACTCCTTTCACACGAGCAGTCTGCGATGGATTTAGCAATGAAATCGTCCCAGGTACCACAGCAGCATAACTTTTTTTTCTTTTTTTTTTTTTAAATGTATTTAAGAAAAAAAAAAAAATGGGGAATAAATATCATTACGGCAAAGTAAGCAAACATCAGATAAGCTCTTTTTTTTTTTTCTCGTTGTTATTGTTTTCCTCTACTATTTCAAAATCAAAAACCTCTAATTGTGTTTTCATAAATGCATTTACCAATATAATTGCATGCAAAAAGAAAGGGTGGATAGCGAAAAAAAAAAAAAAAAGTAAAAGGACTCGCACTATCAAGATACGCACTGCAGCGCCTTCCCTTTCGTGTACACAGCATCGCCACCCCCCGCGATCCCACGAAAAAAAAAAAAAATCACTTTTGCAATAATTTCCACTTGTCACAAATAGCTCAAGTTATCCTCAGGCACGAGTAAGTTTGTCAAAGAAAAATTTGAGGTACAAAACAGCGGCATTTAAGAAAAAAAAAAAAAAAAAGTGGCCGAGACAAAACCTGTCGACAACTTCATCATTATTTGACGTCAGTTAAAACAGTGTCTTTCCCCCTTCTCATCGAAAGAGTCTTTCATTCTTTTTCTTTTTTAACAAACAGAGACGATCTCTCCAAATACCCAAATCTGCACTCTACATTCAGTTTTTCTTTAATTGGTGGTGGGGGATTTCTTGTCCATAGTATAGCACTCAGTCAGGTCTACTTTAAGTGAATGTTCTCGATAAAAAAGATAACATCAAGACACATAACGAACAACGGATCAAAGAAAGAAAGAAAGAAAGAAAGAAAAAAAAAAATCGCTTCTGATTGGCATAATATTAAAAAAAAAAAAAAAAAAACAGAAGCGAAAGCAAAAAAAGAAAGTCAAATACAAAGCAAAGCATCCGTAGTTTGAACTGTGTCTGTCCTTTTATACATTGACACATAAAAATCTACTAAGAGGTCGGTACTTTCATCACAATAATATGTTTTTTTTTGTTTATTATTCACTTTTCTTCTTCTTCTTTATATCATCTAAATTGTTTTTTTTTTACTTTATCTAATGTTCCCATACTTTTAGCGACAAGCAATATTTCATTTCTTTTCTTTTCACTTTTCCTTTAATCGAGTCCCCCAACGGAGGTGGTGTAAAACGTAGTCTGAAAGAGCTATACAGACAGTTACGCGTACTTATGAGCAAAGAAAACCAAAAAAAGAAAAAGGATTGCATGATGTGTATGTCCCTCTGCATAAATGAATTTATGCCTTGCGTGTTAATAACGGCGAAGAGTCAGATACATACATACATACATACAAAAACAAAACAAAACAAAAAAAAAACACAATGAAAAAAAAAAGCACCATACACTAAGAGGCATCATCGCGTTACCCCTCTTCAGATGGATCTGCAAAACGTTTCCTCACGATAAAAAATTTTTTGCTTTTGTTTTGTTTTCGTATATGTATTTTTTTAATTTATTTATTTCTTCATTCTTGGAGAAACTTCGCTTCGCAACGTTCTTTCTTATAAACACAAGAATAACACATAATGTCTCTTTTTTTTTTTTTTTTGGAACGGGGGGGGGGGAGGAGGAAAGCTCACAGATGTCTTTTTAGCGCAACATCCGCCAGCGCGTCAAACCGTCCACCGGAGAGATACGTTTGTTCCACTCCACTCCCACTTCCGTAATTGTTACCGCATGCGCGATGATGAACTCTGCCGCTGTTACTGTTGTTGTGCTTCCTTCGGCGCTTGTTGTTCTTGTTCGTTTCACCACCCGTTATCATTGTCCACCCGCGCCCGCCACGGCCTCTCCGAAAGCCGCCAATCGACTCACTGTTTTTTTCTGCGCAAGGCGCATGCCCTTTGAAAATTCCCGGCACCTTCGCCTTTGCGAGCTCTTCCGTGGAGATGCGGATGGAGTCGAAGAAGCACTTGTCGTCGTCCGCCCACGAGGAGAGCACGGACTCCTGCTCGTGCAGCGTCGAGTTCGAAAAGGAGCCCGCGCCGCTCCCCGTGAGCTGCCCGCGGGTCCGCCGCTTTTCGGGGTTCACAGGCACGCCGTTGAGGCAGACACTGTGCGTCGTCTTCACGGCCTCCGCGTAGCTCTCCGTGCCCGCCGGGCGAGTGGTGAACGGCGAGGCCAGCCCCGTGACTTGGGGAGTGGGCGGCGCCGGGGGAATCTGCGCTTTGGTGAGCTCCGCTGGCATTGGCTCCTTTTGCCTAAGGGCCGACACCGCCGTATTCTTGCTCGCTACACTGGCGAATGTGAGTGACTTTTCCATCTTGACTCCGGGTTATACTCGTACTGGAAATAAAGATCTTCTCTTTCTTATTATTTCTCTTCTGACCCTTTCCTTTTTCCAAGTGTTACAATCTTTTCTTTATACCTTTTTTTGTCCGATTTGAACTCTTTAAAAAAAAAAAGCACACAGGCACACACTGACACACAAAAACTTGATATATATATATATATATATATATATATATATTAATTAAAAAAAAAAACTCGCTAGAATGTATATAAACGGCCCCAAATTTCTACTTCCTATTTGTTACTAAACAGAATCACAAAAAGACCCAGATAGGTAAGCGAAACAAAAAAAAAAAGCATGGAATCCAAAAGACAAAAAAGCAAAACAAATAAAATCAATACCTTGAGTGAAAGGATGGAAGGAGAAATTATAAAACCTTAAGTTTTCCTTTTTGTTTTTTTTCTTTTCAAGCACCAGCAATTCTAGCCCCGGTTTGCCTTTACCAAATCAGCGGTGACGTAATCATAAAAACCCACTCTTTCCGGGTCTATCTTATCCTCTCCGCCGTCAATAAACAGGCCACCGTAAATGGTTGATTGTGTGTGAATAAGGTTTGCCAAAACTGGTTGTGTAAGTTCCATCAGTTCGCAAACCTTTGCCGCACGATGAACTTGCAACGTTCGAAAACGATGATCATCAAGTGAGCAGAGAGTGGAATCCTCATTCAGTACCGCACCAACCAGTGTTGCTACCAGAAAGTTTACAACACTGGAGTCACGATGCTGACTCAGTGCCATTGCAGAAAGAGCCTCCAGTAATTGGTTCACTGTGAGGCCAACCATGCATGTTGGCACACCATCCGTAGTTTCGGAAGAAAGAGTCTTCCGCACAAAAGATTTAATTGGATTTCTGTGCACGCGGTGTCTCAATATCTTTGTGATGGCTTTAAAGCTAACCTGCTTGTGAAGCCCGAAGCGATGAAGAGCCACAATCAAACGAACCAGTTCACCTTCACTTAATCGAGATAATTTTTTATTTGAGAAAAACACATCCTTGGTGTTAGTCAGTTTCTGAAGCACTTGCTCTTCCACAATTCCCAAACCAGAAAGCGCCAAGAGAAGTTGCGGTACTGCAACGACATTCTCTTCCGTGTTTGCTTTGTTATTATCAATCACCAACCGCTCCAACTCCGCCATCAATTGTAACAACAGAGCACCATCATCACATTCCACTGCCTCATACATCTGCAGTATTATGGCAATGTCGTTCATTGAAAGTGCTACATACTCCCTGTGCTCAGGCAAAGTAGAAATAGAGGGTATGGACTCGGCGACAGGCATGCAAAGCTGACGCGCGTATTGTGATGCACTGTCAACAGCTTCATCGGGAATAGGAATAAGCTTACGTTTTGTCACCTTTCCGTGTTCCATAAAAGAATGGCCAGCACCCAAGTTATTCTCCACATTGGTTGCTTCCCTAATTGTGCGAGGTGAGGCAGGAGAAAGAATCTTTTTCAGCACCGAAAGCACCTCTGTCTTGGCTGCATATTGGATACTCTCTCTCGGCTCCAAAGACTCCATTGAAGGCGCAAAGCCAATCCGACGATTTTCGACAAGAGCGTCTTCTGCTCCTCGTAAACGCTCAAGAATAGCCGATGCCCGCACCGCAATGTTCGCCGACGGAACAAGCACGGCGCCATCGCCGGTGCCTCGGCGCGGGGCCGGGGGCGCGGGGGAGACACGGGGATTGGCGGCCGGCCCTCCCGGCGGCTCTGCCCGGGGCGGTGCCGCCGGCCCCCGGCGCCCGCCGAAGTACCGCGGGACCCAAAGCGCCACTGCGCAGCGCCGCAGCATTTCCTTAGCCCCTCCCTCTGCGTTCTGCCAGGGAGCGAAAAAGAAAAGAAAAGAAAAGAAATCATATATTTTTATATATATTTAAATATCCAGAACACATTAATAATGTAAATATGAAACAGTGCCGTAAAACTTCCCACGATCCTCTTCAAATTGCATGAATAAGAAAGAGAAAGAGAAAAAAAAAAGCTAAAAGCCACAAATTCGAAAGGCCTAGTTTCGTTATATCCATTTTTTTTTTTTTTTACCGTTTCACCCCACCCCTTTTTGTTGTTTTTTTACGTAAGAAAAAGAATACAGTGGCCAAAAGCTAGAAACGAAAAAAATCGGGTATATATCATCTGATACATGAACAGAAAAACAGCAAAAAAAGCCCGAATACACGTATTCCCTTCATATGAGGTATTAAAAATAATTTAAGCGTTAACCCAACACCTTCGTCCCTTAGTGGTTTGAAAGAAAAAAAAAAGATCAATGACAAAAATAAAAAATAAAAATAACTCCGAACATTTGCATCTTCTTCGTACTGCTTGAATGTACAAAATACAGGTGTGGAAGCCCACTTCTTAATCTCTTTTTTTTTTTTTTACCCACGCGTTTTTACAACTCATATATTTTTTCTTCATGAGGAGAAGCTTTACTAATGTATTTTATTGCTCTCAAAAAAATAAAATAAAAAGTAAAAATACACAAAAAGCTGTGCTGAAGCAGATCACACGGTAGATCTCCGAACAAGTCTTTCAAAAAGTGTAAAATCGATCAAGACGCGTCTAACCGCACTGAGACTTTATTTTATTTTTGTTTGTGATTTTAAGGGCCAGTAAAGGATTTCCTCTTTCCGCAGAGAAAGACCCGTGATAGCAACGACGAACTCCGCGCAAATTCATTACGAGATTTCTTCGCCTCACCGCACACGCAACTTTGCTGAGTTGAACCAGATGCACAGCCTCGAAGAAAACAAACAAACAAACAAACAAAAAAAAAAAAAAGTATCAATCTGATAAATCCATTGTGAAGGAATCCGTGCGAATGATAGGTGCACTGCCCATTTCAAGCATTACGATGACTGAACATGCAAGCTCTTCACGTACTTCAACAAATCGTTCATTATCGAATTCTAGAATTGACCCGATATGCAAATGATGCTCCACAGGCCTGCTTAATTAATCATCCAAAAATGCATTACTATTTGGATTACTGTAAACAGGCAGAGAGTATATATATTTTTTAAATAAATGCAATTAGAAGTTTAGTGCATATTTGCCTAATCTTATAGATGTCATTGAAAACATTTACTTTTGTATTTCGCCTCACGGGAAATCTCAATTGTGAGCAACCTATATATCCAAGAGAGAAAATAATAACAAGAATAATAATAAAGATAAGGGGAAATTAAATAAGGTTCTTGATGAAATACGATATCAGCCAAAAGGAAAAGAAAGACCAACTACACGACTGTAGTTTCAGACAGCAATGGTTCACCCAGAGGAAAAACAAAAACAAAAAATAGTATGAAAAGGTTTATTTACTCGAGTACAAAAAAAAAAAAAAAAAAAAAAAAACTGCAAGATTCAACCCTGTAAAGTTGCATTCGCTTTTCTCATTTCATGCTTTCCTTGCCTTCACGTCATCTTCTTGCACATGTTTCTGTTTCTGTTTATTTTTATTTTTTTTTTACTTTTTCCTCCGCGCTTATGGATCACTGTTGTAGATGGTGACTAAGTCGAACCTCACGAATGTCTGCCAGCGGTATGATTTCCAGATCCTTCGTGCCCGCCAGTTTCACCACCAAGCGATCATTCAACGAGACGTGTCTCAGCTTTCGGTTCAATATCGGAAACGAGAATTCCCTCTTCTGCATTGCCACACGATATGCAGAGCCAAGTCGTATAGAAACAGTTGCCGCGCTGCCCTTCCAAAGGCTCTGCAGAAAGCCAACTAAACCATACAACCACTCTATTCTTATGCCTAACAGATGCTTTCGTTCAAAAACACGGCGAACTGAAGGCAAGTCCACTTCGGTCACGTCACCATGCACACATCGTCCGTTATGAAGATACACCATGTCCCATGTACGCATAACATCTACAGATCCAGCAATGCGGCGTTGCATCTCGGATGTTAACGTCCCTTTTTGAGAAATACCAAAAAAACCGACTGTACGACGCATGATAGAGCCAAAGAAAGAGTTAGAGGGAGTCAATCCACCACCGTGCAAGAGTTCTCGAGCGTAGCGTTTGAAACCAGGAAGATCAAAAACGCCGGGCTTCTGACGGACAGTGTTTGGATCCAAGACAACTGCACTATTCGTGAAGACTACGATTGGCACAACACACTCGCCACACATCTTATGCAATCGACGGTCTGTGTACCACGTGCCTTGCTCCTGTGTGCAATCGGCGCTGCTAAACTCGCTGGATTGAGCACTGGAAAGCATATCATGATCTGGCAGTGGAATCCTCCGGTCGTTCTCAATGTACCGCCGAAGTGCGGCAGCTTTCACTATGTTATCTTCAAAAACATCTTCAAATTCAAAACACCGCTTAGACTGTTTTGGCTTCTGAAACCATCGCGGACCATTGCTCCAGACATTGCCCTGCCAGTGTTTTACTTCAATAACAAGCACAACAGGGCCTATGGCCACAACGTCTATTTCACGGTTGTGCCCAAGACGGTGAATATGCACGCGACGGCGGAGAAAGACATGCCGCCAGCCAGCCTCAAGAAGCGCCTGCTCGACTAACTCCTCCGCCTGCATGGAAGACAAAAAACGACGTTCAGTAATAGACATACTAGTGAAAGACAAAATGTTGCGCCAGGACCAGCATGAAAGCGTTTGCCGAAAGAAGCCACGGCCTAAACCAATCGAGACAAGTATGGTTATCAATGTAATGACACCAAGGATCACGTATGGTAGCCCCATGAGTACTGTGGATACATATTCCCATAACATGTCTTCAATATATATTTATATATATATATATATATACATTTATGTGAGAAAAACAAAAAACAAAAAACAAACAACCAAAAAAACAACAACCATTATGCAATGTTCAATCAAAGAGACAAAATTGATGTAGAGGTACACACAAGAATCAGACAAGAACGAATTTTAGAACCTACAAATGTAACCACGCCATTCACCAGCTAAAATAACAACACTAGGTGATATGACGCTCTCGACATTTATCTTTCTTCATTGCTTTTTAAGATATATAGTTTTTCCTCTATATATTTTATTGTAATAAAAAATTTACCCATTTTCTTTTCTTTTTTATCTTTTTTTCTGATGATTCCCTTAGTTATGCTCCATCACAGTTACCTTAAATGCTCTCACTCACGGTACCTTCTGGTATTTAAATAAAATAGATAGAAGCATATATATATATATAACAACAACAACAGGGCAATTCCTCCTAAACTAGCACGCTTCAGTAAGAATTATCTTAATGCCAACACCGGAAATGGCATTCTCTTCCTCTGCAATGATTACCACAAACCCTGGAATCTCACTCATCAAAGCCCATTTGCCCTTTATCGTCTTGTTGATCTGCTCGGAGCAGCTAAGAATAGATTTACTGAGCTCAGCATCCTCAGCCTCAAAGTACACATCCACCAAATCTGTGACGATAAGCTTCGCCTTTTTACGCAACTGTTGTACGCGGTTGACAAACTCACGGGCACGCCAAGAGTCCACTAAAGCCTGATCTTCACGCTTGTCGACGAGAACCACCACATCATTATCAGTGTTGCTCTCAAAATCAGTGATGCCTTCCTTGAACTTGCGTAGGACCTTGACGTCATCTATAGTGATAGACTTTCCACACACTTCACCTTTCTTTTCTTTAAGGAAAGTATTCACTTCCGCGGGGCTCATTCCCTGAATAGCTTTGCGCATTTGCGGAGCTTCTTTACGATAGCTCTTCCCCAGGCTCTCCATATTAGCATCCAAGTGTGTAATAACATACTCATCCCCATCAGAAAGCACCACGTCGAATGCGTTCACCTCCTCTTTTATGTATTCAACAACCTTCTTGACGTCGTCAAGGTAAGATCTTTCAGGATGAACAACGATAACCTGCCTCACAGGACGTTTCATAGAAATCACCATACGATCACGAAGGACACGCACGAGGTCTACAATAGTAATCATGCGCGACATTGCAACTTCAAGTGCTTCATCATGACGACCGATGTTGTCTCCAGGAAACATAAGGTAATGTACGGAGTCGACCTGTTCATTAGCTGGAAGCAATGGCTTCACATGTTGATAGAGAATTTCCGCTACAAACGGGGCAATAGGGGCAACAATACGAGTGACAGAGAACAGAACGGTCAACATTGTTGAAAGAGCCTGTGAACGATCTTCTTGGTCAACAGTGTCCTTCATACGGCGACGATTCATGCGTACATACCAATTGGAGAGGTCCACAATAAAGCGCAAGATACCGGGTACGACATTGAAGAGATTGTACAATTCCATCTCACGCTTAACGTACTGCTGCAGTGTGGATGTCGATGCGAGGATCCAGCGATCCATTTCATTTGTACTTACAATGTCTAGGGATACTTTTCCACCACTCTGGATACAAAAATTAGCATTTGCAATAAAGAATTTTGCTGCATTAAATAAAGGTAACAAAATGTCTTTTACAATCCCCTTGACTCCAGCTTCCCGGAAACGTAACGGCTCCGCTCGGACAACCGGAGAGTTGATCATGTACATGCGAAGTGCATCAGCCCCGTAGAGGTCAATCACCGAAGTCGGTTCGGGATAGTTTTTCAGACGTTTACTCATCTTCTTGCCATCTTCAGCGAGAATCAGACCATTCACAACAACGTTTTTAAATGGCGCCGTATCAAATAGTGCGACACCCAATATAAGTAGAGTGTAAAACCACCCACGCGTTTGGTCGAGCCCCTCCGCAACAAAATCCGCCGGGAATCGCTTCTCCACAAATGTCTCCTTGTTTTCAAATGGATAATGATCCTGTGCAAATGTCATAGAACCAGACTCGAACCAGCAGTCAAACACCTCTTCAATCCGCTTTAGTGGTGGTTTTCCTGGTCGCTTGCTTGGAATGGTAATATTATCCACATACTGACGGTGAATGTTCGTGATATTTTTCACACCAGAGAGCTCTTCAAGTTCTGCAACACTACCAATGCACACAACTTCTTCCCAGTCTTCACTGTGCCATATGGGGATTGGAGTACCCCAATAGCGGTTACGAGAAATGTTCCAATCACGCGCATCTTCAAGCCAGTTAGAGAAACGACGTGTTTTGACAAAATCGGGTACCCACCTGATTGAAGAATTGGCATCAATTAGGCGATCGCGGAAAGACTCCACGTTAACAAACCAGGAATCCACAGCTTTATAAAGTAATGGTGTCTCACTGCGCCAGCAGAATGGATAGCTATGAACAACAGACCCTTTATTAAACAGCAGACCATTGGATTCAAGATGTTTAATAATATCATGATCTGCTTCCTTCACATAGCGACCGCTAAAATCTGTCACTTCAGAAGTAAAACATCCGTTTTCATCCACAGGACATACAACCTCTTTCTTTGCAAGAATTCCATTTGCAGTGCATACACGATAGTCATCTTCGCCAAAGCCGGGGGCCTGATGAACCACACCAGTTCCAGTTTCTGTCGTGACATATGTGTCACTCACAATACGAAAGGCAGTCTGCTCGTACGTACTTTTAAAGTACGGGAAGAGAGGCTCGTAGCAAGTGCCTACAAGTTCAGCACCCTTCATTTGGCTAACGATCTGATAAGGCCGCTCCGCATCGCTTTTGCCCTTATCACCTTTCTTTGGGGGATACAAGGCCGGAAGCCGGTCTTTACACACAATGTAGTGGCGATTCGAGTTCTTGTCAAGAATTTTCACGTACTCTACATCGGGATGCACACAGAGAGCGAGGTTGCTAGGTAGTGTCCATGGCGTGGTCGTCCAGGCTATGAAATACGTATCCGAGTCATCTTTTTTGCGAAATGTAACGAAAACCGAAGGGTCACTTACATCCTTGTAATTTAAGTTAGCCTCGAAGTTGCTAAGTGGTGTTGTGCAACCTGTGGAAAATGGCATTACTCTAAAACCTCTGTAGACGAGTTCCTTTTCCCACAAACTCTTAAAACCCCACCAAACGCTTTCCATATAGGAAAGATGCATTGTCTTGTAGTCCCGATCAAAATCAATCCAGCGACCCATTCGATTCACTGTCTGACGCCACTCAGATGCGTATTGCATAACAATCTTTTCACACTCCACATTGTAATTAGCTATCCCAAAATTATGAACATCTTGGGAGCACTTAATACCAAGTTTCTTTTCAATTTCAAATTCTATGGGAAGACCATGGCAGTCCCAACCGAATCGTCGCTCCACATGGTGTCCTGTCTGATGAGCGTAGCGGCAAACAATATCTTTTATAGTACCTGCAAGGAGATGACCGTAATGCGGAAGCCCTGTGGCAAATGGTGGTCCATCATAAAAATTAAATGGCTTTTTCCCATCGGACTGCTTTAGGCACTCTTGAAAGGCATCTACTTTTTCCCAGTGCGCCAGCACGTCTTCCTCCATCTTTGGAAAGTTAAGCACTTCATCAAAGTTCTTGAGAAGGGCAGATGATTCCATTTTACCCGTTATTCCTTTTAATGTATTCTCGTTGTGACAACACAAAGAAACCTTTGAATGTTCCCCTTCTAAATTGTTAGTGACATCATGTGAAGAAAAGGGAATAGAAGAGGGGTTTGTAGCTACAGGAACACGAGAGTGAATCACAGTTCGCGCTGCAGAAGGGAAACGGCCAGTGCGCTTTTTACAGCCGCCACCAGGCCCTTCAGGAACACCTGATGCGCAGTATCGCAAGACAGAAAGACAAAGACGCATCTTACAACAATTTTTTTTTTTTTTGTTTCTTGCTACATTATTATTATTATTATTATTTTTTTTATAATTTAAATATAAGGAAAAGAGTGATATCTTTCAAGGTCTTCTTAAGATAATCCTGTTTTATATACTACAAACCCTGCTGCCTTTATCACACTTAGATTTCCTTCTCCACTTTTTTTTTTTGTCCTTTTCTTTGCATGTCCTCAAAACTCGTACACTTTCGTTGTATATGCGCAAATGTAAATACAGAAAAATCCTAAAAATGAAACATTTGTTCTTCATTCACTTTTTAGGCAAAAAACAAGAACAAAACAAAACATAAAATCACGCGAACCGTTCAACACAAAACCAATAAATTTATATAATTTTTTTTTTCTTTCCTTTGTTCACATTAAAAGCCCAGGCTTGTGCGTTACAGCGATAACCTATTGGTTTCACCAACAGCTATACACACTCGGTCTCCATTCTTTTTTTAAAGGACACAGATCAATCTGTTTTCTCACGGCACTGTATGGACAGAGCGCAATTAACTTTTGTATGGACACTCTCAAACACCCCTCAAATCAAAAAAACGGGACAAAAAAAAAACTATTAAGAAAAACGATACCTTTGATTTTTTTTTTTTTTCCTCCAACACATCAGTGTTAGAGGATATAAATATATTCAAAGAGATGAGATGGCACAACAGTCAAATAAAAAGCAAAAAGCTTCAACACGGAAAACATATATATATATATATATATATATATATTCCAGTGAGGGATTTCGCAAAGTGTGTTTTGACCATAAAGGCAAAAATACCACACTTACCCTTTCATCTTGTCCAAATCGATACAGCACCTCCGCAACCCGTTCGGCAACAAAAAGAAAAGCAGAGACTGTCCATAAAAGTAAAACGTCATCAAGACGAAAAATGAATAAAGAAAAACAGTAAGAAAAACAAACAACACCAAAAAAAAAAAACAAGGAAACACACACACATATATATATATATATATATATATAAATTCACTCCCAAAAACACGTCCCGGGCTAATTTATCACTCGTATATCCATTTCCCTAAACACAGAATCCGCAACTGCCCATTTGAGAAATAATGTTTCATCCACAATGCGAAGATCCATCAGAGGAGCCTAAAGCGGGATTGCAGTTTACAGTGATCCAGAGGGGAACGACATACGTTGTTCATCCTTCACACAACACATTTACAGACCACAGAGAACGTGCCTCTTGTCTCACGCAAAAATCCTTTAAAGGCCAGGGCCTAGAAAGTTTTTTTTTTTTTGTGTTTTCTTCTCTCGCGCTCTTGAGAGAAATCGGAAAAGTTTGGTGAAACAAGAGTATATTGCAATGCTAAAGCGTAAGGGAATATGAATCACTACCACGCAATAAGGGCAAGAAAAAAAAAAAAAAAGGAGACCCTCTTTGCTTACAACCACTTATAAATTCAAAACTTATCTAATTTCTACGTTTTTGCATTTGTACCCCTCTCTTTATTTCATTCTTTTTCTCTTATATGTTTGTTTTATTCATTTTCAGAGGGCCTCAGTCAACCAATATAATATATATATATATATATAAGACATCTCCCAACGAACCGCACAAAAATAGTAATACAACAATGAAATCTAGTGAAGAATCGTACATTCAGAATATACATGACCCCTCCAAGCTCACGTCGATCCAACTGCCTTAACAGACCGGCGTTTGAGAATAATATTTTCTTCAATGCCAAAGCAAGCATGGAGTCATATTTTGCTTTTTTTTTTTGCTTGTTTTGTTACCCCTCACCATCCCCCGCATGTCCTGTAGTTCCTTCACTTGACGTATATTTTGACCTCACCGCTATCATTCACGTCAAGGACAACATCGAAACTCAAAAGAAAAAACACGCGGAAAAAAAAAAAAAAACAGAGGTTGTGACGTTGGCATTAATATGGCACGCCTCCATTATGCTTTAGAGAAATATAACTAAGCGCTGTACCTGTTAAGCTTTTAAATAAGAAATAGTTCTGAATACGTGGTTGTTTCTGTTGTTGCTATCGTTGTTTTTGCAAACGGAAAGTATATAATTTTCTATTTTATCTTTTTCTTCTTCACTTTCTTCATCACCTCGACGCATACTGTCCCCCCCAAGAGAGGCATTTAATGAATCGTTTGTTTCATGCATCCCTTTATTTACCTGAGGAACTTCAGAAGACACACGCTTCTGTGTACGAACTCCCTTGAATGTATGTCGTAAATCAGGCGCACTCTGCTCTTGCCTCTGTGTTGAAGACTGCACACGGGGAGTGACCAAATCTACTCTTTTCGTACCGTTGCCAAAGGCCGGATCCTTTGCATCGAATGCAACTGTAGGCGACCTCGGTGCGGGCAGTGGCAGGCCGGCGCGATGGAGTACATCACAATATGCCTCAAATGCTTCATCCGTGTAAGGTGTGAAAAGCGCATGCGATATAACGGGAACGGCCACTGTACAGATAAGGATAATCACGACATGGACTCCGCACATCCAACATATCACCAAAGAACTAATGCAGTGTAAGGCTGTCAATGCAATAACGATGAACTTACTTCCTCGTGATCGTGGATCTAAGGAATCCTTGTCGTTACTATAAGACTTATTTGGATTGCCGAATGCGATTCTCTTCGAAAAGTGAACTGCAAGACTTCCAATAACAATCAATGCATGGGGAGGGGAAAAAAACATTCCTGCGAAAACACAGACTGCTGCCAAATTAAGGTAATTCCGTGCAAACCATAGAAGATTGACTAGAAGTCTTGTGATGTACATTTCCTGAATGGGCCAAGAAGGTTTTACAAAAAAACATGTTGGAGTGCGCTGAGGTTGATTCCAAGAATATTCCCACAAGATCGAAAGAATGGCAATCAAACTGACAGGCTGTGCAGACACTTCGAGAGACGCGTCTTTCACCAGTGCAGCTTCTGGAA
The DNA here is from genome assembly GCA_030849725.1 of Trypanosoma boissoni. Taxonomy (NCBI): domain Eukaryota; phylum Euglenozoa; class Kinetoplastea; order Trypanosomatida; family Trypanosomatidae; genus Trypanosoma; species Trypanosoma boissoni. The sequence goes on along the minus strand of JASANW010001434.1, from coordinate 139,560 downwards.
AAAAAATCTCAAGAGGACTTTGACCAGACATATGCTTATATATATATAAGCTCTAAAAAGGTATAAACTATATTTTACGCTCAGCTTCCAACTCTTCAAAAATCCTATATATTTGCGCAAGAATAATGTGTTCCAGTGTAATATTAATACACCGATTATTTCGTTTTTTTTTTTTTTCTGGAAGAGTGTATGATTGATAGTCTCAGAACTGCCTGATACTAAACTCTACCTATTTTTCTAGACACAAAAGTGTATATTAAATAAGCTGTAAAGAAAAAAAAAAAAAATAACCAAAATGGGAAAAATGATAATATATCAATTACACAAACTTACACACACACAACTTTTATAGTTGAAAGACTAACTAAATTCATATCCCGTACGTACAGCACAGATCCCACAGACCCCAACGAAGGAATTAACTCTCATTGATATGTTGATTGAACAAAGAAGCAGTGACTAACAGTTGAATTGCTGCAGCATCTCTTGCAGTTGACGTGACGACACTTTTCGCTCTCTGATAGTGTCCGACGCGAGACCTTTACTCTCTAACAACAAGGCTATGCGCAGAGCAAGCAGGTGCTTGCACATCCACGCCTCCTGACGTCGAATACCTTGGTAACCGTACGCCCCGCAAGGACAGTAGTAAGGGGAAAGCAGTTTGTGCTCACCCACGTAATAGAGGCAACGACTTTGCCCCGTGTTCAGCCCGTCGCATGCAACAAAGCGAGTGATCGACTCCACACCGTGAAGTGCGATTCCGATCGCAGATGTGAAAACGCGCCCATGAATGAGCTGCAGTGGCGCAAGGACCTCCTCGAGCGTCACAGAAGACTGTACATGGTGATGCGTGCGCTGTGCCTCGAGGTGCTCCGCGTAGCGCTCAAGAGTTAGGTCTGTGAGAAGCGCAGGATATCCACTAGAACTGTGCGGAATCATGCAATACCTGTTTTTGCCGAAGATGGACTCTTTTGGCTTCATTGTTTTTTTTTTTTTTTTAATGACATATTTTTTCAAAACGTACAGAAAGTACAAATAATTGTGCATCCGGTAAAAAAAAAAATAATAATAAAAAAATATATATTCTTTTTTGGATCAGTATGAAGTGCACCATGACCTATTACCCAAGGCTATTAATATTATTATATCGGGTGGGCCTTGTTCTTCTTTTTTTTTTCCTTTTCTTCAAACTGACCGCCCTCACTATCATCTGATTATCGTCTGCGACGCCTTTGCTGCGACGGCGGCTTTGCGTCGTTTCGTTGACGCTCTTCGCGCCGCTGCCTCTCCTCGTTGCGGTGTCGCTCCCCGCGCCGCTCTCCGCCCCTCGCCTGGGACTGGTGTTTGCCCGAGGCGCCTTCGCCGGGCGAGTGGCGGCGCCGCTGCCGGCCGCGGCTGCCGTCGCGGCGGCGACTGCTCGAGCGGCGCCTTCGCCTGCCGCTGGAGTGGCGGCGCCTGTGGCGGCTGCCGCTCCGCCGCCGCTTCGCCCGCCGCTCCTCCTCGTCGCGCTCCTCCTGCTGCCGCCGCTTCCGCTGCAGGTCGCGCAGGTCCTCGAAGTGGAACTCCTCCTCGACGGGCCGCTCCGCGCGGGGGGGCGCGGCCGCGGGGGGCGGAAAGTTCAGGACGGACTTGAGAACGTCCAGCGGACTGCACGGCGGCGGGGGAGGCGCCATGGGCTCTGTTTGCTGTTGCTGTGCTGCTGCGGGTGCGGCGCTAACCGGTGGAGGCGCTACGACAGGAGAAATGGGTTTGGCTTCGGCGGGTAAGGCGACTCCGGTGGCTGGCGCTCCCACAGCAGGGGCCGCCGCAGCGGCGGCCTTCTCCGCTATCATCTTCTCCGATGCGTACGATGGCTTAGGGCGTCTACTAACAGTCCTTTCAAGGTTATCACTCTCAGAGCTCAGAGCTTGCTCCACACGCGTATGATATAACTGCAGCAATTCTGTGAGTCGAGACATCTCAACACCAAAGGCTAATGTCCAATCCTCAGGGAGACCGGTAACTGTTGCCGGGCATGTTGCCCAAATGGCACACAGTGCCAGTTCGTGAGCGTCCAGCGCACAGAACTCGACGAAACGAGGGATGTCATTCAGCCAGCACACCGAATCTTCCAACCACTTCCTCAAAAGCGGATTAGCAAACGAAGAACGACCAATCCGCAACGAAGAACCTTGCTCCTCGCCGTTGTTGTTGGAACAAAAACCATTACAATTATCATCACCTTCATTACCACCATCATCATCAACAAGAACGCCAAGAAATAGTATGGCATATTTGATCGGACACTCCACAAAAGTCTGGAAGCCCAGGGCATGCAGAACCACTTCTTCTGCATCAAGAACGCATAGCTTGAAGTCTTCGTAGCGCTCAGGTGGCGGTTGAAGTAATTCTATTACCGGCTCACCACGTCGCCTCTGGTTAAGGCGCATAAAAACACTCACAATAAGACGAATGCGAGTAGATGGGTCTTCAATTTTTGTTGCGATGAGAACACATGCCGCGACAAGGTACGTGATGTCATCATGTTGTTTCAGGTGATAAACAGCGTAGTCAAGTGGAGCAAAGAGATCGCAAATGCCAAGAACACCGGACGGCTTCTCCATTCCCACACTATCGGGCACGACGTATGTGGATGTTTTTGGGGTTGAAAGGTCATCGCTTTCAGTGCAACTGTAATCTCCGCGTCGCGTACGTACTTCTTCTGCAACACTCTGGAAGCGCTGAAAAAGAATGGCTGCTCGGTACGTGACAGAAGGTGTTGTGCGAAGAAGAAAACAACTTGTGCGGATAAGATCAACACCATACGCACAGTAGCTGCTCCGCGCATCGTCAAACCAATCACTCAAGGAAGCCATATCTATTATTATTATACTTGACACACTATATCCTTATTAAGTAACTCGTCTGCCAACTTGCTGGTTTTATGTATTGAAGAAAGCTCAAATAATAAAAAAAAAAAAAGTGCATGAGTAAATCGAAGAATCACTCGGAATTGAACACAGCCGTACACACAAATGTAGATTCGGAAAAAAAAAATACGACGGGCTTCCATAATAACACCATCTATATCATACTTGGCTATGGTTTCCCACTTTACTTGCCATTAGCATCAAAGTAAATATCAGAAGAGCCCAATAACACCACTTCACAATTTTCTTCTCCTCTTTTTTTTTTCTTCTTCTTCTTCTTCTTTCCACCTCTCCCCTTAAAGGTCACCATCTGGTCCTTCGCTATCCGGAATAGACCCCCCCTTCTCCTTTTGCCGCAACAATGAACCTATCTCCGCGAACTCTTCATCGCTAAGGTCACGGACAGCTGGATCAATGTGCGCAATAGATTCGCGGTCACCAGACATCAAACCCTTCTGCATCTTCTCAACCTCCTCACGAGAAAAGATATCGTGACGCTTCTTGTCCTTTCTTTCCATCTGATCCATCATGCGCTCAACCTCCATTTCCTTTGGGTCAATTTCCTCCGGCACGTCCTTTTCAATCATCGCGCGCATCCGCACGTATTCACTAGACGGAAGTTCCTCTCGTTGCAAGCAAAAATGCGAGGAACCACATGCCTCTCGGACAAATTCATCACTATCTTTAAACTTTGTGACGCGTAACAACTTTGCTGGCATGTCATCCATGTCATCGTCGTCAAAAACCGCTTCGCATGCCTCTGTGACAGTTGAGCACGTACGCTTGCACTTGCAATCCACCGGCAGCTCCGTGAGCTTCAGAATTGGTTTTTTCGCATCGATGGCAAGGCGCCGAATCCATTGGCCGCTGGAAGAAAGAGGAATGCACATTTCCTCAAGGACCGTCAGCACATCATCCTCCGACACACGAACTCGCGTTGTAACGCTCACGTCAAAGAGCTCCTTGACTTTAGCGTAGGCACGACTCATGGCATACCAGCAGACACCACATTGAATGTTTTCGACCACTTCGCGGGGAAATGGTTCACTTAAAGGTTTTTCCTTTTTGGCGTATGTCTCAAACGTTGTAAGACATAAGGAAAAAAAAGCAAAAAGTGCGACCCAGCGCATGATGCTACTGCTGCTGCTGCGGTCTCCCATCGTTCACTCTCTCGGGTATCTAACTGAATAAAAACAAAACAAAACAAAAAAAAAAAACAGAAATGAAAAAAAAAAAAAAAAACCCCAAACGTTTGTCAACAAGTAGAAGAAAAAAATTATGCGATCCAAAAACAACTCACATAAACAGAAGAGAGTTTCGTGTAATTTTTTTTTTTTCTCAAAATGTGCCTTCTCCCACAAGCAACAGCACCACAAAGATCAACACCGGCACATAGACAGACACAAGGTGTCTAAATATCTTTTGCTTTTGAAATTCTTTTGGCTCTTCTCTCTCTCTCTCGCTCTTTCTTTCTTTCTTTCTGCAAGTGCCTCACGACGGGGGCGACACTTTCCGCTCAAACTGCTCACTGATGCGGCGGAGCCCATCGGCGTACAAACTCTGTGTGCGCTGAAACTCCTCGTCATCCGCGACGTCATTGAAGTAATAATACACAACCGTTCGCAGCCAGTCGGGAATGTTATCATGTCTTGCCAGGCGAATGGCATAGCGATTCAATGTATGATTCAGTGGCTCCGTCGCCTGCAGCAGTTTAGACTCCAAGTCCACCAAGCGACGCACTGGCGATATGTGTGAGGCGTCTCGCACGGCATCTTTTACCACACTCCCAAATCGACTTGCCGCGAGTGGATTCTCTTTGAATGTCTCAAGCGCCTGTGCGCCCTGCGGCTGCGGAGAAGCGGACACGTAACCACTGAGCAACAGCTGCAGCTCGTCCCGCGACTGTGCAACGCGCGCGACTGAGACCGCCCGCGCCTCTGCGCTTTCTGCTGCATCGCGCTGCATAGCGTGCGCGTCAAACTCAATCATCTTTGCGAGAACTTTCGCCGCCGCCGGGGCCATGTCCGGTGCGTGATCGCCAAAGCCGGCGCAAACGAAAGAATTAAACGCGGCACCGTTGTGCGACACGAGCGGCACGCCATCAGGAGTGCAAGCGCACACATATCGCGCAGGTGTCACCGTTTCTGCGCGGGATTCGTGAACAAGCGGGACATCAATCCCACACTTTGCGCGAAGATGTGTTTCCATACGCCGCAGCACGGCTGTCGCCGCCGAGGGCTTTACCGTTGGCGTTGTCGTATCAAATGATAAGAGGCCCTGCAGTAGTGTATCGTCGCCAGCGCGGTACGCAAGCAAATGACTGCGCGGCTCAAGTGCAACCAAATCAAACGGTGCCGGAAGCGCATGACGCAATGACAAACGTGCGCTTGCACCGGTAGTTTCTTCGTTACTTGTGTTCTTATGGTCTTCGCGAATCGCCACACCAGAGCCACTCAGTCCAATGATCGGCATTTGAGAAGAGGCCCACGTGAGTGGCCCGGTACCTGCGCCAGCGGCGAGGACCACAATGTCAAACCTTCTGTTTGTGTACACTTCGCGGCCATTTTCGTTACGAGCAAAGCGCAACGTTGAGGCAACTTCTGTGTCATAGCGCAGGCATGTCTCGTAATCCAATAGCCGTTCACCAAGAGCAAATCGAACACCATATCTTTCTTGTGATATCTTTGCCAACTCCGTTGTCCAGCCGACAGGGTCGATCATCACTGGTGAAGCGTCTGCCGTTTGCAGAGGTGTGATTTCGCCTTCTCCCTGACGAATACCAACGGAAACGTTCCTACGCAGAATATAAGTGTCAAGGCTTTTGTGCCTTGTCGCAAGGTCCTCGACAACACGAAGACTGAGTCGCGACAGGTTCCCTGTAATGCGCATCACGTCTTCACCGCTAAGCGTACCCCACCGGCGCGCCCACAACCAACGATGGACAGCGGCGGAGAAACATGTGCGCCAGGTGCCTTCGGAAAAGGCCATGTCGAGAGGAGTAAAGGACAATGTGCCGCGTAGCAGCTGGCGCGCTATGCGCATGGACTGCAAGTACGGATAGACAACGCCTACTCCGACAAAAGGTAAGGCGTATTGGGTTTCACCCATAGCTACGGCGTCGGATTGGTCGAAAACTGTCACACGAAATCCAAGCTGGGCAAGTTCATACGCCACATGCACACCTGCAATGCCAGCACCAATGACAGCAGCCGTTGGGGAAGAAATGTCAAAGTCCCGCAGCACATCGTTTGCAGCAGAAACGGTATCTCTGGAGTCTATGTTACGCGAACTCTTTACCCCCATTCCCAGTCTTACCACTTCGCGTCAATATATGTGATCTGTAAATGAATGAAATAGAAGGATTGTATGTGAGGCGTTTCCAACCTGAACTACTTTCTTGTTTCTTTTTTTGTTTTTGTTGTTCTTAGCTCAGCAGGCGCACCCCTAAAAACAAATAACAAGAGAAAAAGATTAGAAAAAAAAAAAGTGTATGTTAACTTCTCATTTAGTGAAGAAATCCGTTTTAAAAATGTATTAATATCACAGTCAATAGTCAGCTGAATGACTAGGATACTGAGTTTATTTTCACAAAGTGGGTCACAAGGAAAAATGTGCCGCTGCGTGTTTTTTTTCTTTATGATTTTCCTTCTTCCTTTTAATTACACGATCCGAGGAAAAAAAAAAAAGAAGACAATAGACGTAAAAATGCAACCTTAATCAGCAGGATTCTTACGGCAGGAGTCTTCCATTATATAAGAAAAAAAACAAATATAAAAACAAAAAAAAAAAAACTAGCCTCCACTCACTGCAAAGGAGCCAGAAAAGATGGTGCTGCATCGCGTAGCCAATCTTCCTGTACGACTGAGACATCTTTCATGTATCGCTTTGTGGTGCGAACGACACTGTTAAAGATGACTAACGCCGGCTTCTTTCTCTGCGTAAATAGCACAGATGAAGGGTGAAGATGTACCACCTGCTGGCCCACGATCGTTTGGTAGTATCCGATCTTTGCATTGTAAAAGGCGCCATTAAGAAAGTATCCACTACAGAGTGCACGACGAAGAAGCTCAAAATACGTGAAGCCTCCAATTTCTCCACTATTTTCAGCTATACCTTTCATCTGACGGTATTTCTCAAGAATATCTTCATCCCCATTCAATCGCGGGTGCTTTCGGTTGCCATTGGCATTCAACTTTCCTGCGCCGAGTGTCTGAGGCACAAGTGTGTGCAGCAGAGACTGATCATCCTTTTCGTTGAGAATATTTGAGAGTTGTACCATCACATCTTCAGCCTTTAGTAGTTGACGCTGGTTAATGCTGTTGGATTCACACCATAAGCCGCGTTGGTCTCGCGGAGTGCGCTTGTAACTTTGGTAAATGCTAATCAAAGTTGCATGGTCTCCTGCTGCCTTTGCAAAGGCTGCCTTGCACTTGTCGGCACCACTTTTAGCCTCACGAGATGTGAGGAATAGATTCTCTGTGCTTGTCAGGGCGATAGCAGTGACGGCGTCTTGTTCGACTCCTAAAGCCTTTCCTGCAAGAAGAACCATCGCAGCTGTGGGTTCAATCGGGAAGTCTGTTATGCGCTTGCCGAGTGGCGTGATGTGACCATCGCGGTCCAGTGCCCCCAGTAAAATAAGCGTTTCCTCCGCTTTCAAAACCGCCCGGGGGTTCGGCATATCCATAAACTCAAAGTCCATGATGCGCTGGATGCCAAGGCTCTTCATCTGTAGTACAACACTAATAAGCGAGCTACGACAAATCTCCGGCACTGTATTCTCTTCAAGAGACTCAAAGCCCTGTGCCGTGTAGAGACGGAAACACTTTCCTGATGTCATACGTCCTGCACGACCAGCACGTTGTGTTGCCTGTGCTCTGCTCACGTCCACCTCTGTTAAGATCTCCATTCCTGTTTTGCTGCTGAAATGTTTGGCCTTCACGACTCCGCTGTCCACAACATACTTTATACCCTCTACGGTAATGGATGTCTCAGCAATGTTTGTGGCAAGAATCATCTTACGGGTCCCTGGTGGCGCAGGGTCAAACACTGAGAGTTGTTGCTCATACGGCATCGCGGAGTAAAGAGTGAGGACAGAAAAATCTCCCACAGTATTGGGCAACATCTTTATGCGCTGTTCAAGAATCCGTTTAGCATCTTCAATTTCTTCCTGACCAGTGAGAAAGCAAAGCACATCCCCTGGTTCTTCATTCTCGTGAATCTGCAAAAGCGTGCTTACAGCAGCTTCCACATAATCAGCCTGTGGCTCAAGAGTGTGATATACTGTCACAGGGTACGTGCGTCCGTGAACCACTCCAATCGGCGCGTCCCACCAAAACTTTGAAAAGTGCTCAGCATTGAGAGTTGCAGACATAACTATAATGCTCAGAGTGTTCTTCCGACGTCGCACAATATCCTTGAGCAAACCAAAAAGCACATCGCCGTGCAGTGTACGTTCATGAGCCTCATCAAGGATAAGACAACGGTAGTGCTTCAGATCCGGATCCGCTTGAATCTCACGTAGAAGAATACCATCCGTCATGTACTTAATGAATGTGTTTTGGCTACACGTGTCGTCAAAACGCACGGCGTATGCCACCTCAGATCCAACGTTGCAGCCGCGCTGCTCTGCGACATGGCGTGCAATACTAACAGCGGCAACACGGCGAGGTTGCGTGCAGCCCACAAAACCCCTCCGCTCCTCTGGTTCTTTTGAGACAATACAGTCCCAAATGAACTGCGGGATTTGTGTAGTTTTACCGGAGCCGGTTTCACCAACAATCACCACAACATTGTGGCGTCGCACCATGCACACGATTGCATCTTGTGCCTCCACAACAGGAAGTTGTACAACTACTCTCTGAGATTTTGTCATTAGCCTGGTCGCAAGGCAGTATATATATATATACAAAGAAAGAGAGAGAGAATTTAATTTGCCCAGAGCGAATACAACCGTGAGAAAAAGAGCACGCACTCTCTAATAATCCCCTGGCACCTTAAAAAGTCTTTCCTGCCGGTTTTGGTTGACTTTTGTAAAAACAAAACAGAAAAAAAAAAAGAAAAAATTTTTTTTTTTTTTGAAAACTACCTAACAAAACTAGTTAACTAAAACCACTTAATAGCACGAGTTTTTTTTTGTTTTTTTTAAAAAAAAAACTACCCAAGCAACCTTTTCTTCATTGCAATTATAGTTCCATCTCGATTAATAAAGCCCAATAAACTTAACGACGATAGAATGTCTCATGCACGTAGAGAACTTTTTCTTCGCCCGTGCTCACATCGTATAATGTTGTCACCATATTATTAGAAAAAGGTACGGTGCAATGGAGTGTCAACCCAAGCACCTCCACGTTACCGGGCCCACTAGACCCGGGAACTCTTTCCGGGCGCCACACAGTCGTCGGCATTCGCACCTCACTTTGATAGCGAACGGATCCACCGCCGGCACCAGAGGTCACAAAGTCTGTCCCGTTGAGGTGATGCAATTCAAGAATGTGGTCGTCACCGTTTAAATACATATTTATTTTGTGATCACTAATGAAAGGTAGAATACGTTTGCGAAACGGTAGATTACGGGCCTTGTTCGAGCCGTGCAACGAACCTGAGAAAACAGACTCGTGGTTTACCACTAATCTCCAACGATGATTTCCGCCAGTTTTTCGGGAAGAAAAGAACTTACTCCCTCTTTTTAACTGTTGTTTCCAACTAGAGACGTGGTAGCTATTCAACACAAAAATATCTAACACATCAAAGGACATCCATTCTTTTTTCGAACCACTCACTTTCCCAAGAAGAGGTATGCTAATACCATAATATGAATCTGGTAAAAACCATCTAGGGTGTTTCTTGCCGTACTCTACCTGGTGCTTTACATCATTTCCCAAATCATGATTACCAAGAGAAACCAAAAACATCACATTCCGAAACACCTCGTCTGAAAACGGATCTTCAAAGGTTCTCTTCCACGCCGGATGATCAGCACTAGAAACGCCTCTTGGGTAAAAGTTATCCCCAGTAAAGACGATATATTTCACCCAGTTACGTTCCATTAGGCGCTGCAGTTGCTTAATGACCTCCGCTTGATCCTTACTTGGCGAACCCCAGTCACCCACTGTTGCAAAGCATATGGGCGGTGTCGACGGGGTCAAATCAGGGAGACTCGCAAGAAAATCAAAACGAATAAGACACCTCTGGGCATCAAGTTCAAAACTAGGAATTTGAAAAAAGGCATTCTTCACCTCCGGACGAATTCGGCACGAAAGGTGCAATGGTGGCAATGTTACTTCAATACGCTGTGTTTTTTTCTTTGAAATTACCTGACTATTGGATGGAAGCTTTCGTACGGGCTGTGGAACTTGAGTACTACAAGTCTCACAGACAGCAAAATGCACAACAAGTTCCTCCATTACTTCAATAACTAATGTAACTTGGTGAGCGAAATGCCCATTTAAACAGGAAACGGCGAAAGCGTCGAAGAGTGGATGAACTGTGCATCCTGGTGGAGCCTCTACAATGTTTCCCCAAGAACCAAAGAGATAGAAATGCGTCTCATCTGATTTCATGTCCACATTTTCACGCATAAAGTGTTTCCAAGATACCAATCTTTGCGAATATTGGTAAGGAGTAAAATTTATAATCGTGAATGCAAATATGATAAAAAAGACAAAAGTTAACAGACATCGAGAAAATAAGCTCCATAGACAAATATTCTTCCTTCGATTATAAACATGTTTAAGGTTGCACCGGCAAATTGACTGCATCTTCATTGATAACAGTTACCCAGGAGCTACACTGTCGGGGGGGGGGGGGGACCCCGCTTTGTCCTCTGTTCTGCGCTTGAATTACAGATATATATATATATATATATATACGTAAGTAGTAAAAAAAAAAAAAAAAACACACACAAACAAAAAAAAAAAAAGAATGAATTAAAAAAAGAAAAAAAATTGCGCAAAAAAAAAAAAAAGATAGTGGTAAAAATAATAATACACTTAAAAAAAAAAAAAAACTAATCAGTGAAAAAAAAAAAAACAATGTTTCCTCGTTTCATTTATCCTTATGTGTTGATGAAAGATAAAGTGTGCATTTGGAGAGACAGTTCTCAGCTACAAATCGAAGCGATATCGCCACCAAACTGTAACTCTTTAGGCGTATTTCCAAAAAAGTGCTGAAATTGATACGCAGTATATGCGAAAAAGGGTATATCCACCGGCTGCAGACGAGCCCATTCAGCCCGGGCAGCGTCGCCCATTGGTGTCTTCGCCTTCAGAGCTGTTGACAGTAACTGATGTCCTGGATAGGTAGCCTCTGCCCACTGCTCGCCGAGAGCTAATGAAAGTGTAATGGGGATCGTGCGGCCGCGCATCAAACGCGGTATACGGTCATGGAACATTCGCCAGAATATGTATAGCGGCGGCATAATAATAGCCGTTGGAGCCAAATACATCTGATACTTCATAAAACGGTATGCGGTCCAAAACTGTAGTTCATCCTGAGTGCTCGGCAGTTCATCTTCAACACATATGTGACGACAGTTATCCATAAGGATTTTAATATTCCGCATCTTCTCCCGTGTATGTCGCTCACTAGGAATGGGAAAGAGTGGAACGCGGTAGCGAAGTCCCTCCGCTCCCTCCCAGCTACGCAGCACAGGATCGTACGCCCCAGGGTTCTCGTCCTCGAGTGTCGCCGCCTTGAAAGATGTTTGCACATTTCCAAGGATCACCTGTGCGAAGTCTACGATAAACCCGGTAAAGGCGCTCGACAGATCAAAAAGAGAGGGGATGTTTTCAATACCAGTGTTATAGTGCGACATGGCTGCCTATAACGTTCTGTAAAAAGAAAAAAAGGTACAAAAGTCTTTTCTGCCTTTTTTCCTTATCGTTGAGATAATTATATATGTATATGTACATACAGAGAATAATAAGAGCGAAAAAAAAAAAATAACACTTAGAAATCGACCTAGAATAACAACAACAAGAGCAAATAGCAATCAATGCCGCGACAGCGCACAACTATATAAAACTAACAACATGGAAAGCATAATATATCACTCTCCCCAACCTCAATAAAGAAAACAGAAGGCGAAGAGAGCAAGTTATAACCTGGAACAACAAGGCACTAATCTTCGTCACTTCGTGAATTGAGCTTTAGCAGTACTAGTCTCCTGTCGCCATCCTTCATTTTTTGAAGATACTCCCGTTTGTACTGATGAATGCGTAGGTACTCCGTGCGAGAAGGCTTCTCAAAAACATGGGGTGCCTTATCTTTGAAGCGCCGTTCAAGATCTGTGCGATTTTTCATAGACAATCGTGTATAGCTCTCCGTTAATGACGGCTTCGCTAGTCGAACCTGATCATTTGGACGGTTGAAAGCATATGCACGATCCATGCGCTGAGCAGCCACCTCAGCTATGTGAATCATCTCATCACGTTTATCTGAGCAGCGCATTTCCTCACATATCTGCGAGGCGCGGAGTAAAATAGCCGCAGCGTCCGGGTGTGAGTGGGAACAAGCCTGTGCAAATCGTGCACAGCCATCGACGTACTGCAAAAACGTATCTTGATCCGGCTCCGGCAGTTCGTCAAAGACGCCCACCTGACCAGACAGTCGCATTTCGCTAAAGCATTCCAACGCCTGTAGGAGCAGTCGAGCCTTGTCAAAGCCACGATTCCCATCCTTGACCTTCCATCTCGATCGCATGATGCCAACGATTGCGTTGAGCCGCTCTCGCGGAGGCAAATCTGCCAGGCGATTTGTGGAGAAGAGAAAAGCATCCTTCTTTGAATCCTGGGCGTACTCAGCAAAGCACTCGGTGGCCTCTCGCTCATGTCCTACTTCGTGTACGAGCTCATAATTGTTACCCGCCGTAAGAAACCAATTTCTCGCAAAGCGTTGTCGATCCCTTACAAGGCTCTTGTACCGTGCGTGTGGGTACTGATGAAGATTCTTCAACCCAGCACGCTGCATCGCAAGCGGAGAGCCCCCGGCACTGAGCCCTTGGGCCTCAGCCCAAAGCGACGACGACGGCAGTGCGCCGGTCGACAGGCGCTTCCACATGTTAAGGTAATATTCCGCTTTACTTCACTCAGCGGCTTTGTTGAATAATTATCATAATATGTGAATATATACATATATATATATATATATAGAGAGAGAGAGAGAGAGAAAGAGAAAGATAGATAGATAGGCAAGAAAAGAAGGATGACACGGCGACAACAACAAAATACACCATGCTAGAAATGCACACGCACACACACACACACACAGACGTACACAGAAATAAAGCATCAATAACTTCATAGAACAAACAAACGGGTTCTTACCACTAAAGCAATCGTCAAGGCAACGTATCACTTTCTCACCATTCCGTCTGACCTTTTTTGACAGCACGCGTGATAGCCACCTTCGCACTGCCCTGTGCCTTCCGCATAGTTTTCTGCTTCCGCGCGTACGATGGTTCATTCGCACGTGCCTCCTTCTTTTCCTTCACGGTTTTTTCACGATTCTTTGCTCGTGCTTCGTGAAAGCGTTTGTCGTCATACTTTGTGCGAGGACGGCGCGCTGTTGCGGCGTTCACATTGCCAGAAGGCAAAGCTGCTGAGGCATTGTCTGGACGGACAGTATTATTATCCGAATCTGATGAATCCGAGTCATCATCACGCGCGTAGCCGCGAATCTCCGGTAATTCCTGTGCATCATCAAACTCATCCTCGTACATAAACTCTGCCAACATGCGTGTCTTTTCCCTCATGGTCTCGTCCACAGCAAACTTTTCATCCTCACCGCCACCTTTTTTGTCTTCACCGCGGTGGAGGGTTGAGTACATGAGATCTTCTGGAACTGTAGCAAACGCCGCCGCATCTTCGTCACTGTCCCATCCGGCATTGTTGATTGCCTCGTATAAATTATCTCCAATCAGTAAGTTCATATCCACCTCCCCTAAACCTTCATCATCGTAGTCGGCCAAAGTAACATGTACCGCCTGTGGCTTTGCTTGCTCCGGTTGAGATTTTACGTCCATGTTTTTCGTCGGAGATGTTAATGCTGCCGGTGTGGATACTTGTGGTACGCATGATGAACTCGTTAGTTGGGAAAGAAGATGCGGTGGAATATTTTCAACTGATGCATCAAGAATAAACTGTTGTACGTCTCCGTTGTAGTAACGCAGTGCCGACTCAATGCCGTCAATGTTAAAGTGTGGCATAACGTCGAGCACAATGTTTACCGCCGGATCACTCGAAACGGGAGCAGCAACCACAGCCACAGGCTCTTCAGGAACATCTGTTGGCTCTGCATTTGTAGTGCACTCCTCAACGATTCCAGCAATGGCACGCAGAATAGACTCCTCAGACGCCCCTAGTTCATCAGCCTCGGCGGCTGTCACAAACTTCTTGTCGAGAAGCACATCAATATGAAATCCCTGCTGAACAAGTTCAAGAAGAAGAAGTTCAAAGTACCGCGGGCGGGACCCAATGAAACCCTCAGCAAAGTCAGTGCTGTCCGGAACCGGCTCCGAGAGATTGCGCAGAACCTTTCCCACATTCCGGTCCCCCGAAGTGTCCTCTGGCGGACTCAAAAGCGCGTGCACTAGCGCTGTCAAAGAGCGATTTCGCTTGAAAAGCATCTGTGCGGGTGGGGCATCGACTTTTTGCTGTATATACCCGACAAGAGCTTCGTATGCCGTCTTTACAGGCCGTTCGACACAGTGTGATCGTGCATTGGTAGATCCATTGTCGTACGTGCGGAAGAGCACCAAGACAGTTGCGGTGTTCACAGCAGCGTTCACAATGACTGAATTCGCCTTTGACAACCGCTCACGATAGCTTGACAGTGCAGTGCATGTTAACATAAAGTGTTGAAGAACCGGTGAAATTAAATCAACGACAACGCGCAAACCCTGCAACACACGTGAGAGATTCAAGTAATCAGCAACAACTGGCGCCGTATGTAGCAATGCCCATAAATGCTTTACGTGACGATATGTCTGTTCAAAAAGCGGCAAAACGTCACCTGCGAGGCGCTGATGCCGCCCGCGCGGCAAATCTCGTACACAACGTACACCTAATCGTGCCGTCGCGTCACACCACGACGCGGCAAGTCTTTTCACCTCGCATAAGTACACAGGATAAAGCAAAATAAGCGAATTTAGGGTTGCAGCCGCAATGCTCCCATTGATACGAAGCAAAAGCAGAGAAACAGACATGAGCAGTGTTGGTGGGATGAGCACACCAATAAGCTTTGCAATCTCAATGATGTTGACTCCGGCTCGAAGCGCGACACCATTTGTGGTTGCCAGGCGAACCAATACAGTGGCGAGAGCCAATTCGTCTTTGCGCTTCACGAGGCGACGCGCAGCCAGAGATGCAGAGCTGTGGGCAGTGTCAACGGCGGCAACAAAATTGCGCAGCACTAGTGGTAAGTCCGCATGGTTCGCGATGGTAGTCCAGAAGGTACGATTGTCGGACTCAGCGAGGAGACCCATTTCCCGCCATGTCTTTTCAGACACATCTGTGGAGCGAAAAAAAGTACTACTGATCGCACCATCTGGATCAGGAAAGATGTCCCAAGGTGTTCTCAACATTCCCCTCTCAGGGATATTATATGTCGTCTCCTTTTTTTTTTTTTTTGAAGTTGTTTGGTCCTCAGCTAAACTTTTTTGGTCGTTAATAAAGAAAAACAAACACCTTTATAAGGGAAGCGCAACAACAAAAAAAGCTAAATGTTTCTTTCTTATCCCAATACAAACTCAAAAAAGTGTACCAAAAAATAAAAATAAAAACATGCACTGTATTAAAACCAACGGAAAGAGATTTTGAACAAGGGACAAGCGTGAAATGTGGAGAGCAACAGTGAAAAAAATTGTTTCAAAGATGCATTGAAAGTTAACCAACACAACCTCTGACACAAGATATAGAAAACAATAGCGACGACAAAAACCAATACTCAACAACAACAACAACAAGTGAATAACCATTGGTGGTTTTCAGATTATAGAGGCGCCACGAATGGCACTGTCAAGTTCCCTCACTGTTGAAACGCTTAAAAAACTCCCACCCGCAGCTTCCCTCTCCCCACCCCGCGCATCCTTCACATCACCAGGCAACTCGCTGATAACACGCACCGCCACACTTGGAAAATCTCGCTCCAGCAACTGAGCCACATGACCAGTGACTTCGCTCATGAGGAGTGCCACCGGAAGGGAGCCGCCCCCTTCGCAAAAAGTGTGCATTTCGAGCAGCGACTCTCCATTGGCACTACGAGTGAGCGCGACAAAGGCGCGCAAAAGCACATTCGACTCCGCGCGGCCACCACCGCCGCCGACAGCGTGGCTGGCGTCTGCGTTTGAGTTCAACCACAGCGCTTGCCCATACATCGGCGCGGTGGGATCCACGTATGGGTTGATGCGACATGTGAGCAAAGGAAAAAAGTCCAATGGGACATCCCGCAGGCCAAGCAGACACGAAGCGGCGAAGTATCCATGCAACGCACTATCAGAGGAACTGGCGAGGCGACGTGCGCAACAAACAAGCTCACGTGGACACTCAGACTCAATAAGGGCTGGTAACACAAACTCTAGATGATTGGTTAGTTCCCACTTCGGGACCGACGCGGAATCATCTTCCTTTGTCATCGAATTAAAAAACTTGCCTGCTACTCCTACCGAGTTATTCGTTGGTATGCACTCTGGTGCGGCCACTGCACCGTCTGCACTTGGCTTGCTAAGACAAAATGAGCTGTTACACTCATCAATATTCATATCCCCTTTAGGTAGCGTCTGTGAGGCCAGTGGTCGGCGACTGCGTCGTACGAATGCTGTGTCAGAGTGTAACAAAAGTAGAGCAAATATTTCTACGGTGATCGGAGGGACGCGGGGAAGTCGAATCCGCGGCGTAAGCACATAGAGGATCGACTGCGAGAAAACACCGCGTGCTGCATCGTTGCATGCGTCTAACCGGCGACATGCATTTAGATCAATTCCTGTGAGTAATTTCCCGCGGTCCTCGCGCTGATCCCGCGCGTAACTAGCGTAGAGATAAACTGTGGCCTGCGCCCGCTCAATAAGAAAAGGGTAGAGACATATACAGCTCTCACGCCCGGGCAAGCCTTTCGATGGGCAATAAAAGAGGGCAATCTCACCAGTAGCCGCAATCTGCTCAAGGACGGCAAGCAAGTGCTCCTTACCCAGAGCGCCAAAGGCGTACATGTCTCGCCAAAGATTTTCAAAGTATAGAAAGACATTCTTGCGTTCGCTCTTGGCGTGAAAAATTAGGCAGAGTAGACGCGAATAAGCATTGTTAATAGCCAACTCTACTGGAGATGTAGCGGCAGGGGATAAACCACCCGAAAAATCAAACCCTCTCTCGGCAGATCCCTCCTTGACTTCTTCACTTCTTTGTTTACATACAATCCCCTTTTCTGGAATTTTTTCCTGATAAAGTCGAGGAAAAGGAAAGGTTAGCCTCCAAGTGGCCTCCGAGTAGCCCTCCATTGTCGATTTGGAGACCATACCCTTCAGCAAAACATCGCAGAGAAATGCCCACATCGCGGCAGTATTCTCTGGTCCACCGCGGTTCTCCGATACACAAGAGCCGTCCACTGCACTTACCGCAAAGACAGAGTGAACCGCCAGCGGGACGCCAAGAGAGGCCACCGCTTCCGTACATATGGCACGCAGCTCGCGCAGCACCAACTCCACAGCTGTACCCGAAGAGTCTGATAACAGTTTCTTGTGTGTTCCAATGAGTGAAACCACCGGGCCGCGCGAGCCACGCTTGACGCGTGCTGCTACTGATGCGAGTAGCGCGCGCAGCAGTACTTGGTCGCGGGGATGAATAACAACCGGCGGGCCACCGCCAGCACCACCACTACTACTGCCTAAAAAAGAAAACAGCGCATGGCCTCTTTTGTGGCGCTGCTTAACGCCAGTGAGTGCAAAAGTCAGAAGAACTGCATCGCACGAAGACAGTGCGCGGCGCGAAGGGCCTCCGCGAAGTGGAATTGGTCCAGCGTCGAGGACAGTGATGCGGAGCACTTCGCGGCGCCTCGACACAGAAGCGCGGTACGCGTATGTCATCGCAGATCCAGCACTTGTGGAAACGTAATCCGCCGCGCTGTGCACAATCGGCCCAATCTTCGCTGCCCCCGCAGCGACCGTTGTACGACCGCTGTCCGAGTCGCCGAGAATGGCAACGCGCGCGCAAAGCGAATCTCTTTCGGCGAGGCACCCGCTGCTGTCCGCGGCGTCCGGTGAGAATGCTCCGCCACGGCGAAATAGATTTGTGAGCGAAAGCGGTGGTCGAACAGTCGCAAAGGACTGAGCACTCGAGGCGCCGCCGCTTGTCACGGAACTCCCCTCAACGCTACGGTTCCCCGGAGAGTGAATGGCGGAGTCAACATATGACGGGCCCTCAGCATAATGCCCCTTTAGGCCCATCAATCTGGAAAAAAATAAATAAAGTAAAACAAAGTGCAAGGATGATAGGTAGAGGAGAAGAAGGGTTATTTGGGGCAATAACCACAAAGACCGAGCGCGCTTAGTAGTTGGTGACACAGATGAAATCCGTTCTTGTACGCACCATACCAAATAATATTTTCCTGTAATTTATATATATATATATATAAAGTACAGTAACAGATATTACAAGAATACACAAATAAAGGTCTTTTCCTTAAAAGAATATCAGAAAGCAGAGCTTGATCATACATAAGATCTCAAGAAAAGAGTTTTTTTTTTTTTTGTGTGTGTGTGCCCAATCTTATCCTCTGTAATTGAATGTTGCCTATCAGTTTTGCGCAGCAATCCTACATCGCCTTTGAAATCCCACATGAAAACAAATCACATTTCTCATTCATACGATTTCCCCGTTTGTTTGTTTGTTTTTGGCTCTTCCCAACTTAACTGCTGAAATTCTTGTTTTAAAAATGGGGTGGTAGTTTAACTACGCCCCCCCCCCCCTCCACACCAGAACCCAAAAATGCAACACAACTTGTCACCTAGAGTCAATCTTTAACTTTTGTTTTGCACCACTCAACAAAGTCATCAATGGCACTAGGCCACGCATCGTTCACATCATATGTGTCATACTGTGTTAAGGACGTAAACTCTAGAAACTGTTCCCACAGATCTCTGCTAACCGCTTCCCGTCGGAATAGTGATTCTGTTGTACAAAAAGTGCACCACTCCTCCATACGAGAAAAGCTTTTATACTCGGGAATAAACATGCGCCATAACTCCACAGCGGTCTCAATGCTCATTCCAATCTCCGCCTTACTTCTCGCTGTAGTCTCAGGGGCCCGCACCCATTCAAATACAAAACGATAAAAACTACGGAACTCTGCATAAGAAGAGTGGAGCTGTTTGTCTTTTTGTTCAATGAAGGAGCGTAAGGCAGCCAGATATGGTTCAAATTTGGGTTCAATGTTTTGAGCCAATCGCTCCCGAGTGGGAATCGACTCTGATGATCCCCGCACATTGGAGCTGCACACCAACTGCATACCGTTTACAAACTCTTGTCGTGTGATACTCAGCGGCTTTTTGCAGGACCATCCCCACGCAAGTCGGTATAGCGAAGAATCGTCAAGTGAAGCACCGATCATATTAGCCAATATCGCTAGGTGTTGCAGTGTTAACGTGTCAGACGAGCTGTTCTCGTTCTTTTGATTGGATTCCTGACTGAGAATGTAATTAAAGAGAGAATTAAACAATTCCATTTGTTCTCTAACGTCAGTGTCTCCGCCTAGCCCTCGCATATGTTCCTTTCCAAAACCCCTTTGGTTAACTATTTTTTTCTTTTTTTACTGTTGCTTTTTTTTTTCTTGATTAGTTTCTGCACTACTCCTCAACGAAAGGCTTTGGAAGATAGACAGTGAGAAGGGGAAAAAAAAAAAAAAACGTGTGCGCGTTTGGAAAAAAGAGAGTAAAAAAGAATGAAATTAGTTCCAGAGAACAAACGCAGGATTTCCAGAACTTTCGTTTCCTCTTCCCGTATCAAAGGACAAAGTTTAGAGAGTAATACTTTGTTTTAAAGATACAAAAAAAGAAAAAAACCCTCGTATAATATCACTGCACGTTCCTCTTGTCCTCCTATTTGTGTCTTACCGAGAGAACAACAAGAATGCATGTTCTGAGTATTTCGTTTCGCGTTTAAAAAAAAAAAAGGATGGAGAGAAAGGACTTTCTTGTTCCCCAGTCCGATTTTCTATCCTCCCCTTTCCTTTCTTTCTCTCTCTTTTTTTTTAGGGGGAGTTTGGGAAAAAGACAGGAGGCGGTGGGGAGTTTAACGATTGACTGTGCGCATCATCTTTGCGGGGTCGGTGCGCTTCACGCAGTCGCACACGGTGTGCACATTGCATTTTCGTTCGCCGGTTCGAACCCATTTGCCGCCCTTTTTCTGTTTCACCGGAAAGCTCACGTTGCGCTCGTGGACCATCCTGAGATCCCCACGCTTGCGCTTCAGCTTTCCATGCTTGTTCAGCGTTCGCGGCCTGTCCGCCATCGCTAACTTCCGCTTTTGCTTGGGAGCTTTCTTTGTCCGCTTCCCCATCACCACTGCTGTCTAAACTACAATGTAACTGAGGAAAGAAAAAAAAAAAAGTAATAAATAAAAGCCATACACGCATTTTTATAATTAACTAAAGTTATAAACTAGAAGCAGGATAAAATCAAAATGCATGACAGCTATTCTCACCAATCCCAAACGCCCACCAAACTGTGAAAAACGTATTGCTTCGTTTTTTTTTTGTTGTTGTTGTTGTCCTTCTTTTGTACTTCCGCAATCCCTTCCCCTACTCACTCAGCGCGTCACAGTACTAAGTGGAAGCAATATACTCCAAAAGCTCCACCGCTATATCCAAATGTCCCAACCCTTCCATCACGCGACAGCAGCGCGTCTGCTGCTCCACCGTCATGTCGCACTTCTGCCGCCACAAATTATCCGTAAGAGTCACGAGAGCCTCTCGATATTTCCCACCAATGCCAATACGCTGAATGGCTTCAATAGTCCCCAGTGCCTCCTCCACGTTCATCTCTCCGCCATGATCACTCACCGCATCACAAAGTGGTCCAAAGCGATACGAATCGATAGGCGACGATGCCCCACAATTGCTCGCAATCACTGAAAAAACATTGGAAAGAGTTGTAGTTGGTTGTTTTCCCAAATGCCGAGGACGTATTTGCTCTGTGAGATGCAACACACGTTCCTTTGGACATGTGGCCCATGTCCGCAACAAAACCTCAACAGGATTCTCACCTGAAATGAGGTCTGGCTGCCGTGGAATCATTGGATGCTCCCTCACACCACAGTGAAGAAGTGCATTCATCACAAACGGACCATCGGATGGATGCACATCGTAGCGTAGTCGTTCCGTTAAAACATCTATAGTCCGTATCACTTTTCCAGACCACGATTTACGCAAATTTTCCGGAACCGCATTTATACTTACTCCACCAAGAGCATAAAGCATCTTACAGCGCTCTTGTGTGGACAGAGAGCCAATACATGTACGGAGTGTACGAGCCATCATCAAACGATACTTGTAGTGATGAATACTCAGACAGGCTAGTGCATGGCCAACATCGAGAAACCAATCCGCCATAAGCTCTTCCCCAGGGGAGGTACTATGTCCAATTCCGTCCGTCGGACGCAACACATGGAGAAAAATACCATCCATCAATGCACTCTCGCTGGGTGGTGGCTGACGAAGCATTGCGATTCCCATTACGTGTCGCCGTACTGCCTCGGCATTGCACTGTTTAAAGTTCATCATGCTTGAAAAAAACTTTCGATGAACGTGGCGGTGCTGAAGAATGCCTAAACTGTAAATAACCTGAGCAAACTGTTGACTTGTGACAAGCGCGTGAGTCGAAAAAAGTACTTCACAGCAGAGGTTACATAACTCCGCATCGTACAATCCTGTCTCCGCAAGACAAGTCAGACACACACCAGCGTCCAGCTTTGACATCTGCATCTCACGCAATGCCTTTAAAATACTTCTCGAATACATACACTTTTGAACCTTGGCCTCCATCTGAACTTTACTTTTGATAGGCAAGAGATCTGCCATTTCTGCACCAGCTGGAGTGAAATGAAAACCTTTTCCGTAAACGGCGTCTGTCCCTCTCAATATAGACAATAGGCTCTTTGTATGAGGTTGCAGTTTATGTTGTTGCCACTTCTGCACAGTGTTTTCAAAGGACGCCGGCAGAAGCGGAACAAACGGTGAAGAAGTGTGAACATTGTTCTGTTGGTGATTACGCGTGAGTATAACCAACGCCTGCAGCACCGTGGCAGATTCATTCACATCACCATGCTTGCCGCTCACATACGTTTCTGCTATGCGACCGGCGCTCTCGAGAACCTCAAGATGCGCTTCCACACCGTAATCGATATTCTTAAAAAGCGTAGCACAGCTACGCAAAAAAAGGGGGACACACGGCATGTCCTGATTGCTCGGCTTTAAAGTATCACAGTTTGCAGATAGTACTCGCATTGCCTCTGCAGAAATGCTACCAGGATTTCCCTCACGACGAATCATTTGCACCTGCAAGCGGCCTATTTCTTCACAGAGAAGTCTAAACGCAACACTCATTTTGATCAGTGCCTAAGGCCTTTGTCTTTTACAATTTTACGGTTGCCAACCCTCCGCCCCGCCCGAAAAAAGGCTTTGTATGTATGTATGTATGTTTATGTATGTGGAGTGCCATCATATGAGAATGAGTAAGTGAGGTAAAAAAAAAAACCGTATAAATAGTCAAAAGGAGGAAAAAATAACAGTGATAATAATAATACTAATAATAGTAATAATAATGAAATACCATGGGATTTACTGAGCAGTAAATATCATTAAAAAAAGAAATATCTAGCAGGGCTTCCCTACCCTGGCGGTAAAAATTAACCAACAACATAAACTTGTTTAATATAGACAGCGAACACAGAAACTTTTCTTCCACTCAAAATTTAAAAAACATTTCAGCACCTCTTTGACTTGATGAATTGAGGTTTGTATCTTCTCTGGTTGTGCTCCTAGGGGCATTCAAAGAAGCGAAGTATAAATCATTTTCCACAGATGAGCGTTGAATTCCCATGTCGCACTCGTCACCCATTTCAGTATCAGGAACCGAGCGTGATACACTCTTCCATGCTTCGCCTACATTACCCAGTAAACCGCTGTCTAACTTGAATGTATGCCCTAATGCAACACCTGTGGCTGTAAAAGAACTCAGTACTGCCGAGTTTCCAGAATTCCCACTTTTATTCACCTCACAAACTTCAGCGTCGTCATCACTTTTTGAGCTAGTGTCACTGGAACCTCGTAAACGCTGCAAAAACGTGCCGCGCACAGGCAGCGGGTTGGGTGAGGCTGAATTAGAGGTCATCTTCGGTAACTGCTCCGCGGATTCAAAAGACTCAAGACCCGAGAGTGGAAGAACAGAGCTTCCAATCAGAGGAAATCCAGCTTCATCAGCTTGGGGAACTATTCTCCCTATTTGCTTTTGTTGAGAACTTACTTCTTCACTGTTTTCCACTAGTTGGTTTTCTTGCTTCCGGTTTTCCTTTTTCTCTTCCTTGGCAACATCCTCATAGGTGTCATCTTTCCTATTTTTATGACTTTTTTCAGAAGGTGCTTCCTTTTGCTCGGGGGTTTTATCAGCACCCAAAGAAATCGGCGAACCACGCGACCGGGATTTCAGATTTTGGCTGTCCATGGACTTTTTTACCTTGTCACAATGCAGCGACTGTAACTGTTCCGGCTTTCCCAATGACACCGCAGGTTCGTCTTTTTCGTAGAGAGTCTCCTTCGGGGACGACTCACTCGAAGAATGAAGATCTATACGACGCCTCGTTTGGGATTCCTTGAGAAAAGTACTAGGAGAACTCACAGCAGGTTTCTCACAATTAGGTATACTCGAATTTGGACAATCAGATATGAAGTAATTCTTTTGAGTCACTACATCCGGAACTATTTGTGAATCTATACGTACTGGTAGGTCAGAAGTGCATCCCACAGCACGGCTCGATGCGTTGTCTACCTCAGTCGCTGCGCGTCCAAGCCTTTCCTCTTGTTTTGCACAAGGGTCAACGTGGTGGGACAACTTTGGGGGTAGGGCTTCCTTTTCCTTCTTCTTTTTGTGAGAATGTTTGTGAGATTTTTTCTCATCCCGACAGTGCCTATACCCAACGATCGCAGACGATGGCGTGCCACTCGAGGAATGCTCCGATAACAAAGAAGAGGAAGGCGAGGAAGAGGAAGAATCGGAGGAGGAGGAGGAAACTTCAGAAGACAAAGTATGAACTCGATGTTTCTTTTTTTTGCTTCGTGTATGCTCTCGCCGTCGATGTCGCCGTCGGTGCTTTTCAGATTGCCCTACATCAAGCTTGCCTTCCTTTATTGCGGTCGCTGACGCAGTGGCATCTCGGCATGCACTTACCAAACGCTCTATGCTCTGCAGCAGCTCTGGTGGCAGTCCAGCGAGCGGAGACGCTGCCACTCTGTCCGATGCTGATTCACTCGACTTATGATCCTGCTGCTGCTGCTGTTGTTGCTCTTGTTGTTCCGATTCATGGAAGACATGGCAGCGGTGATTGGCACGAACTCCTTCTTGCTGGTGCTCGTGGGTCTGAGGAGGAACCTGCATGGCCTCTGTCACGCGGTAAACGATCAAACGCAGACGGGTCACCTCCGCACTCAGAGCCTCAACCTCTTGCTGGAGCGTATCCATCAGCATGATTGAAAGGCTTCACCACACCTAAACCGTCGCGCCAATTACGTTAATTATATTTGAGCAAAAGCAAAAAAATGAAAAAAAAAAATGGAACTATCTCCAAAAAGTAAACAGAAGTTTTAAGTGCATGACTTAAAAAAAAATAATAAGACAAAACGCACTGTTACTTCTCCTTTATCCCCAGCACCCTCCACCTCGCGCGGGTACACACATGAGCGTGTTTATGCACTTATGCATTAAACGAATCACAGTCGCCTTCGTTTGTATCGTACAAACCTTCATCTTTATCATCATCCATGTCGTTATCATTTTCTTTGGCGAAGTTATCTCCGCCGTGATAAGCCTCGGAGCAGCACACACTGAACTCACGTAGAACAGAAGTTGCATATGATCCCGGTGGCAGTGAAAACTCCACTATAATTGCCTTATGTGTTGTCGAGTTTGTTAGCGTCGGGGCATTCTCGGGTGGTGGAGTCGTGGCGTCTGGATTTTTCATGATTTCCAAATCAGTGGGAACAATTGATTCGCGTGAATCCGATGTACCGACAATACGCATCGAAAATCTTTGCAGCTGCACACAAAGTGGGCGGTACGATCCGTGGTAGTGATATATTTTTACCAGTGGATTATCAGCCCGCATGAGTCCATCGGCCCCTCGCGCCTTGAGCTCCGCTACATACGCCTCCTGTGTGCACGAATCCACGCGCGGGTACTGCAGCTGTTCATCAGGGCCTGGCAACGGCAACAGCACATCCGACAAACGAAATGCCCCAGTCGCCACATCCTCAGCGGTGATCCACGTCACCTTGGGCAACGCCTCGTCACCGCTCTTCAGCTGCGACACGGTGCGCAGCACTGCCTCATCATCCAAACGTTCACCATCCGCACCCGCCTCGTCCTCTCGGAGACGCGCATGTACGGCGGTGTGTACCGACTGGAGAACCAAATCGCCAACCATAGGGAACAGGCCGCCCTCTAATGCAAGTCGGCGAGACGCCATCTCATTCCAAATGAGACTCTGCACTGCATGGCAGTAGAGCATGCCTAGTGTGCGTGGGATTTTGTGAAAACAGCCAAGAAAATCATTTGGGCTATGCGTCAGGTGCCGCAGCATATCGCGCTCCTGGAAGCAATAATGCGGCATGAGAGACAACGCCTCCTCATAGTTGCGCTGCGAAAAAGCCTCAGCCGCTGACTTTACATCCGGTGCAACGATTGCCTTGGATTGAAAGATTAACTCCAACGCGGTCTCGAATTCACCAGCAAGCATGCGCAAACCCACATCGCTTGTGAGCACCGCAGTCGTGCCAAAGCGCTGCGGGCCGTAGTAGTTCACCACACCCGCACGCCGCAGCGTTTCTTGTACATTGGCAAGCGCGGCTGTTGCGATATCCGTGCTGCCCGGGAGAAGACGCAGTGCGATACGAAAATGATTCCCCGTCGCATCGCCAAGTCGAAGACCGTTGGGCATAAGACGAAATCCGCAAACCCGCACACGCGTATCGGGGCCAAATGGTTTATCGTTCACTGCTGCAAGGCGCGCGGGGTCCAATCCGCGCACAGCAACGCGCTGCAATGTTACCGCACGTTTGTCCTTTGTGCCGCTGAAGAGTAACTGCCGCGTTGGTATACCCAAGTAGCGCGCAAGAGTTCGGAACGCGGAGTTGCTGTCAATGTTCTCCTTGTACAACGTGAAGTGCAGAAACTGACGCGGGGTCGACCGGCGCTGCGCATTGCGCCTCTCGGCCAATGTCGCACGCGCCACAACAATCGCACCGTCCTCTGTAGTGCTCACGTGCGTAGAGCCAAGCAGCTCGGAGACCGCATGATGCACATCCGTTCGCTGTGTCTTTGACAACGCGTGGCCAAGCACCACACGCGGGGCCCCGTCACGCAGCGCAACAAACAACGCCTCCGTGTCGTCCGCGCTCAGTAAGGACGCAAAACGATCCCGCACGCATTGCAGGGTCGCGTCGCTCACACCAGATTCCTTCTTCTCTACGCAATGCTCTCTCTCCCGCTTGCGGTCGGATTCCACAGAGGGTAACGGCTCCAACACCAGCGGGTTGCCATCGTTGTAGAGCGGCGAAAGCTCTCGTACCACAAAGTCGGAGTACAATGTCTTGAGAGAGACGGCGGGGCGCTGCAATGGTGCGTCGCCGCGGCTACGAAACAATGCGTCAAGAATAAAAAAGTGCAAACCAAGGCGGCTCTCACGATCAAGCGTTCTTGCCACAGCAGCTTGTACACCGTCCGACATATAGTAACCTGTGTGTGTGTGTGTGTGTGTGTGTCTGAAGGACGTCCTCCGTTGCGTTTAGTTTTCGGAAACAACACACATACCCATTAAAGTAGAGGGGTAAAAAAAATAATAATAAAAAGAGCAAAATATTTATGCGAAACACATAACGGATAAAAAAAAAAAAAAAACAGCTCAATAACAAAAACAATATACATTCTTATGTGTATAACTATCTGTATATATATATATATATACTCACAATTGCAAATGGTAATCCATGCGCATCCCATTATCAGAGAACGTTTGCAAGCCGCGTGGCGACCGACGGCAGCTCTTCCGCAATGCGGCGCATGGCCTCTCCGCCGAACTCGTCGCGCCCCTCCGCCGCCGCTCGCGCGAGCGCCGTGAGGGCGCCGGCGAACTCCGCGCGCTCCTGCGCACTCCGAGGCGCCCGCAGCAGTTCGTCCACGCGGCGCTCGACCGCGCGGGCGGCGTCCGGCGCGGCGGCCCAGCAGTCCACGAGGCGGTGCTCGCGAGGCCCCGCGGCCGCCGCGCCGGACGGCGCCTCCGCGCGGACCCACCGCTCGCACGCGTCGGACATGCACCCGGCGACGCTCTGCACGCGCAGTGCCGCGCGCTGCATCTCCGCGCGGCACTCGCGCGCCACCGCCCGCTTCGCCTCCGCGACGTGCCGCCGGACCGCCGCAAGGACAAGCCGGAAGTTCGACGCGGCAACGCGCGCGGCGAGGTGCCGGCTCATCACGCGGCTCAGCGCGCGGTGAAGATCCCCCGATGGCGTCAGGCGGCGCGCGGCCGCGTCGAAGGCGACGAGTTGCGGTAAGTCCCCAACAACCGCAGAGAGCCCCAACGCCCCGCAGAGCGCATCCGCAAGCGCAGGGCTCTCGCACGCGTCCACAGCCGCGCGCATAAAGACACTGCGCGCCTCGAGACGCGTGGCGGAGGCGGTGGCGTCGCAGCTCGTCGCCCCGTACGCCGCAATGTCCGAGCCACGCGGAAGAATCCGCAGCAGTACGGCAGGCAACTCAAACATCGCGCCCCACGGCACCGCGACCGGTGAGCTCGCGAGCGCCCCCTGCGCAGGCGTGAAGGCAAGCAGCATCACAGTGTCAACAAACGCACGCGCCTCGTCTGTGCGGCAGCGCAGGGCGGCTGGGAACTGCTGGAGAACCTCCGCGAGAAGAGAAACGGTTCGCCGCAGCCGCGCGGGCAGCAGCGGCAGCAGCGCCGCGTCGTCCACTGCGAAGACATCGGCAATGTGCCGCGCACTGAAGCACACGCACGGGTCAAGGAGCAGCGAGACAACGGCGCGCACAAAATTGAGCAGATCGCGGCAGCTGGCAAAGTAATCGCGCGTCGCACGGCTGCCGCGAGGAGTGTCCAGTTGCGATGAGGCGGCGGGCGCGGAGACAAAGATATTTGCATCGGGTACGGCGGAGCGTTCCAGAAATTGCAGTGGACACTCCCGCATCCGCGCCGTCTCGCGCTCAAACACAATGAGTCCCGTGGCAAGAATCGCGACAAGCCCAGCAAGCTGAGTGCCCGTCAGGCTAAGATCCCCTGCACACTCCTCGGCATCATTCACATAGCCACCGCTAACATTATGCAGCTCACCACCAGCACCGGGGGCGACGTTCTCGCCGTCGCGACCGAAACTTCCGTGCTGGAGCGCAAGAATGGGTGCGGCAAGATCAGTGAGCGGCTGCACAACAAGGCGCGCAAACTCGTTGTGGTTCCACAAGCCGTCGCAAAACCACGGCATGTGCGGTGACGCAACAAGACGCGCCAGCTCCAGTGCGTCGACACCGCCCAGCGCGTGTCGCAGCACCTCCCCACCGGGAATACTCTCGCAGAGAAACGGCGCGAGGTTCGCGGGGGCGTGAGAAAAGAAAAAAGCTGTCAGTGTGTCCCCACCTCCGCCGACAGACTGACCGGATGTGTTCGCTTCGTTGGAATCGTTTGGTCGAAGTGCGGCGCTGAGACGTATCCTGTGACACTCGTCTGTCGCGTACCGCGTCATGTAACCAACGCAGTGGCGCAACACGGCACGCAGTACAAGCGTCTGTTGGAGTAATCGCCCGTAGCGCTCGCTGTGTGCC
This sequence comes from Trypanosoma boissoni, assembly GCA_030849725.1. NCBI lineage: Eukaryota > Euglenozoa > Kinetoplastea > Trypanosomatida > Trypanosomatidae > Trypanosoma > Trypanosoma boissoni. Next base: position 110,571 of record JASANW010001434.1, on the reverse strand, counting down.
ATCCCAACCGGCTTCTCACTTTGCCGCAGCAACATGGAGAAGGCAAGTAACAGCAGGCACGATTCGGCGTGCACATGATCTGCAGCGCGGTTCGAAAGAAAAGGAATGTGCACACGCTCCACGCCATCCAGAAATGCCGCGTCACCACAGGCGCGCAGTAAATAAGTAAAACCCGCAAGCGATCCCAACGTGTGCGGTGTCGGTGCCCCAGCAAAGGCACGGCAGAACCAACACAGAGACACGACTGCAATGTCCGCTGTTGTGAATCCAAGCGCGCTGAGAACCTCAAGCTGTCGCCGCAGCACCCCAAAGCCGCGCGGAGCGACAAAAAACACAGACCCCACACGCGCAGAGAGATCCACTTCCCCAGCGAGCTCGCGGGTCTCCACCGCGTCGCCCAGGTACTCCACTCCGTACCCGCCGCAGTAAAAGAGCTCCAAAAACTCTGCGATTCCCATCGGCGCGTCGCCCTCACCGGATTCAGTTGTGCCCGAATCCGCCGCGCGCATGATTCGAGATATCGACGGCAGCACATCTGCCGCGTCCACTGCGGCGTGGCCCTTGAGAAGACTCACAGTAGCCGCGCGCACAGCGGCGTCAAGAAGCGGGTGCGGCTCCATAGTGAGAGAAAACAGCGCTTCATCCTCCACTAGAACTGTCATTGTCTCCGCAGAACTCTCACCGCGGACGCGAATGGCACGGCAATAGTTCTCTACACATGCAAGGCGCAGCTCCGCATAGTTCAGACACTGCGCAGCTGTCACGTCGCGTGGGATACTCTTGACATTGACTGGTGGCGCTAACGCAAGGCATCGATCACCTGTCACACCAGATGGGAAGTGCGTCTTTAAAAATTTCGCTAGCACTTTCACTTCCGCGCGGTAGTGCATAAAACTAGAGCCGTCGCGCAGTGAGTCATCGGGTTTAGGAAGCGGGAGACGCAGAACGGCACGAAGTACGTCATACGGCGTGCGATACGGCCCATCAGCGGAGAAATCCGCTTCGGGCACACGCTTCTCCGCCGATGTCCCGGGAGAGTGGGGATCAACCGCCGTTGTAATGGCACTCGAAGCAGTACCAGCGGCTGCACTGGATCCGTATCGTTTCGCACAGAGACCCCTTGCCACACCTTGACCTTCTCCTCTTTCCTCTTCCTCATCATCTTCATCATCAGCATCCTTGTCGTCCAGTTCGAGGCAAAGGCGCATGACCTCACCGGATGGGGAAAGCATAAGTATGGTCGCACCCCCGTCCGCCGTGCTGGGGCGAAGCAAAATCGCGCCCGGTGGTGTGTGACGTGCGGCAATGCGGCGACCAAGGCGCAACGAGTACACCTCCACCGCGTGGCGCAGCAGCAAATGCACAACAAGAAGTAATGTGCGCTTTCCCCCAAGACGCGTGATGTGCCACTGAAACTCCGCCGCACGGCACCCCTTTAGCACACGCCACACAATGCCAGTTGTGATATCGTAGACATAAATACGCCCTGCCGCCTCGCTGTAGCAGGCTGTCCACTGCGATGAAGGATCGATTTGCACCGCTGTGAAACTCATGTCCGCCTCAAAAAAGGCATTTTTGACATACTGTGGTACTTTATCAAGTCGCCGTGGCTTTGGCAGCTGTTGCGCGCCACTGCCACGACTCCATACGCTCCGTGCCATGCCGCCCAACACAGATACAACGGCACTCACAGTCCGTTTTGCCGAAAATCCCACGCGTGTGTTCTTCAACGTATACACCGCAAGTGCTGGGGCCTCGCCGCACAACAGCAACGATTCCACTGCCTGCGGACCGCTGAGCAACACCTCTGTTGTGTCGGCGGAATTGCTGAGAAAACAGGCCGCGTCATGTACCTCCCGCGTGCGGTCCCAGCCCCCTTGTAGTGTCTGCAGCTCTACGGAAGAATAGCTATCGCTCTCTTTCAACACTGTGACGTGCTCAATATGTGTGGCAAACTCCGCTGCAGGGCCTGCCACCGGAAATGAACTCACAGAGCTCTCAGGGGACCACTCAAAATAAAAATGCGGGCGTCTTCCTTCAGGTAGCCGCCCTGCAACGTTCACAAATACATCAAGCGCATAACGGTTCAAAAGTACGACACGCCCCCCGCTATGTATAACGTAAACTGCGTAAAGAGCATCTGACGTAGTAGTCATCGTGCTAGGCACAATAGTCGCAATAGGCCGAGACTCCGGCGCAGCAGCGTGGACGGCAAATCGCACTATAGCCTCATTTACTTTTCCACCTACGGGAGTCGTGTCGTCCTCGCCGTTGACAATAGCGGCTAAGTTGTGGTATTGAAACAGCGCCTGTGCCACGATAGCCCCACGCAATGCATCGCATATGATCACTGTACCGTTTGATGTGCCAATAAAAAGATGTACATGAAGCGTATCCAACGAACGTCTTCGTCCTGAATCACTAGTAGCTATTTTGCGATAGTCGCGCGCAAGCTCGAGAGCAGTAACGGATCCCTCACCCTTTAGCACCTGAATAACTTTACTAAAGCGAAAGCTGTCCTTGAGGGAGAGAAGCGCATGATCGTCTTCCAGGGACCTCAAGGAGGTGCCAGATTGATCAAGCAAAAAATCAACGATGCACTGGTTGCGTGGAGTGTTTACAGAGGCCATAATATACGCTCCGGTCGCTAATTCCACATATGTATGAGATGAGGGAGACGGGCGCTGCGAGTTCTTCACGTGGCGAATCGTACCGATTTCTTCAAATGCAATAGAAGCCATAATCTTTGCGCAATTTGATTTTTATTATACCTTTTAGTGCTGCTTCTCTTTACTTTTTGAATTTGTATGCAATTTTATGCCTTTTCTCAGCTTGTATTCACTTTTTTTTTTTTTTGCTCAAATTGTAAAAGAGAATTCTTTTTTTTTTCTTTTTTAATAATAACAGATATTTGTTCTGAATGATGACTTCAGTATGCTCTCTTTTTGCACTTTTTTGTTGTTGTCTCTGTATGCTACTTTCCACTTTTTTAAACACCCAACAGAAATTTTTTGTAAGACGGTGTCAAGTCCTACTTTTCCCCTCTCCCCTTCCTAAACAGCGCTCCTTTACGTTTAGCAAAGAGAGTCGAGGCGGGCGATGCGCCGACTACCACTTGGGAAAGTGTTCCCGCAATCTGTTACGGAGCAAATGAAAATATCAGACTAAACAAACAAACAAAAAAAAAAATGTAAAAAAAAATAAGAAGGTAGAAAGAGAGAAAACGATAACCACAGTGTATTCAAAATTTAGTGACTAACCGCACGAAGAGTAAAAAAAAAAAACAACCTGTTTTATTATAAATAAAAAAGAGGAGGATGTAGGCACATGTGCGCAAGTGGGTGTGGAGTAACACAACAATCCAAAGAACAAGAAAATAAAATAAAATAAAACAATAAAAAACAAACCTTTGCAATAAAAATTTCGTTAACCACAAATTGTGTAAGAATAGCATGAGTCTAATACTATAAAAATCGTTTAGTTGTCAATAATCCAATTTTTTTTTGTTGCTGTTGTTTCTAGCTCTTATTTAAATCTTTAAAAAAATGGTGAATTTCTTCATACAGAAGAGAAATAATCTTCATCTTTATCCTCTTTTACATTCGGTATTTGATTAGCCTTTTCCTTCTCCCACACCAAAACGGAATTAAGTGTCATGTTGTTGGGTATGTGCAGCAAATGCCCATCAGCGTTGCAAAGATAGAGATATCTCGTGTCCCAGTTAACTATCTGCCCACTCGCGATCGACCGATTGGTGCCAATAGAAACCCAACTGCCCGTGCGTAAAGATTCCTGTCCGCTGAGAGCCACACCCGCGACAACGTTTGCGCCAATGTCTCTGCACGCAAAGCCAATGGTGGCACCGGCAACCCCAGCGGCGGCAACCAGTGGTGGCGAGTCGGCGCCAACGGTTCCCAAAGGCGAAAAAGCAATAACGCCTTGCACTACTATGGAGGTGGCACCACTTGCCATACTACGTTTGCTCGGGTCACGTATGATGCCTGTTAAATAATAGAATCGATCAAATACGCGCCTCATCTATGGTAATAATAATCTCTTTTATTTTATTTTTTAAAAAGAAAAAGAAATCGACAAAGATAAAATATCTCAATAGTATGCTCCTTCACATCACCAAACACACACACACACAAAAAAAGAAAAAAACAAAAACACAAAGCAAAAATACTATTCTTTGTGATTTACAATTCGGTCAATATATTTTTTTTTAATAGTGTCCCTCCTTTCTTCGTCGGATCGACAAATTATGAAAAATACTTCCAATTTACCATTAATTTTCTGTTGTAATTTTTTTTTTTTTTTCCTTTCATTCCTTATGCGGATTCTTTACGACTGCCTAAGGGTTTCCCACCACATCTCGAGTTTTATTCGCAATTACAGCCCGGTGCTTGCAGAACCCCCAGGCTTGTTGATCTGCTTGTTCATAACATTGGTTGTCTTTCCACCCTTCTTGTAATCATCGCGACGGCGACCGCTAGACCTAAGGAATTGCTGGTACTGTGGCGAGTTCACGTCGTAGATCATGGTGGCGTAGTAGGAAAAAGTAGTTCTTAAACAAATAAATATATATATTTTTTGTGTGTTTTGTATATAAGATATAGAGAGAGAAAAAAAAAAAAAGTGTACAGCAACAACAACTCTTGGTTGCAAATAGTATGTATATATAAACATAGGTTTCACAAGAAAACAAAATAGAAGAAAGAGTAATGTGCTGCACTCTTTGTGAATACAGAACCTTTTCATATTAATCGATTGCGAATGCATAAGACCAAAACCCTCGTCTTTCACACTTCCAATTATAACGGACAGTTTTCCTCTTCCCCTTTGTCCCGTTCAAGATGATCCGCTGGCGCATTGCCATTGTCATCATCCCGCTCTCGCTTTTTACCCAGTGCCTCTACATTGTCGTAGCGCGGCCGGGGATTCGCATTGGGCTCCACTTTAATCGCCGTAAGTAAGTAACCACCAGCGCTGCTCATGTTCACTGTAGGATGCGTGCGGTTCGGGAGAATCTGGTGATGCCTGTACCACGTTTCCGAAATGCATATGTTTACGCAATTGTTGCGCAGCTTGGTAAAAAGCTTCGTGAGATCCTCAAGAAAGGGACTATATACTACGATATGTCCACAAAGCGCAAGAAACGGCATCAAATCCGCGAGCGCAGCCTCAGGATCTTCGTCGTCGACAACGATGACAGAGTCCGCTGGGCGCTCCTGCAGCATTGCGCGCGCCTCACTGCCGCGCAGCCATTGCGAGACGGCGCCGCTCTCGCGCTGCGCACATCTCCGCTGCTCCGCCGCTCCCTCAGCGGCCCCCGCGGGCTCCTCGCCGCCCCCCTCCTCGCCGCGGAGAAACGCGGAGTTGCGGGGAAAGGCCTTCCAGAGCTCGCGCACTTTACGGAGGCCCATTGCCTGCGCGACATGCGTGTTTGGCTGCAGTCTCTTGTCCATCATCTGCATCACAAGCCCGTCGCTTTCGAGTCGCGTAAGCAGTGCGGCGGAAAGAATTCCGTTGCTTCGGTCGTACGTCAAAATGCGACTTCCACTATGCACATCCGCGTGGTGCAAAATGAGAGCAAGCGTATCGGCACGCAGCCGCATCCACCGACTCTCTTCCGGATCCACGTCTGATGGGTGAATCGTCGGAAAGTGAATCTCCGAAAGACCTTCTGGAGTCACTCGTTCAACTTTGTAGAGGGACCCATACCGCTTCTTCTTCTTGCGCAAGTACTTTTCTTGCGAAAATGCTGTCTTGGCGTTGAACGTTAAGCTCTTCTCGACTAGAGTAGAGAGAAACCCCTCTATGCCCTTCTCCCGGCGAATAGCCGCGACTTCTGTGTTTGATATGACTTGGCTGCTGTTGTCATCCACAAGGTGACGGTTATCGCGGGCCTCTTCCACGCCGTTCGGGAGACTCGTGATGTCAAGATCCGGATATTCGTTTGTAGCGACAAACGCACTTCGCTTTGGATCCAATCGCACAGTCTCGCCAAAACGCATGCCAGCGAGCGTGTCGAGCCGTACGCTGCCAGAACTGCCAAGTCGAAGTCGATTCTTTGGTACCACCTGAGCCATGCGCTTCGCGCCGCCGCCAGTGAGAATGACGTAATCGCCCAATTCAATCCGATCGCTGGGCACCGTATCCACCATACCCAATAGAAAGGAGCAATGAAGCAGAAATATATATATATATATATATATATATATGTACAAACTAACGTAAAATACAAAAAAAAAAAACTAACAATAATAGAGCAAAACGATTCATGGAATCAAAGTTAAAATCCCCCGAGACTCAGAAAAAAAAAAGTAGAAAAGCATAGTCACAACAGGAATTTAATGTCACATAGAGTGAAGAATCTCTAAATCGTTTGTTCTTCGTCGCTGATCACTCCACGTATTCACGTCCCCAATGCTCGCTTCATTGCCGCACGGCATTCGGCCAATTCGTTTGCAAAAATGCGATCGTCAAGATCACTACTCTCTGCGGCGCCATTTGCGAGATTCACTTTCGGAAACGGATGCTTGGCTTCGGCTTCCGCCAAGAGCTCTTCGGGTTTCCGGCCGCGAAAGTATTTCCCGTCAACGCAACGCACACCTGCAAAGTGACGCTGCAGAATTCGTTCGTAGGCTACCCCATCTGCGCAGACAGGATTGTCGAGCATAAGCTTCTCACCACTCGCAGCGTCAAGGACCACCTCGCGCTGCAGCGTCAATTGACGCAGTGACGAAATGGCGACAAGCGGCTGAAGCGCCGCCTCATCGCGCAGTTGATTGCCCTCGAGCAGCGCCTCCTCAAGCACAGTACACGACTCGATGCCATCGATGCGCTCGAGGCTGTTTTCCGATGCGTTGAGCCGCCGCAGCGAGGAGGCAAGCATGTGAATCCCGTCGAGGTGGGTGAGACTGTTGCGCGATATGTCCAGAGAAGCCAGCGCATGGCAATAGCTGAAGGCATCGCCCAAGGCGCGGATCCCGCAGCCGCGAAGTGAGACAGCCTTCACAACCTCAATGTCGTGCTGGCGCGTGGCACGAAGAATACGGTCCTCTGTAAGCACCCCATCGTCGGTTTCACTGCTGCTATGCATAGCTCTATTGTGTCCCCACTTTGGCGCGGTTGTTGGTTTTGGGGAACGTGTGTTTGTGAAGAAAAGGGAGGGAAAAGAAACAAGGCACCCACGCACACATCGTTAACAACAAAAACACAACAGAAAACTAACTTGCGTTGGGAAGGATAAAAAGACAGATGAAATACTCAATCAAAGACTTATATATATATATATATATATAGGAATTCATTCAATTTATAATAATAATAATAATAATGAAAAAGGTCAAAAACTAAGCGTTGAGGTTGTCATCTTGGTCAAAACACACTCACAGATACAAAACAGATAACAAATAAATCATCAGGTGAGGTGGAAAGAGACAAGTCGTAGCAAAACACCTTCCGCCTATTCGTTCACCTTTTCCAGTCTGCATGAGTAACTGGCAAAAGTATATATATATATATATATATATTGTGTATGTGAACAACGCACTCATTGAGTACCCGGCTTCCTATCCCTTTGAAGCCGACGACCCTGTGACGGCTCTGCGCCTTTCGTAATATTCGTTGAGCCGAGTAGCCTGATACCGCCGCCGCATCACCGCCGCGCGCAAGTAAAACGGCAATTCAACGCTAAACTCGTCGCATAGCATATCCGCCGCTTCTCGAAAGGCCGTGTTTGCACGTATCGCCTCGCGCTGTTCAAGCGCACGTGTTGCGATGACATGCACAGCGCTTGTGTACCCCATCTCCACCTGCACCGCGAGGCGCGCGGCGTGGCCGAGCTGCGCGGTTGTCATGCCGTCCACCTGCTGCTCGAGCCACGAGAAGCACGCGACGGCGAGCCGCTCCGGCACGGCCGCGTCGAGGTCCACTGTGGCCTGCAGTAAAGTGAGCGCCTGTGCCGTGTCGAGCCGCGCGTCGCGTCCGGCGCACTGCTCCGCGAGCGCGTCGAGCAACTGCGTGACGAGCGCGTCGTCCTCGAGCGCAAACGCCGCGTGGCACTGCAGCATGCGCACGAGCGTGCTGCGGCGGCACTGCCCGAGCGTCAGCAGCACGCGTGTGCCGATGGCGTCGAGCAACGCCTCGAGCGGGGCGCTGAGCGGGAGGTCGAGGACGGCGCCAAGAACCATTTCGAGGTCCTCCGGCGCGAGCACATCCGCCGCGTCGCGCAGCAGTGGGACCATAAAGGCCTCGTGTGCGCGGAAAAGGAGCGGGGACGTGGAGAGCGCCTTGAACGCCACACAGCGGCTGTGCGCGTCGGCGGCGGCAAATTGGTGGCAGAAGACTTCGCCAAAGTCCGCCACGGACTCCACGCGCGACCAGCAGCGCAGGCGACTCGCGCACTGCAGCAGTCGCGCATAGTCACTCGGCGCCAACTGCCCCGCGTCGCGCAGCGTCTCCACACACACATCTGCCGCAATGGGACGCACACCGCCCCCCACCGCCGCCCGCTGCGAATGATTCTGCTGCAAGTGCTGGAGAAGAGCAGAAACCATTGTGAGACGATCCGCCGGGGCGTCGTAGCGGCCACACAAAGCACGCAAGACACGCGCAGCCGCCGCGTCGCCTCCCAGTCCGTTATCTGCCGCATCCAGCAGAACACCAACAAGCGCCAGCACAGATGCGAGTTGCGGCTGCGCCACTGCAGTTGTCTTCTCGCTCACTGCCCTGTCGCTCTCTGTGAACTGTCTGGCGACGGCGTCGCGCAACGCGGGCGTCAGCATGGAGCGGCTCTGCAGCTGCTGGCAGAGCGCGAGCAGTGCGGCCGTGTCACCGGCAATGGCCGGCAGCACCACAGCGGCAATCTGCGCGCCAAGCGGGTCGCACAGGACCGCGCGCAGTTCGTCCGGCAGCGTCGCGAGAAAAGTGGCGACCGCCGCCGGGGAGTCGACCGCGGCGACTTGAAGCAATCGGTCGCGGCTCTCCCGCACGCGCCCGTCGGCGTCCGCGTCGGCGCCGGCGAATCGCTCGAGAACGGCCGCCGCGCTGTGCCGCTCCGCCGCGGTCGCGTCGCCGGAGAGTGCGTCGAGGCGGGCGACAAGTGCACACAGCGTCACCGGGTCCACCGCATTGGTGCGCGCAGAGAGCACGGAGAGCAGCCGCGTTGCCCACGCAAATGTCAGCGTCGGGGCATGTGCATCAATAACAAGCGCGCTCACCGCGGGCGGGAGATCACGCACCACACGCACAAAGTCCGCCACATCCACTGCGCTTCCAAGGTCGCGGCCGCGCAGTTCCGCAAGAACAGCCGCCTCCGCTGGCGCGTGACGGCGCGCGAGGTACAACAGCTCCACAGGAGTAAAGTCACACAGCTGCGGGGCAACACGGTCAAGCAAGTACAAACCCGCTCGTGGAGAAAGCGTGGAGAGGTGGTCAAGCAGCTGAAGCGCTAGCTCACGCACATGTGCAGCGGACAAGGACGACAGCAGGCGCACGAGTAAGTCTTCCAGAGAAGTAAGCAAAGGCACGAGTGCCGCGTTGCGGCCCTTGTCGTGCCCTTCGGCACCCGCCTCCGTCTTGGTACCGTGATCCTCGCGCAGCTGATGCAAAACAACGCGGTCGCGCTCACGGCGTGTCGCGAGATTGATAGCAAAACGAAGAAGACTCCCCGTAACAGCTGAAGCGGACGATGGGGCGAACGGCGCGGGGTCGTCCACATCCTCCACACGGCGCAACAAGAGCGCAAGCGCAGAGTTTATAAGTGGCAGTGTAATTGTTAGCGACGAGACGCCTTCAGGAACCTCCGTACGCCGCACGCCACTGAGAAAGGCAATTGCCACAGTGTGTATAATACGACTATCGCACGTAGTGAGAAGGTGATCAAGCAATGGCGAGTCCAGAGGGGCGTCGAGGGGAACGTTAAGTTTGCATGCTATTACAAAGTGTGCAGGTAGTGGCAGCGGCACGCCGCGAACGCGGTCCGCAAGCTCCCCAGCGAAGGAGTCGCGGATTTTCACACCGATGCGCAGCGCGCAGATGAGAACCTGTTCGACATGTTCAGCCGCTATACATTCCAACTCCCCCGAAACCGCCAGCGGCGATTTTCCAGAACCCGCATCGCTGGCATCCAGACTGGAGTCCTCCGTGGAAGCGTCGCCCTCGTCTTCGTCTTCCACCTCTGTAATATTCTCATCAGCACCGTTATTCTTGCTTGCTTTCGGAGCAGTGGCAGTGGAAAGGGATTCAACATCACCGGCATGGCTATCATCTTCGCCGTGCTCCGTGGCCTGTGTCATCGCCTGACCAACAGTTATTTTTTCTTCTCTTGTTTTTGCCTCATGCGTCGCCGCAGCCTCAGCCTCCGTCTCTGCCTTTTCTACATGAGTTGCCTTTGCTAACCTCTGCCGCCGTGAGCGATCTGCAACGTCAAAAAGAAATTCATTAATCCAAAGCCCTGTTACCTCGCGAATCCGATCCGCGGAAGAGACCCACTCGTCACTTAACAAAAGATAATCCACTGCATTGGTAATGAAACGCGCGTATGCTTCAGTGCCCACGTCTATGCCACTTTGACGAAGCTTCACTGGATTCATCGTGTGCATCTTTAGGAGCTGCACAACGCACTCCCCGTTATGCAAGTCGCACCGCGTCGCAAAAGGCGCAATAAGTGCAACAAAACGAATTGACGATGAAAGTGAGCGTGTGCCGTTAAACCGTATCATAACCTCGACGATGCGACGCTGAACGGCGGGATCTCGCACAAGGAATAGTGCGTCCGTGACACAATGAAGCGTGTAGACCATGCTAGCACCGGAGTCGAGGTTGAGCGCGCGCACGGCAAGGTCCGCGATGTACGCGTCCGGGAGCGAGAGATCCATAGTTTCGCCCGCACAGCGCGCGATGCGCGAGAGAAGCGCGAGCCGCCGCCCCGCCGCGCGCCCGTTAGCCGGCGGTGCCCCCGCGGCCCAATCGACGCGACTCGCCAGCCGCACCAACTCCTCGCGCGCCACGTCCGCGTCCCGCCTCGCCGCCACACGGTGGAGCAGAACCCGCAGGACCGCCTCCGTCTCCGGCGCGAGCGGCGCGGCCGCCTCCGCCTCGGGCGCGGCGACTCGGATGAGCCGGAGGAGCGGCTCCGCCCCAATGTGTGCCCCGGCGCAGCGCAGCACATCCGCCGCGTCCGCGCCGCTGAGCCCCGCGGCGCCGGCGGACTCCACTGCCGCCACCTGCGCCCCCGCGTGCCGCGGCGCAAGCGCAACGAAGCGCGCGGCAAGAACAGCGTCGCCCTGCGGCGCCGGCACGCAGCGCACCACACGCGCCACAGCCCCGCGCGCCTCGCGCGAGCGAATGCATGAAACGGCATGCAGTGCGCCGGGCAGCGCGGAGAGCTCCGCGCGCGAGAACCCACGAGGCGCGCGTCGGACGCGGAGGAGATATGACATGAGCACAATGCGGTGTGAGGCGCGGCCAAACGAAACGTTCTCGAGAATCGCGCTCACCTCATGTATGGACGGCGATGCCGGTAGAACACACTGCGCGAGCACCGCCATTTCCGCATCGCCTCCGTCGTCTTCGCTGCCGCTGCGCATCCCGCACGCGTTGTCGTCGCCGCCCTTGTCGTCATCGTCGTAATCGGCAGAACGTACAAGCGGTGCGACATGGCGCGCCAGACGTGCGAGCACGCGCCCGACGAGTGCGGCGTCAGGGCCTGCGAGGAACTGCTGCTGCCTCTCCCTGTCCATCACAAGCAGAAACGAGAGGCACACGTCCACCGCTGCCGGGGAGTCACGCGCGAAGAGTGTGTCGAGCGCGCCCGCGCGCAGCTGGTGTAGAATCGCGAAGAAAAGTTCCGGCGGCGGAGCGAGCAGTGCGCGCTCCGCGTCGCCAAGCGTCTCGCGCTGTGCGGCCGCACGATGAAGTGCGTATGCAGTGCTCATCAGCACGGCGAGCGGCTGTGTCTCGAGCCGATCGCTCGCCGCCGCGCGGGCCAGCAGCGCGGCCACTCGGCCGGCGAGCGCCCCGGGCGCCTCCGCGCGGCAGAGCAGCGCCTCCGCGAGAAAGCTCGCGACGAGCAGCGCCTGCCCGCACGAGAGCGAAGAGGCGGAGGCGGCCACGAGGCGGTCCGCCGATCCGCCAGCGCGCGGCGGCGACTCGCGGCGGAGAACGGCGTGCTGGTGCGCCGCGCAGAACCGCACAACGGCGTCAAAGGCCCGGCGCTTCTGTCGGCGCGTCGGGGGCGCATCGCTCGCAGCCGACCCACTGCTCGCTGTGGGGGAAGGGGCTGAAGAGGCCGCGGTGGCAGCAGAAGCATCGTCATTCGCGTCCGCGATAAGTGCGTCGGGGTGCGCAAACGCAGGAGAAAAGCGGGAGCCGCACAGCACAAAAGGTATCTTCTTCGTGGAGAGCCACACAACGGTGCGGCTCAAAAACATGGCCAGTAATTGCTCACCCCTCCTTGTCCTTTTATATCAATATATATATATATATATATATATATACAATTTACCTACCGTCTGAGCTCTGTATATATCTTTATGTATGTATATATATATATATATATATATATACCTTGTTTTTTTTCTTTGAGATTAAAATCATTCGACGGAGAAGAAAGGCAAAGGGGGAGAGTTGTGATAACGTCAACATTCTATAGACACATACATTTTTTTTTTTTTTACTTTGCCACACTACTTTCCTAGCAATTTTTGTGTAATTGTGAGAACATATGTTACTACACTCACCAGAGATATGGGAAAAGCCTTGCTCTTCCTTGAGCGCCTTTGTGGATGCTCATTGTCCATGGAAATACGTACTGCATCATGTTGCCAGGAGAATGTCGTGAAGCTGCGTTCTTGATGCCGCCGCGCGGTCCCACCTAAAAACTAACGTGTCGAGTGCGCCCACTGCGAACTTCGACAAATCAGTTGGGGGCGTAACTGAACCGTCGCAGTCCACTGATAAAACCGTGAGGCCACTCTCCGTGTACCTTGCAAGAGTTACGAGTTGGCTCCACACACTGTCCGCGTCGTCACCAAAACGGTTCTGCACTGAAACGCGCTGGACAAGCTCTTCCGCATCGTAAAATATGCGCTTTCCACCAAAGAGCGTTCTTAGCAAATCGTAAGTGGAAAGTAGACGCTCCCGCCGCTGACGCTTTGTGATCTCCTCCTGTTCACGCTTATCATCCCCTTGAGCGTCACGTCGCATTTGGGCAACTACGGCGCGAAGCTTTTCTTCTGAAAGCGATGCTCGAAGCTCTTTTGAAATTTGCGTCAAAAACTCTTCACAGTTAGCAACTTCTTCCTCGTCATTTTCGTTTTCATTCACTTCCCCCGCGGCCTCCTTCGATGAGCCCAGTGGGGCGGCGCTATGCAATGCTTCCGCACTGCTTTCTCCCCTTTCGACATGTGTGTCCGGTACGTACATCATCTTTGTGCGCCAGTCTCGGGTTTTGCCCCATCTCTGCCGCAGGAATGCCTCCGCATCCGCAACGGACGGAATGCCCTCGCGCGAAAGCATCAGTTTCACCCCTGGTGGTGCCTGCCGCGCCGGGGCCATGTCAACCCGCAGCCAATCGGCAAAGGCAGCGCCACACTCCAGCACATCCGTCAGCACAACAGTGAACCCGCAGTACCGCACCAGCGCGGCCATCCACCGTTCGCCCACAGCGACGCTTGCGCCACGCGCTAGTCCGACAATGCCAACCTGCGCCTTTCCTGCCATTGTGACAAGGAAGATGCCGTGTAGGATGGTCGCGAGGCGACTTTCGACGCTGAGGGACTTGTCCCTGCGGGGAGCCGCGGCGGGAGAGGCGGGAGAGGCCGGGGCGGAGGCGAGGACCTCACGCAGTCGCACAGCCGCAGCGGCTTTGGGCCGCGAGGGCCCCGGCGCAACGGCCTTTTTCGCCCGGCGAGGCGCCATGGGGAGATCACTCTATGGATTTATCTTGGTGAGTGTGTGGGTTCGCTTGTATGTCCCTTTTTAAAAAAAAAAATGCAAAAAGGTAGAAAGGAGTCGTAAATCAAATTTAAGAAAAGCAATGCACATCTAACTTAAGAGGTCTCTCTTTAAGACACAACTGTCATACGTACATTTCATCCTTGTTCCACGTCCTATTGAAATCTTCGAGTGCTTGTTCAAGTTTTTCGTTTTTTTTTTTTTTTCATCAGTAATTTTCCATTTAGTAGCTTTGTTTCTCAGAGGTAGCAATGAAACAAAAAAAACAAACGTAAAATAACCCCAACAGCGTCCTTCACAAGACGACAAAAAATGTGAGGACAATCCAAAAAAAAAAAAAAAACAGTTAGTAATGTCTAGAATTGCGTTTACGATAACTAAAATTCAGGAAAAAGAGAGCAAGTAAACATTCAGAGTCGATTTTCCCAGCCCCCCCCCCCCCTGTCCCTTACTCTCTCCCTCTTCATCTCGTTTCGTGTACACTAGAGCTCAAAAGTTATCTTTCAAAGTCATTGTGTGAAAACAGTTAAAAATAATGAAAAAACAAAGTACAATAAATTAAAAAAAAAAAAAAGAACGGAGAGACGGCTTTGAAGAAAAAGGAGGAAAGATCTAGAACGATGGCTAACAAAATAAACCTACATCGAGTGCATGTGGAATGAATAAAGTCATACGCATAATTACATTCCGTGGCTCTATTCCGTGTAGTCAAATAAGCACATGCCATGACTTGCCCTGACAGAATGTCAGGCCAAGAAACAATTAATAAAGGAATAACGTTATAGTCTAAAGAATGAAATATCAAATTGCGAAGACCGACTATTTTTTCTTTCTCCTCTTTCTTTTCCCAGTAAAATGAACTTCTCCTTCACCCCGTCCGCCCATATCAAATCTATAATTGTCGGAAGAGCGACAGTGCTACTGATCAGCCGACAACGCTACCCGCTGTGTTCTTTTGCGTTGCAGAAATAGCTTGTTCGACACGCTTCTTGAAATCGGTAACATTCTTCGTTTCTTTCCAAAGCGAAGCAACCTTCTTAATCTTTTCGTTTCCAGTTCCCTTGACATGTCCACCTTTCAAAATGACGTTATAGAAACGCTGGTAATCGCTTGGCGCTTTGCTTGTCAACTTCGCGGCGCTCCCCTTCGTCGGCTTCACAGACTTCTTCATGGTGACCTTTTGAATCTTCTTTGTCAGCGTGGGCTTCTTCAGCTTCAAAGTCTTTTTCGTTACTTTGGTAGTCTTTGACTTCGTCAGCTTCTTGGTGGGCTTCGTCGCCTTCTTGGTGGGCTTCGTCAGCTTCTTGGTGGGCTTCTTGGCTGGCTTGGTGGGCTTCTTGGCTGGCTTTGCGACTGCGGCTTTCATCACTTCCTTTATTGTCATCGGTGATGCTGGTTTCGAGAGTACATACGAGTGGGTCCTCTTGGCCGCATTGGGATACAACCTGAGATGCGCCTCCACCGCTGTGGCAATGCGCGTTCCGTCGCGGATTCCTTCAGTTGCCCTCCAATATGTGCCGACAGCCCGGCCGCGCTTCTTCGCCGAGCCCCCAATCACGCCGTGCATGACCTTGGCGAAGTGCTTATAGCTTTGCTGCCGTGTGCTGGCGGCGCATAAGAAAACGGTACGCTGCATGGTTTATTCGCGAGTCAGGTCACAATTCTTTTTCATAAATGATATGTATATATATATATATATATATATATATATATATATAAAGAGGCCAAACAGAAAAATAAAATCAAACAGAGGAATAATAACATTTTAAAAAAAAACACGTAGATTTTATAGATCTTAATCCGTCCCACCAACACCAGACAGCAAGAGCAACAACAACAAATTAACAAATCGCAGTAATGTTCTTTGGATTCAAAGAACAAAAAAAACAATATATATATATATATATATATGCAAAAAAAATATATATACCTTTCGGTCATGCAACTAGGTAAAAGTAGCAAAAACCACAAGACATAACAAATTGTCAAATGCGCCAATTTGAAGAATTTATCAACCTCACTCACATATAACTATATATATATATATATATATATATATATAGTTATAATAAAGAGGGTTTTAAAAATGAATAGCACATCTTCTTTACTTCTGTGATCCCAGTTGAACTCTATATAATGGGTCGAAAAAATAGTGGCGTAAATAATAATAAAAATAAACTTTTTCATTTGGGTTTTTTTTTTTTCCGAAGCTCTTAGTATATATATATATATATAAATATATTTCGCACACAAGCCCTTGCCACCAAACCCACTTGCCTTTTGTAAAATAAAAAATCCCAAAAAAAAAAAAAAAATCACATTTTCTTGGCTTGCCCTTGCTTCCACAGTTTAGCCACAGCCGACATACGTTCCCTGTGCGGTAGGTGGTTGAACCGCGGAAGGTGTGTTTTCACAAACTGCGCATACACGGATGGTGTGCGCTTTTTCTTGGGTTTGGTATCCTTTGTCTTGCTGGTCTTACTGCTCCGTTTAAAAGACGGTGTGGACTTCGCACGTTTCTCAAGAGCTGAGCGATCTGCAGGCGACAGTGCCTTGTACAGTTTCGAAGTCATCTTTCCACGTTGACCAATCGCAAGACCTTTCAGCACTGGATTCTTCTTCTGCTCTACCAGAAAAAGGCTATACGCACCCACGGCGAGACGAGAACGACAAAAGCGAAGCATGATGGCTTAAAAAGTTTTACTGACTTGTAGATGCAGGAACAGCTTTTTCTTTTTACAAAAAAAAAAAAAGAAAAAAAGAGAGAGTGAGGTTTGGGGTATAAGAAAAAGAAACAAAAGCGCCTATTTATTGCACTCATGCGTTGTTTTTACGTGAATATCATACCCCCCCCCCCCGAATAATAGTAAGAATAAAAAGTTTTAAAAAATAAATAAAACATCAAACATCGACCAAGTTAAACCCTTTCTTTTAATCAAAAACGTAAAAAAAAAAAAGTGCCCCAATGGCCAATTCCGTAACTATAACAACAACAAAAAAAAATAGACAGCTTGGGACTGTCAAAGTTACTCTATTTAAAGTATTTGCTCTATAGAAATTGTGGGTTAAGAGTGAAAAATAAACTCACATCATTAATATTGAATTTACTCGCCGTTTCCAGAACATTCAGATAACTTATTCGTCCAAAAAAGAAGTGAAAAATAGAAACTCTATCACAATCTATGGATTGACAGAAAAATAAAAATAGGCAGAAAAAATCATACTAGAAAGAGCAAAGGGGATATAAATAAATAAATATATATATATATATATATATATATATATATATATATGTAGTAAAAATAGAATTTTACGGAAGTGCTCCCAGTTGATCTCATGATTTTGCTTTCTCGGAAGGAGACGCAGGCGGCTTGGAAGCCTTCCACTTTTGCGCAATCACCTTCATCCGTTCCAACACTGGTAGATGCTTCACCTCTGGCATGTGCTCCTTCACAAAAATTGCATAAGGCGAAGGCGGCGCTTTCTTTATAGTCTTCTTCGATTTTACTTCTTTATTTGCCTTTGGTTTCGACTTCTTGTTCTTCTTCTTCTCGTTCGTCTTCTTCGTCGTCGTCCTCGTGTTGTTGCTACTTCGCAGTGGAGATTTGGTAACTTTTTTAGACTTTTTTGGTGATGATGATGAGGTTGGCGAAGAAGAAGTTCTAAAATCACCGGACTCGGATATTTGTCGCGCTCGATTTTCCAGTGCCTCCTTTGCAGAATCCGGGAGTGAATTGAAAATGACAAAAAGCCTTCGCTCCCGCTCACCGAGTGACCGAATAGACGCAATGGATGGATTCGTGCTTTGCTCTTTGTAAAATAATTCATATGGCGTCATACTCACCTTTCGGCGGAGACCAGCGGAAACGCCAGGGGAGCCGGCCCTCTTCGCCTCTAGGGCCGATGCTCGTTTCACTAGGGCTTCAGTGTCTGTCTTATTTAATTCCTTAAACATTTTTTTAATGACTTTGCCTCTTTGAATGGCAGAAAGATCCTTGAGCGTGGAACTATCTTTCTGCTCCTCCCGAAATAGTCGAAATGCGAGTTTTCGCGCGTTCAGCCTCAACATAGAGGCTTGTATCATTAAAGTACGTCAAACAACAATACAAGTAACAAACCTACCTATCGGTGAATCGGTTCCTTCGTTGTCCTAGGCGTTCTATAAAAGTCTCCCTTTCACAGGGAAAGAGAGAGAGACACACAAGCACACACTTTTCTAACAAATGAGTGTATCTGTGTACGGTAAAAAACAAAAACCTTGTTTTTAAACTCAATGGTTTTTTTACTGTTTTCAAAAGGCCTACGTGTCTATGTGTTTGTGTCCGCTTTGCGCAAGCTTACCGTTTAGCAAATCCTAACTTCCGGCTCAGCAATCAAAATACAAAGAAACCTCTTTTCCCAACTATGCAAGAAAGAAAAAAAAAAGGTATTGGTATTCGATAGAAAATACAATAATGTGCACAAAACAACAACAACAAAAAAAAAATAAGAAGAACAATTTCTCGAGCACATAGAGTTATAGTTAAATCTAACAAATATATTTCTGATATATGTTCCGTAATGACACGTTCATCAACCAATCAGTATGTTCTGCTTGTAACGCCATTGTAAAGCATGATGTCGCCTGTTTAAACCTTTAATTGCTATTTTCTAAGATCTATCAGAATGCGATATTCTACGATTTTTTATTTTTTAGTTTCGGGAAAATATGTAACAAAACTTACTGTGGGGGTCAAATAAAAAGCATAGATAACGCAAAGAATGTCAAAAAACGACTGCATCATCTACTTCACATTTTCTTGGCTTGCTCTTGCTTCCACAGTTTAGCCACAGCCGACATACGTTCCCTGTGCGGTAGGTGGTTGAACCGCGGAAGGTGTGTTTTCACAAACTGCGCATACACGGATGGTGTGCGCTTTTTCTTGGGTTTGGTATCCTTTGTCTTGCTGGTCTTACTGCTCCGTTTAAAAGACGGTGTGGACTTCGCACGTTTCTCAAGAGCTGAGCGATCTGCAGGCGACAGTGCCTTGTACAGTTTCGAAGTCATCTTTCCACGTTGACCAATCGCAAGACCTTTCAGCACTGGATTGTTCTTCTGCTCTACCAGAAAAAGGCTATACGCACCCACGGCGAGACGAGAACGACAAAAGCGAAGCATGATGGTATATTGCAAGATATATTCTACATTATTTTTCATTAACACATATATAAATAAGGGAGAAAAGAAGAAAATAAAGTGATTATGATCAATTTTATAGTGTTTAAGAAGCGAACAACTACGACACTTAGTGTGTTTGTGTTTTTGATTTTCAAAAGTGATCATTCGAATTCAATACATTGAATAGTATGGCAAAGGCATTCAAGAGTCCAAGACGACAAGGTCTTGTCTTTAATAGACATCTATTTTACCATAGACCTCCTCTTTGCGCCTTGCGTACAGTAGTGGGGTGGGAAAAATAATATATGAAAAAGAAAAAATAAAGAGGTGGATTGGACTATTGAAGGCGTAGAATTTTCCTCTATCTTTCATTGTTCTTCACGCATTACGTATGAGCCCACCACACTGATGCGGATCCTCAAAGCAGAGGGGTGGAGAAAAAAGGGGCCACACGTGGCGATGCAATCCCTCACAAGTAAAAGAAGTGTTTGAACACGCTTAAAATACCCACAACCAACATGTACAACATCGACAATATATATATATATATATATATATATATATATATATATGCGATAGCACCCGGGTATTAAAACGCGCCGCGTACAACAGGGAGCGGTGATGACTTCTCTTCGACTAATATCCTTTTTTCCTTTTAACCTATTGTACTTCACACTCTTTCACATTTAGGTCCACTTCTCTTTGATCACCGCGATTGTTTTGATTTTGCCTTTTTTAATTACTTCTTTTGTTTTTTGTTGCATTTCAATTACATTTGCTATCTTTTTTTTTTTTTTCATGATGATCTCTCTTTTCAAAACCTTTCTTTTCGTGTACTACAGCTGCTTTGGCCCGTGGGCATAAGTAGTCAAAAGCGGATACACCTCTTTACGTTTTCTTTTGGTTCCGTTCATTTACTCTGTGGTAAAAGCATTAATTGAAGAAATCCTTTTCACAATGCCCTCCCCCCCCCCCAAAAAAAAATGTCATTTGCTTTCCCATTTCGTTTGTGCACTTCACGTTGTTATCTCCTCCCCCCCCCCTCTTCCCCTACACAGTCTTGTGCCCTTTCCCCTTTCGAGAAAAAGGCATGATCAAGCCTCCGTTAGTTTTACAATGTATATATATATATATATGTATATATATACAGATATAGATGGCGGGGAGAAAGGGGGAAAAGAATAAAAATGAAATAGCAATAAAAAAATTGCATAGTAGTACAGGTCCACACAAATTTGAGTAATCATTAATCCTATCATTTTCCTGTCTCACCCAAAACGCTTAGCATCTTGTACATTTTGATTTTTTTTTTTTTGCCGTTACTTCAACATTTGCTTGCCATACAAATATGCGTAGTGAAGTGCGCATTATAGTAAATTGCTGCCCTATTTTTTCACTTTCGTTAATTATTTTTTTTTCTTCCTTCTATTTCTTGTCATGTTATAATTCCTTCTACGATGAATTTCTTTTTCATATTTTATTCTCGCTCTTTTGCAAGAGTTCTTTGTTGTTGTTGCCTTACCCACTTGATCCTTCATATATCCACCCTATTCCTTTTTGAACATCCATTTTCGATCAAGTTCTCTGTTTCTGTGGATCCCATTTAAAAAATACCGTTAGCCTTCGGTACACATTTTCCACGGGCGCGACCCCGTGGTTGTACCTTGTCGGCATCCTTTCTCATAGAAGTGAAAATGGAACCGGTTTCAACCTTGGCCTCAGGCTGGCGTGGGCCATTGACCCTGAAAGCAGGGCGGGACTTTCTGTCTTCCGGGTATACATGGTGAACAGTCCGCACATTAAAATCCAGAAGACCACTTGGGTTGTATTGCTTCGGCTTCGCCTGCGGGGCAGGGGTAGTGTCAAAGATGTCAAGAGGCTCATGCTTGTAGTTATTTCCGCTGCGCTTCTTATGCAGAATATTGTCTTCCCTGTAATTAAGCTCACCGGTTCCGAAGATGTCATGCGTCTCGTTGGCGGCCGCCTTTACACGAGCAATCGCGGGGCGCCTGCGCGGAGGCAGGTCCTGTGGGATAAATAGGCGAGGGCCAGAAACGATCTTGCGCTCTGTTTCATTAAGCTGCTCCGGGGAATACTGGCCCAGATTGAGAATATCCTTTGATTCATTTGCCTTGTTCTTGCGGAATGACACAAATGGGGCAGATCCACCGCAGCTGTAGTACTTGCTTTCAGGAGATTTACCTGGAACAACAGTGCTCAAAATGTCACCGTTGTCCCGGGTATTAAAGCGGCGCTTACCCGAAAAAGGTTGGTCAGGCAAAGGCTCTTGTGGAACCTCTGACTCATAGTAAGGCGAGGTGACAGAGTACCCCTGGTGATTGGCACCGGGAGCACGCAGGGGACGGTGCTTTGGCTCGTCGTACTTGACACTGCAGCAAGGTCCCTCCAGATTGTTGCGTGGGCCGCGCTGCACCACCATGTGTGGTTGAATAGGATCGTCTTCACCCCTGCCGCGGATCCAGTCTTCCGTCAGAGCCACGCCGACCATGGTGGCGTACTTGTCCTCATAGCGACGCACACCATGCTTTATGTGTCCAGGCACCGTAGGGCCGGCAAGGAACTCCGAGGGATCGGTATGCCTGCAGGGCGGCGGCGGCACATCATCCTTTTCCGGTTTTCCAGCACCGAACATGGCGGCCACACCGGTGCCGCGAGCGTTGAAGGCAATGCGCTGGTGGTAAGACTGAGGAGGATGGACTTCTTCACGGGTAGGGGGATCGTTGGCTGTAAGGACGCGCTCCTGAGCCGTCATGGGTTGTTCCACTGCAGCAGCTGCCATCTTCTTTTTGCTTGAATATATATTTTTTTTTCGCTGAATGTATATACACTTTGCTTGATTTTGGGGGTGGTGAAAAAGAAAAATGAGAATAGGAGAAAAATACTACAAAAAACAATGGCACAGAATAATAATAAAAACACAAACATTCAACTGGCAGCAGCTGCTATATACTTATTTATTGTTTCCTGGTGTTATTTTTACGCCAAAGCGCATTTTGCGCTTTTGAATCCATCCAAGCCATATCAACAACACAAAGGAAATCTTCGGGAACAGATGAGGACGACACCCGGGATTAAAGCCGGAAAAAGTGCCTCCAGAGAGTTCCCGTTTGGTTCCATAGCACATTTGTATGGATTCCACACTAAATATAAGGAAAAGGAGGAGAAAAAATAGGGAAGATGTAAAATGAGTTAATCAGTTTCTCGATACGTTTGCACCAAAAGTGCTTCTGTCGTCAGTCTAAAGTTCGCGTTAAGTGAAATAAATTATGTGTCATCATTGTAGGTCAATTTATTCTTTTGTCTTGCGGGTGTTTTACAGTACCAGGCACACAGTACTTTGTAGATGATACAGACGTCACTCGCTCTAGTGATCTAACTTTATAGGAAACAATAAAAAAAAAAAAACTATACAAATGAGGGGTGGAGGAGAGGGGAAAGGCAATACTTGGCTTCTCAGCAAACTTGTAATAAGAGTTCTCTTCAGCCTAAAAGGCTATACTCCCGGCGAGGATGCAAAAAAATCCATATCGCGCAAAGGGATGCGTGAGCATGATCACCTTACCTTCTACCTATTTTTTTTTTTAACCCCCGCATGTTCCATAATGTTTCAAAACGATGAAAAAAAGCAAAAAAAAATAAAAAGGGTAAAAAAAAAAAAGATGAGCAGCGAAAATAAAAAAGAAAATAGTGTACATGAGAACCTCCATTTTTTTTTTTTTGAAGTGTACTCTTTGTAAAAAAATTGCAAAGAGAAAGGTTAGTTTTCAAGAAATAGTTATACATAGAACAGTGTAAGATGATAATAAAAAAAACTGATGATGAACAAAAGTTCCTCAAAACCAACTAGACATCTTTATGGTGAACACTACCTATTGATAGGCAAGTGCAAGCATTAACATCGAAAACTCAACATAGTTAATGGACTCCTCCATCTCATTTGTTGCAGTTCCATACATAGTAGCTAAATAGTCCCTGTCTTTGGCCCTGTACGGCCTACGCTGGAAGCTCTTCACAAAGTTTGTCACGGAGGTTTCGTTGCACGGAACACCACAGCTATCAATAGCGCAGATCGGGTGCTCCGGCCATAATGGGCGACCATGGCGACATATTTGTGCACTCTTTCGTTTGCGACTGATACCGATATTCTTATTGGCGAACCACGGTCCCAACTCCTGCTGTTTCTCAAGGATGAGCTGAACCACGTCACTGATAAACACAGTTTCCTTACCGTCAGCAAGAGCGAGAAAGATGGGATACAGCTCACTGTCGCAGATGCGTACACCACAGCGCGCTGCGCGGTCTGTGACGCTTTCCGTAAAAGTTGCGGCGGGCTGAAACGGGGATGGAAGACTCAAAGCATGGCACGTGGCAACCGAGACGGAAGGCTGAGTGCAAACACAGAGTTGCTGAGAGGGCTCCACGACCCCCACCGGCTTCACAGGGGTCTCCATTGGCTCCTCGTCGGGGGTCGCGCCCTGATCCGAAGAGTGGTCGGAGAGCCCGGGTTCCCAGTTTGCCACACTTTGTCGCTCCTCGAGTTCAATGCGAGTCTTTGCCATTTGAGTAACCTCCAGGATGTCAAGACAAAGTTTAGCGGCGCGTCCTGCGTTTTCGTCGGACGTCACAATAATCGCACGCCATACAACGCCACTATGTTGTATGTAGTCTTCCACAGTTTCAACAATAATTTTGCACACGTGAAAAACCACCTCAGTTAGCCGATTCTCTTCGTTCCCACCCCATAGAAGACCAACACACTCAGACACAACCATCGTTGTATCAAACTCCACTAAAAGACAGTGAACATTGTGAAGTTCTGCAGTCAAAAGTCCTTTAAGTACCCAGAGACGGAGTCTCTCTGCCGCCAGTGTGTTATACACTTGAAGTGGTTCACACTCCTTATCGGTAGGGATAAATGCTGAGAGTTCATCATCCTCAACAGAATTCCTTGCTCCTTTCCGTTGACAAAGAAGCATACGAAAACATTTTGCCGAATGAATTTCAGGGTCCACCACAGGCAACTGCTCACCAAAATAAGTAAGATCATATACTCCGTCACGTAAATCATTCAGCATATTGGTGTATCGCTCCATAATTTGAATGCGGTATCGCATGCGATCACCGCCAGAATAGTAAGAGCATCGAATACGGTTGTCAACGGGCAGGGTCGAATACGCTCCAAGAACTTCTTTTACATTGTATGCTCCTTCTGGTCGATGAGAGGCAAGAAAAAGAGAAGCCGTATCAGGACCCACGCCCTTATCAACCAACCATGTAGGAGCAACACCCTCCAACACCATCAGCCAAGCATCAAAGAGCCAACGTATCTCAGATATATTTAAAGATTCCTCCAATGCTGGATCAATGGGTAAAGGGTAAGCGGTCGCAACAGCTTGAGAATACGCCTCGAGGTTGCGTTGCATTGGGTAATACCTCGTGTTAGAGACATATACAGCTCGCAGACGGAAAAGGGGAAACTGTTCCACAAGGTGCATTCGCACTTCTTCGTTAAAGGCTTCGTTTCGGAAAACAAGACGAAAAAGTGGAACTGCGTGTCCGTTTTTGCCATCTTCATTTTCTGAAAGTTGGTAAACAAAAAATGAATGCTCTGGTACAATGGGATGAGCAGAGCACGGGGAATCCTTAAAATCCCCACCCCTGAGAGCACCGTACTCTTGTGATACTTTTTCGAGAGAATCCCCACAAAGACGAGGCATCTGCAGTAAAATCAATCTTTCCACTTCATCAAGTACCATTCCATATCTCATTACATCGAATTGGCGCTTGTGTAGTGCCCGTGTGTGTAGGGGATGTGTATCCATCGCGCGGCGAATGGAATGAAAAGATGGATCAACAGCCTTCACCAAAACATCAAGTCGAAGGTTAAGATCTCCGACCTGCGTCATTACATCCGCTACCGTACCAGGCATAAATCCAGCGACCGCCAATGGCACATGAGGAACTTTCCAAAAAAATGGTGAAAACGGTGTCACACATGTGAGGGGGGTCTGCATTGTAAATATTATGCTTTCTCAATTTTGTTTTTGTATGTGTGTACACGCTTTCTTTCCAGGAGTTGTGAAGCTGAAATAACAAATTATAAGGTAGAAAACAATAATAATAATAATAAAGGAAATATTGGTAAAAAAAAAAAAACACATACACAACGCATTGAATGAATAAATAAGTCGCGAGGTGAGAAATAAAAAGAAGCGAAAACAAAAAAAAAAAAAACTGTTGTCACTATCAGGAATCATGGGAGGCAGCAAGAAAAATCTCAAGGGCTGCCTTGTAAAACACAGAAATGTTGTGGTCAATAAGCGACAGATGATGAAGTGATTCCTTCTTTGTCATCATCACTACAGTAAGAGAGTTCGGCAGCTCCCTTACATAAATGCAATCCTCACTACTTAGGTCAACGATCGCGTGTACGCCTGAACCAACAGCCGTCTCAAGACTCGTTTTGTTTAATGAACCAGAGAAATTTCCATTTGTGCCACCACTCTCAAGTTCATACTCAAGTTCATTATTACTTGTTGGCTCATTTTTCGTAGTAGAGTAGATCTTTTCCATCTTTACCATTAATTCAATAGCGTCACCACAGATGTCGTATGTTCGCGATCTAACTCGATTCCGCTCATCCACCGCAAGATATATCTTCGATTTACTTAGAAACAAGTATGTTAGATCCACATCGCTGTTGTTATTCAACATTTGCAATAACTCTGTAATATATGGCAATTGTAATTTAATTAGCTTTTGTACAACTAGTGAAAAGGCCTGAAAAACTGAGTGATCGTATATAGACGTTAAGTTGAAGTTGAGACGCAAGGGCGTTTCGTTTTCAAGGCGTTGCTTCGTCTCTGCCTCAACACGACGTTGCAAAGATGCCAAGAGATCTGTTTGATGGTCTTCACTAAGTGCATCCACTTTATGTATAAACACTTCAACGCATAGATCAGGATTATATCGATACGCTGCACACACAGTGTCCATAAGACGCGCACGTGAGTCATCAATGAGCTCACGACAGTCCATCACAAACACGATGGCCCCACAGTTTTCAAGGAGTTGATCCGCATCATACCGACTGGCATTGTTTGGGTCAAATGGATCGTTCTGTCCGGGAAAGTCCCATACCTCAAAGTTGACAAAGTCATTTGAATGTACGGCAGCCTTGTCTGGCTGCACAGTGGCCGCTAGATTTACTGTATCATCCGCCTGCATTCCCTCAAAGACGACTTTCTGAATGCTACTCTTTCCAGATTTACGAAGGCCCAATAAAAGGACTTTCGGCAGTGTCAGCAGATCCGACGGCACTGTTCGCATCTCCAAGGCACAAGAAATATATATTTTTTTCTTTTTTCACCAAAGACCACAAAAAATAGCACACCGCAGTCATGTACATATGATATATATATATATATATATGTGGTGTATAAACGAAAAAAAAAAAATGAGAAAAACGAAAATTGAGTTGATTTTTTATTAATTAACTATAGGGACATACACTCAAAAAGTTATTATAAATACACAGACATTAAAAAAAAAAGAAAAAGAAAAAACGTACCTAATCGTTTAGTATTTGCTCTTGTTGATAATCGCTGTTTGGTGTTGTTTTCCTCCTTAAAAATTTTACCCTTTTCAGCTCTCAGTAAAAAAAGGTGTCACTTGTCTCGTTTTTTCCGAGCTGAAAGGCGCGCAGAAGGCTTTGCAATTCCTGCGCTGTGTTGATAACCCACTTTGGTGGACAGTTCTCTACGTTTCTTGCATCGTGTATTAAACGCTGAAGTGCGTGTAGCAGCTTCTCCATATTCCGCGTCAGTTCCTGGCGCCCCCACAAATCAATTGAACGCGCACCAACATACAGTCGCACATACTGCAAAAAGAGACCACAGGCGAGCTGTACGCTTTCCATGTGTGGACCAGCACTCTCGTAGTCGTGCCAATCACAAACCTCGCTGCCAATCAGACTATCCGCATCAGCCAGTATCGAGGAGGCGGCACACGTAAAGGAACGATGCATTGGTGTGTGGTCTGGAGAAACGATAGCGGTCGCACCTGTGGCGTTTTCGCGGTGGCTCTTGCGGATGATACTCAACTTCTCCAGAATAAAAACGCGCAATACAAAAAAAGAAAGCTGCTCCTCTAATTCAGCGGTATGGCATTTCGTCTTCAGATCCGTCTCACGCCGAACTCGCTCCAGCGCCACGATGTCCGCGTCCTTCACCTCTGCATGAAGCGGCGGTAGGGGCTGCTGAACAAGGTAAAAAAGCTGTTGGCGCGCCGTCAGCGCAAGAATAGACTCAAGTGACCGCTCGTCCATCACAGTCGTGCGTGGGGTTTCCTCCACGAGCGCTGTGTTCTTCAATCGAAAACGACGGACACGGCAGAAACACTGACGCACCAAAGGCGTGAGCGCTGGGGTGGGTGCGCCAAAACTGGTAAGCATGGTAACAAGCGAGACACATAGATATATTTCGTACACTTCCCATGAGAAAGGAGTTAATTTTTCTGCACCGAAGCTGCAGAATCCGGACACGGCATCTCGGAAACGTGGACTCGCATTGGCAAAGTTGGCGACAGCGCTCAGACACTCGGAGCTGACAATGCTCTCCGTCCCGCATGTAACTAAAGCCGTGTGAAGGAGACGCAGCACGGCGAGCCACACTCGGTGCCAGCCTTGCTGACGGTGCACACACATCACGGAGTCGTAGATACTCGAGTTCTTAAACTGACCCAAGACACTCGCCATAGCAACAAGGCGTTCGTGAAGGAAGACACCAGATGACCCTTCCCAACGTAACAAAAAGGTGTTGAATGTATCCAAAATATGATCAAAGAGATCTGTGACGGACGAAGCGGGTTCAGTAGATGAAATAAAATGTGAAACATGAAGAGCCAATGACCATAGGTTTTCGATTGTGCTTTGAGCACAGTTAGATGGACATAACTGACCCAAACGATTGTAAATCACTCCAACATCTGTTATAAACGTTAAGAGCGAACCGAAAGGCATATCCTTCGCACGTCTTTCCAAGACGTCAGCGATGAGATAAAAAACCTGCGCCATCGAAGCTACGTCTGACGTGTCCGATGGCTGAAAAACAGCGAGAACGCCCAAACTCTGACATATCACTTCAACATTTCCCCGATTGCATACAATAATTTTAATAAAAGATTGAAACAAAGTATTCAACTTGACGCTGGTCTGCAGAAATGATCCTCCATCGGTAGAAGATTCGCCAAGCAACAATGCGGCAGCCTTGGCGCAGAGTAACCAGCCCTCAAAGCATTCCCACATGAATCCAGAAAGCATAGAAATCGTAGGGCGCACCAGGCGCATACCACTAAGGGTGGACTCAAGAACTTCTAAAACCAAAGGTGAAAGAAACGGTTCGCGCTCCTCCGCGGCTACCCATATAAGAGCCTCAAGTGCTGCGGTGAGGCGACGTGTGGCGTCCATAACGGAAGCAAGGCGATTGACACAAATACACTGTTCATCACTGCAGCGTAAGAAAAAATTGTCACCAAGGATAAGCGGTGTAATTTTTTTTCTTGAGTCGTACATCGGAATCGATGTTGGAAGAGGCCTGTATTCACGACTTGTATTGTATGATGCACGTGTTGTGTTTGCCCCTTGTGAGGAGCCCATCAATGCCAACTTATTCGTTTCCTCTTGAGTTGTTGAGTAGTTATCGAGATCATCAAAGGCAGAGACACGGAGATACTTTTCCGTATCGTTGAAGTAAGCGTAACACTCCCGAAGTGCCTCACAGCTCGCAACCACACTCTTTCGCACTAACTCTTCATGCGTTGCAAGGACCTTACTTCGTGCTTGCAAATTCCCTGCGCGATTGGGGCTCTTTTGTTGCTGTAGAGACTTCTTCCGCCGTTCAGCATTCATATCGTTCAGAATGGTTATGCCAACATAGCGCACCACCGCCGCCACCAGCACACCACGCGCAAACACGGGACTCCGGGTATCAAGACTGTCTAAAAGTTTCGCAGTCTTTGCGGGATCAGCATCGTCGTCGTGGAGCGCTCCCAAAATCTCAAACGCCTCCGCCTTTTCAAGCTCTGTGGACTGAGCTGAGGCCACTGTGTCGCGCAAAATAAGCACGAGCTGCAGGCCGGAAGGTCTTTTGTGGGACTCCTCAGCGTCTACTAAATAAAAAAACGACGGTGGATCATGGCACAGAAGGCGGCGAAGACAGGCAAGGCGTACAACGTTGATAGAAAATGCTTTTGGGCATGCAACTTCACGAAGCAGAGCTGCAGAGAGACTTTGCTTCGTGGCTGTCGCTGTGTGCAGACGCATTGTATTAAAGAGTTTTACCCGCGAGTGCATCATAACATATGAAAGTATTCCCGCCGCATCCTCAATGAGAGAGGACGTTGCGTTGGTGGCGAACACTATGCTAAATAACACAAAGCACGCGGAAATATTATGATGTCCTCCATCTGTCAAAATCACACAAGTCGCTAAACTATCCGTCAATTGGTTAAGGAGCACAGCGTTGGAGAGCAAACGAAGCGTTTTCTCCAGTAAAATCACTGTTGGCGTAGCGCCTACAAACGACATACCCGCCTGTGCCTCACCCAGGAGCAGATACATCCCTTCACAGAGCCAGTAAATGAGGTACTCGGGGGTCACGTGTTCGGAAAGCACGGCAATAAGCGATTCAGCCCCACATGAATAAAACGAATCCACAATTAGAAGCCACTGTGTAAATAGGGTCACGCCCGTGAAAACATGCAAAATAGCACCACGCGGGATATGCATGACAACATCAACAAGACGACTCGCCCTTAGAATATCGCTCCGTGAAGCCATGAACGATGCGTAGAGTTGAACTTGGAGCAGCGCCACATCACTGAATCTCCCAAACTCAGTTAACTCGTCCGGAAGCAGCAGGAGCGAAGCCAAATGCTCCATATTGCCCAAAAGATCCTGAAAGCGCGCAGCGGTACCGTAGAGTGTCTCGACAAGAGGAATGTCATAAACATGCTCTGTAAGAAGCGTTGTGATGAGGTGTTGTAGTAATAAAGTGGCGCTGCACCCCATAAAATCTTCCAGCTCGCGTAGATTGTATGGATGGTTGGCTAAAAGTGCGTGAAAAAGAAAGAGACTACTGTGAAAAAACGACTTGTCCGGCATAACAGATTGGTTTACGCATAAAGAACTCCAACCTGTCGACAGCAGACTCATAGTCTTTTTCACCAAAGAAATCTCGGATGAAATGCCTAAGCAATCTCCATCTGCGCAGCTAACGGTTTCCTCATCCCGCAACCCTTCTCCTTTTTTATTTATCTTAGAGCCGTACCGAATCTTTCCCTCTGTTGAAGTGGATGTGGTACTCATACTATCCAATCCAACTAAATCAAAGTGGTACGCAGCAGCAGCTGTGTAGTAGTTAAAAAGTGAAATGGCAAACGTATCATTTTCCCCACGGGTTTTGATGACCATTTGAATGTGCTGCCAAAGAGTGAGCATGCCAGATGGAAATGAATCCCAAAAACACGAATACATCCCTACCGCTTCAAGTACAGAAAATAGTGCAGTAGTAGTAAAGTATCCCCAGAATTCTACCGACACGTTTTCAAAGAGTTTGTATACTACATTTGCAATCTCTCGCTTCACAATGGACAACGGTACAGAATGAGTGCCGTCGAAGCGGAAAAAGGTCGTTACTGGAATGGCATACACAGATGTCGCAAAAACAATTCCAAGTGTCTGGCGAAGCAAATCCCCGTCGTCCTTGCTCTCCTTATAAAGAGCAGGAACATGGGCAAGAAGAACAAAAAGATGTGGCGCATCGATTACCTCCGCCCCGTCGCAAAGCTCTTTTGTTGGTAAGAGATGCGAAAACTTAACCGCAAAAGCTGAAAGAACAACAGCACAACGACGAATTTCGATTGTAGACGCACTCCACATTTCACTCGACAGTCGGACAAGTGCAGAAAGAGTCTCTACACTCGGAGTTGTGCGCCAGGCATGCTCACTGAAGAGTAGTAAAACCTCACAAGAAAGGGAAAGCACACGCAGTGCACGGAACCCTGTGAGCTTTTGCTCCTTTATCGCTGACCAAATGTTGACAATGTGGGATTTCATAAAGTCTACAAAACCCAACTCCTCTAGCTTATCAATAAAGCTACACCAGAATACCGAATGTGTATAGTCTTCACGGGGGCGACGCAAGAGAACGGCAAAGGTATTCATCTCAAAAAGGTGTTGCTCGCGAAGTGCCTCGCCCTCCCCGACTCCGAATTGAATAACAGTTCGAACAGGTTGAACTTCACTCACTCTCTGCAACAACATTGACGGCGCGGGAGTGTACGTCTCCAGAAGATTCTTTTTTTCACTCCCAGCGCCCTCCAAATCCGCCAACTTCTCATCAGAGGAAATAGTGTATGGCGTAAAAGCCATATCGCGGTTGGAAAAGCGGTGTAAAAACTCTGTGGGTAAGAATTGCAACTCGCTGATGAATTCGTCCGGATTGTCGTCCCTCAGCGCAAAGAGCGAAGGCGCGATGCTGTTGGCGAGCCAACCAATAACACTCTGCTCGCGGCCCTCGCCCCTTCTCGCGACCGCACCAGTCCGATTCATCATATCCGCCTCCTTTAGGACCCGATGCTTTGCTCGTGCTGCGCCTTTCCTTGTGTGGTGTAATATTGTGTATTCGCCTTTGGTTGCGGTGAAATCAAGACCCAGCCTGTGTTTTTCTTTTTCAGCCTCACTTACTTTTGGAAAGGAAATTATGTAGCAGGGAACCAAGAAAAATAAAATAAAAATGGGTGATTATATTCATCAGTATACCAAACAAAAAAAAAAAAAAAGGAGATACAATTCCCCCTTGTTTTTACTTATTTTACCAGTTTATCTATGCTAGCATAAACATTTAAATAGAGACACAAAATAACGAACCGCACGAGGATCCTTATCTCTATTACGTAAAACAAAAAATAAGAGAGGTTTCGGTACAGTGAGAATGTACACATGTAAATGTGATACAAATTGCACCAATGCAGTCACCTCACTCATAAAATCTAGAGGCAATAGGACACCTTCGCGCTAGAAGCTACATATTGAGACACACAATTCATTACTTGCCATCTAATAACTATACCGTACCTTTGCGCATCACCTCAAGTTGCACACACGTACATGCATATACGCCTTCGTTTCGTTCTGTTTGACGCGCTCTCTATTTTTTTTTTTCTTTTAATCTTTTTTTTTTCTGCCTTTTTTCTAATAATAATAATAATAATAACGGTGTAAATCAGTTTATCTGATCACGTGCCACGTGCAACTCACCATTTCCAAGCCTATAGTCAATAATAGTATAATTGAACTTGCGAGTATACGCATCACTGCTTTTAACAATTTTCAATTCAACAAATTATCAATGTGTTGCTCTTTTTTAAAATAAACTTCAGCATTTGTTTCTTTTTCTGAACGACCTTGGGAAAACTCTTTTTAAATCACCGCCTGTTTTTTTTTTTTTCTTTATCAAAGCAAAGCCTCTTTCACCACCACACACAAATAGCAAAAAAAAAAACATGGCATAATCCAAGTAGTATAAACAGGAACATGCCCTCCCCTCTAGCAAAAAGAGACTCACATACCACCGCCATAGAAGGCGCAATAAGTGCTACATCAAAACATTTCTTGAAATATAACGCAAATATACATAAATATCCTTCAACAGCAACAACTAAAAAAAAAAAACAGACGTACCAATGCAAAACAAAAGAGGTCAAATGTATCAATGTCCCCACAAGAACCATTATGACACCTGCATCACTTAGTGCCTTAGCTATTCAGCTACGCTCCACATCGCAAAAAAAAAAAAAAATTGAAGACAACTTGCGTAGATGAAGAAACCTCAGTATCACAGTTCCTCGTATGAATGCAGGCGTGAGTCATTTTTTGTTTTGTTTTGTTTCGCTTACCGTTGCTGTTACTGGAGGCGTGTTACATTATAATCTATCCCCTTGTGTTAATGTTGTTATGCGACCCCAAACGAAGAAGCACCGCGCCTGTCCATTCTTGAATATCCTTAGCTATCACGAAAGCACCCAAAGCCTCATAAATATTTTTTTTTATTATTTTTTATTCAAACTACCCGCCTTTGAATTTATAGATAATATTGGAATATCCAGAAAATACCCAATTTGCATAATAAGTGAGAGAGACATGTGAAGATACTGCCATACCCCTAGGACAGTGAGACCTACCATCGCCGAACCAAGCGATGGGATTAAATATTTCCTTTCGGCGGACGGAAAGTACGTATGAATGATCAAACTGCCCAAAGTAGTGAAGAATGTAATCAAATAAAATGCATTAAACAAATTGTACGGCATTTCACATAGTCGAGCAACTGTCATACGTGTCACCGTGTATGAGATCAAAAAACCGAAGCTTAGCTCAAACGCATAGGGACAGTTGTCGTGAATATCGGGATAGGTGGAGTACAAGGCAACATGAAGACATGTAAGCAGTAAGGTAGGTAGTGCCACAAAAAACGGTACACCGCGCGCTTCAAGGTTTGGACGCCTCAACACATGTATAATGTTTGTCAGTATTGTCATTATACCAAAGCTCAGAGTACTAATAAAAATAATACTACGAAGAGTGGAAATAACAAAGGTACCATCCACAAACGGTAGAGGTATTTCATATGGATCAACAACAACAGTATCCCATATTGATGTAGAATACAAACCTGTGACAAAAAACAAGACACATGCAAGTAGGATGCCCTCTGTAGGTCCATTGACGTAACCAAGATCTAATGTACCCGTACTGAACTGTTCCCATATGGCCCCAAAAAGTATGCATGATGACATTGTGAAATAGATGAATGTCTGTTCTCCCGTTAAAGCAATGGCGCAGCAAATGTTGAACTGAACCAATGGGGTCAAAAAAGCATCACAGCCGTGATCAAATAGTTCTCCTAAAGGTCCAATTGTTTGTGTTCGACGCGCTTGTTTGCCGTCTATAGCGTCAAATGTTTGATATATAAAGAGCGTCGCTGCGGTATAGTACCATACCCATGGCGGATACATTGCTTCTCCAAAATAGTAGTAGAACATGACCAATAACGTAGAAGACACAGATATAAAAAAACCAATAAGTGTAATTGTGTTTGGAGCCACAGTCATCGGCACAAGATTTACAATAAAGTTCCAGTACGGTTGCATAATATAACGACTGACAAAGCTTGAATCGACCCCGGAGTACTTGTACTTGGCTAGATTGGGCAAGTAGCTGGGGGGAATGTGCTCGTGCACCTTCGGGTTGAGACTTATGCGGCGAGGGGGCAGCGCGGGGCCCCCACCGCCATTATTGACGCGGGACACACTAGTCATGAAAAGGCCAACTGCAGCGCAAGCGACCGTTCCTAACTTTTACCTTGTTCAAGTATCACTTCGTTTATGTATACACACACAGAGACATATATATATATATATATATATACAAAAGAGAAATAAATTAAAAGAAATAGCGATATATATATATATATATATATAAACTTCATTCAAAAAACCCTCTCTTACACACCTCAGTCTAGATTCCAATAGAAGGACTCCAGGTATTTTTTTGTTCTGTGTATTTCCTCAATTAAAAAAAAAAATAGATACAAATGAATACCGCCTTTCAATTCAAAGGCGTATAATGTATAGAATTTACCACGAGGCAATGCTTCCGCATCGAAAAAAAAAAAAGAAACTGTTCAATAAAAAGAATATAAATTATTGTCATTTAAAGCCATATCAGTAAAATAGAGTGAAATCCATTGAGTTCCCATCCAGTGATGGTGCCATCTATGCATATGCCGAGGAAAAAGAACAATCGGCTGAAGTGTCAGTACAAATCTGCACAAAAAAAGTGACACAAGACTATACCCCACCCAAAGTATCTAAAATGCCGCTGCTGGTTAAGGAGCGAACAAGTAAAAAAAGAAAAAAGAAAAAAAAAAAAGCGTCAACGGCCATGAAGATGTTCGCAGAGAAAACTTCACTGCATGTACGTGTCAGAAACACAACGTTCATATCAGTTGATGTCCAATCCTTTATCAAAGTCAAACTGTATTCTTTTTTTTTTTTTTTGCACAATGCATGTGCTCAAATTTCACTCCATATGTTACTATATATATATATATATATATAAAGTGAAAGTTAGCCATGGCGTGGTTTCTACAATAAAAATGCAGCGTTTTCCAAGTCTTATTCATTGAGGTGAAAGTAGCCAACTTGAACTCCGGTTGTCCTCAAGCTCCTCACCTGCGAGTCTGCTCACACTATCACGAATCCTCACTGCAGCTGAATACCGGCGAGGCGGCAGTGTGTGCGTGTGAGTTGCCACAACCCGTGAAAAGGGAATCCGTCATCAGATGTTTGAATTGTCGCCGCCGCTTCAACGTCACGAAGATACACTCTCACCGCACAGAGAGACGAGATTTTTTTTTTCTTTTTTATTACTGTTCTGCGCTAGTTTAGTGTGAACACTCAAAAGGTTTTTCGTGTAGTATGGGAGAACTCCATTACGCGCTGCGGTTTGTTTGAGAGAATCTCTATCTTTCCCTTTATCCAAAAAAAATCATTTCTAAGATCATATAATATGTGATCCCCCAAATAAAGCAAAAGGCCTTTTCAAACGATTATGGCCTTTTGTTTTGTCTAGTGGGGCTTCCTATGCATAACAAAACAAAAAAGTTTATATGTATGATTATTATTGTTGTTGTTTTCAAAGTACAGCAAAAACAATCACATCATGTAAAAGAAATACACAAACAGTTTTAGAGTAAAGGAATGAATTTGGTAAACAGAATCGTCCAAACGTGTCACATATTTTCGTGACCGCGTGTGTAAGCTTCTGGTAAGGCTTCTTTCAGCATACATTTTAAAGGAAAGTATTTGTATTTTATTTCTTTTTGTTTTTGTTTTTTTTTAAAAAAAAAAAGTTCGGTTTAAGAATCTATGCAGAGAAAATACAGCCGTGGTATCACAGAAATAAAAGCTATAAAAGAAAAATACAGACGAGTGCGGCTAAGCACTTGTAAAGACGTACGTGCTACAAAGAAAGAGAACGCATCTTCATCTTCATCGTTGCGCCCATCATCGGGGTGTAGCCTCACCATACAATCTCCTCGAAAGACATACATCACCATTTTTTTTTTTTTTACTTTTTTGTTTTTTTCTTTGCTTTACCTCATATTTGCATAGTGTGAAGTAGACAAGCTATTTAATTCTCCTCTTCTAAGCCCCACTCATACCTATTCACTTCTAAAAAATCATGTTTTTTTTTTTTTTCTCTTTCTATATATATATATAAATTTCAATTTTCCTTTACTCCGTACTTTGTTTTTGAGCTCCGCGTTATTTTCTTTTTCTTTTTCTCCCCTCTTCAGAAACAATTTGTATTATCGAAAAAAAAGAATACAGCCGGAATTTACTCTGTAAATGAGTAGTAAAAGGACACATAAAAAGGGAAAAAGGTAAAACAAAGTTAAAGAAACAACATAGTACACACAAACAACAAAATTCTAAGAAACGCGAGTTTTGGATTTTGAAAGCGTAGTGCATATATGCACCCGCCGAAATACGAGTCTAAAGAAAACACATACAGATGTTTACTGAAGGACACCTACTTACGCAGTACCTTTGCAACCTGCTTAATTTTCTTGTTCGCGCTGGGATTAGAGCCTTTCCTGCGAGTTTTGGCGACAGAAGCGCTTGCCGCCCTTATCGATGCCTTTCCCTTTGCATTCTTTGTCTTTTTGTCTGCTACAGCGATCGCCTTGGGTTTCGCTGCGGTCTTTTCGCCTCCTTTCTTCACCATCTTTGGCAACGCTTTTCTGATCTCCTTCTCAATGTCTATCGGCTTAGAAAGCTCATACAACTGCGAGAGAGCTGAAAAGCGCTTGCGGTAGTTAAGGCTTTTCACCCGGTGATAGTTATCACGCACAAACTTGGAAAACTCACTCTTGCTCCTCCTCCTTGCTTTCGTCACAGACGCCTCTCGCTGCTTATTCGTCTGCCGCACGAGCGATGGGTGGCGCGCCGCGCGCTGCTTTAGTTTCTTTCTTTCATTCATCGAGAGCTCTTTATACATCTTGGAAAGTATCTGCCCCCGCTTCGCGATGGCACATCCCTTCAGCGCCGGATTATTCTTTTGGTCCATCAGGAAAAGGGTGAAGGGGCTCACGCCACGAAAAAGCTGGCAGACACGAAGCATAATGTAGAAAAAACAGCCAAAGTTGGAACGAAAACGAGGTCAAGCAGTAAAACCTTTCTTCACAACCTGTGGCACTATACTTCCCTTCACAAAATAAAAATAAAATAAAAATGCTAAAAAAAACAACAACAAAGAGATCCTTCAAAGGCTCTAACGGGATAGGCTTAGTTATTCCTTTTTTTTTTTTTGTTTTTGCGAAGCATGCGCAACAAGAAGAAAACAGGAAAAAGACAAATATAATGAAAAAATACGCAAGCTCGCAACGAATGCAACAATAAACAGAGAACCATTCAAACAAAAAGTCCACAGGGGAGCCGATGCTACACGCAACTATCTTCATTGGAGAAGAATCCCAGAAAGGCGGAGACAGGGGGAGAGGGAGGGAAGAAAGTAGAAGAGGGGGAAAGCATGGATATCAGAGAAACGACAGTTCTTGTTTGTATATCTGATTGTTCTTCACGATAAGTACTCAGTGAAAATGAAAGAAATACTCTCATCACGATAAACACAGTTAAAAAGGGCCGAAAGCCTTCCTTTAACGTATAGCAAGCTCTCTTTACAACCACACGATTGCCACGAGAGAAATCAAAAATAAATTAAAATATTTTAATGAAAGAACTACGCTACTAATTACTTTACTCAGTCATTTAGGTTCTCCCCACCCCAGTTGTCCTGCACACTCTTCTCTCTCGAGAAAATCTACAACAATAAAAACAAAACTATTTATACTCTTCTACCTGATTCTTCTAAGGACTCTAATATTCAAGAAAGAAAAATAAAAGAGAAGACTGCATTCCTTAAAATACCATCCCATAAATAAGTTTTAGGCAACAAAAACAATATACTCTTTGTATATATAGCAAGATATGCACATTGCATTTTTCCATCCAAAAACAAAGATGGTATAAGGTTCAAAAATATATATGTATTCCGTTTTTGTAAAGATCATCCCAAATGAAAAAGACCGTTAACAATCGGAAAACATATTCGAAGAGTCTCAAAGTTTTTTTTTTTTTTTTTGGAGCAGCTAATAGCCCCAAACGTTTGCATTGGAGAACAGTTGAGGAGCCGTCACTTCTGAGGAGAACAAGCGTAACAGAAACAATAACAAAGACCGGGACAACTTCTTCCGCTCTATACAACCTGAAAAAAATTAGCTAAACTGGATGAGCTAACGGATTGTAGCAACAAACGAGCAAGCAATAATCTCGTCTTTAATTGTTTTTTTTAAAGTCTTGCAGTGGAGAATGTTTTCCAAATGAAAGCCTCTAATACGTCATTTCAACAAGATCAACCTTCAGTCCCACTTGCACCGGCCTTTGCAAATACATTTGATAGCGCCAGCAATTTGTCAGTTTGATTGGTTATTGTCTCTATCTTTTTCTCTATATCTACCAGTTTGGCACGCTCCTTCTCTCGCTCAGTTTTGCTCTTTTCTGCCCGTGAAAGCATCAACTGTCGGTCGCTTTCAAGCGACCGAATACGACGCAGCTGCCGCTCCTTCTCATCCCTTGCGTTCTCAAATGAACCACGGGTTTTTATTAGCTTCTGCTGAAGATCTGAAAGGCGAGTGACCCACTCGTCCACCTGATGCTGCAAGTTTGCATGCTCGCCACGGGCGACCTCCGCAGCAGCTGTCGCATCAACAAGTTCCCGCTCTAGCTCTGGCCTTCGCTCAATCAACGCAGTGCGCTTATCCTTTATTTTTGCGTACTCCTCCTCACGAGCCTTCATAATCTCCTCGTACTTCAATTGTCCAGTTTCCTGATACTTTGTATATATTTCCTTTTGCTCTTTAAGAGATCGATTCTCACTCTCTGTCTTTGCTTCAAGCTCTACGACTTCGCCTGAGTAGGAATTCACAGCGTCAATTGCATCCTTAAGAACCCGGGAAAGCTTTTCTCGTTCCAGTTCATCATCTTGGCGAGCTTTGGCATATTTTTCCTCTGCTTCATGATTAAGGTTCTCCAATGCCGACCGTGCCGATTCCACCGTCAAGACCTGTTCTTTCAGGTGCTGAAGGCGCTCCAAGAGAGAGATCTTTAACACTTCTTTTTCGCTCAGCATTGCTCGCTGACGATTCAGTTCCTCCTCTCGCTGTCGCATTTTTACCATCTGCTGTACGAGTCGCTCGGACACCGCCGCCATTGCAAACTGCCCTGGACGTCTTTACAAATTCCTTTCGGCAAGAAAAAAAAAAAAAAGAGAATTCACTTGTCGCCTCGGCCAGACCTACAATTATATATATATATTATGAACAATAAGTGCAAAAAAAAAAAAAAATGGGCATTGCGCGAGTGCACAACTATGCATAAATTACAGTCTTCAACCCCTTTACATCTGCTTTTCTTTATTTAGCAAAGAAAGCTGGAAATATAACGTAGAGAAGCGTTAAGCACGATGGATTGCAAAGTTATTTTTTCCACATATAATATTCTTGCCCCCCCCCCCCTCCTTAACCACCACACAAAAACACACAACGCTTTGGCCATCCCCTCCTTTCCCAGCCCCAACTCATCATCAAAGTTCGTCCCCCGGCAGACCGTCTCACTTAATGCGGTACTACTAGTACTAATCAAGCATTGCAAGCATATCAGCAGGGAAAAAAATACATAAAGTGTGTGCTCATCCAGAAAGGAAAGGGGAAGGAAGCGAACAAGACGCGATCAATAAATACGTGACAAAAAAAGGAAATCACGTCTAAATTATAGTTCTTTTAACCAAGAACGTCTACAACACACAGTTGAATTGCATCCCTAATCTACCCATGGTATTCTCTTTTCACAAAACAAGCAATTGTTATTAGCGTATGTTTGCCCCTCTGAGTCTTTTTATTTTGTTTTTCATCCATCAAATCACTTTTTACGAATTTCACATTTTTAAATTTAATCAGACTGTGGAGTTTGCACCTTGTACAGGGGTATAAAACGCTTTGCACCCATACTGTAGGCAAACATAGCCGCAACTAATGTCAAGGCAAGTGTACCTGAACTTTCAAGCAAGTCGACAGAAGCACTCACGGCTCTATTACAAGGGTCATATAATTGTGGAATAACGGTTGCCAAAACAGCGTTACAATTACCAACTTGACGCCCCGTGTAATCAAAGACAGATCTTGCCGCTACCAAAGAAGAGACAGAAGTGTAAAACTCCTTGGTGGCCTTTCCGACAAAACTCAGATTGCCATTCATCGTACACTCCGTCGAGCAAGCCTTAGTATTACACAATTTATAACCTGTAACTGCGCATAAGTAACCATTCTTTCTGGCTTGTTCCTTGACCGCAGAATCGTTAACAATCTCGCTTGCTGTATACATCGAAGTTCTTACCCATGTAAAAAGGTCACTCTCCGTTGCTGTTGCACAATTCATAGATAAAGGACATGACAAAACCTGCTTTAATTTAATATTAGCCTCAGCGCTTTGCGATGAGTCATAGCAAAGAGGTTTTACTTTTTCACATACAGCACGTGCACGTTTCAAAAACGCTTCTTCTAGATCAACCAAATGGCTTTGCATAACGGCATCATCGCATTCAAACAGTGCCTTGAGAACGTTCACGCGCTGATGACTAAACTCAAATACCTCCAGACAGGTCTTCTCCATGTGAAACGAAGTGGCGGAAAATATACCGTTACTTACCCAGACCAGAACTGCAAATAAGGCCATGAAAAAAAAAATCGACATGGATATATATCTTCGCAAATTACAAAAAGCAACCACAACTCCAACTGCTGACAAAACAGCTGTGACGACACAAATAACGTAGAATACTCGCGTAAATATATCAGCCATGGTAGGATCTCCTAAAATAATATTTTTTGTCAAGTTAAACACCACGGCAGAACGGCTTAGAAATGTTTTCTCAAAGAAAGCTCTACGAGGCAAACTGTCGAGAAGAGAAACTACCCTCTCAGCATCTTCACCCGCGTCATACGCAACAATAGACATACTAGACAGGAAGTCTAGACTTGATGCGGATATTTGTTTAATGCTCAAATCCACCGAATTATGCATTTCCCATACATTAGATTTAAAACGTGTAACTGAAATGCATCCCCACACGCAAGCACCAGTCGCGATCGCAAAGACAAAAACGGATAAAAACAGCGGCCGCATAAGATCCGCTTTGCTGTACTTTGCAGGAACACCTCTCATTGGACAGCAAAAGTTTGGACTTTGCTTGCGTCCACCACAGCAGTCAAAGACATATTTGCCTATGCAATAAAAAAAAGTGACGAGAAACACAACAACGGCGGCAAACACTGCGGGACCTGCATGCATCCAAACCAAAATATCATATCCATCGGGATCACAATCCTCCGGAGATCGAGCATCTATTCGGCAGTTACGCATGCGATACTTTCCTTGACTGTACTGAATCGATGGGGTCGCGGCGACCATGCCACACGGAATGAAGAGAGCCACTATGACCACGAAAGATATAAGGCGAAACATCTATTCATCAAAACGCTTGGCTTTACTGATGTCAAAAGCAGAAAACCTCATTTAAAAACAAGAATCTTATTTGAAGCATTCATAACAGCAAAATAGATTAAGGGTCAGATAAAAAAAAAAAAAAGAAACAAGAGTTTTCTCATATGTATATATATATATATACACATTTTTGTTTTTTCCATCACATATTAGTGAAACTTGCACTACTTGTACAAGAATTTGCCTCAAGGCATGAGGTCTAACTAATAGTATCGTATAGCGAATAAGAAGCAGAAACACGCACACATTGTGTGTAAACAATGTCAAAAAAAGCAAAACGAAAAAAAAACATAGATATATACATATATATGTATATCTATTTATTTATTATTCCTCTCGCATATCAGCCAAAAACCTCTTAAAACTTTTTCCATCGCGGTGAGATATTTCATTGATGGGAAGGTACACCAACTTCTTGGGGTTAATAGTGGAGTCAAACATATACAACAACACATCCCCACCGTGTTCGTCATACACATCATGATTCACCTTACGCAACATGTTTTCGCAAACGCCACATGGAAAAAGGGGATTTGGGTCTTTTGTGGACCCTCTGTTTTCACCGTGCACGAAAACCTCGCGCACAGCACTTGTCGGGATGCCCAAGGACGCTAACTTGCCCAAAGCGTTTTGCTCCGAGCATCGAGACCCACTCGGTGTGCTTAGCTCGTAGTTCACTGCAATCTCATAGAAGCGCGTGCATCGACACCACGATATATTAGGATGTGTAAGCTCCCGTGGTCGTCCGTCCTCGCCACACATAGTTTCATCCTCACCGCC
Source organism: Trypanosoma boissoni (assembly GCA_030849725.1). NCBI lineage: Eukaryota > Euglenozoa > Kinetoplastea > Trypanosomatida > Trypanosomatidae > Trypanosoma > Trypanosoma boissoni. The sequence continues at coordinate 67,904 of JASANW010001434.1, read as the reverse complement.
AGAGCTATCCCGTGTATCCTCTTGAACAAAACTTCCATTAGCTATGGGAACTTGCAATTGTTGACGACTGCTATTTAACTCATCTGCATTGGCGCGGCAATAACATCTTTCCTCATCAACAAAAGTTATCATAGATGTCACCACTGGTCGATATAGATCCTTTTTACGCCAGCTTACGTGTGCGTTTCGTTGACGAAAAGATTCAATCAATGGTGTAACTCGAGTAAAAAATGTCCCCTTTTCCTCTTTTTTAAGGTCAATAATATTGTAGTTACGATCAGATTCAAATCGAGCGCGTATTTTTTCACATACGGCCTGCACATTAAGTGTTAGGCCAAGAGCATAAAATTCCTTGTTAGATAAATCAATAAGTGAAGATATAGTTGTGAGACATGGGGGAAGAGAATCAACTGGTATGCTTATACCAGGAAAGGTGGCCAGAGTGCTTTCAATGGATGCTTTAGTTTGAATATCACGTATTACGGCAATATTTAACCACTGTGGAAGCCATCGACTTTCACTACGACTCACTAAGGCGTCAAAAGCATTGTCACTTAGATCCTGCACATCTCCAACTTTATTTAAACCAATCGAAGAAATATAAGCGAGAAACTCAGACACATTCGCATGTGCCTTAAGCCATCTCTCCAATCCCATTGATGCAGTCATTACAACCTTGTCCACTGCACTTACATCGGCATGTATGTAAAGACATCGGGATCCATAGCGGCAGCGTGCATTGTAACGACACAAAACAGGTTGTACCACATCCAAGACTTTGTTTTTAAGGAGTGCACAGGCAAAGTAATACCCAGCCGTCGGCAAAATACTATCTACATCAATGCAATAAACGCACGAACAGACAGAGACAAGGAAATAAGAAAAGTCTTTATAGGAGGCTTCTACAGGAGTGGAATTCTTTCGACGATAGTGAGCACGACAGCAATTACAACGTAGTCCTCTAAAGCTTCGTGGGCACAGTTCATAACAGTGGCGCAACTTTCCCAGAAGCTGTTTAATCGATGGCGGGAAAACATCTTTCTTTAACATAAAATAGAATCGATCACCTCGTTCGCCCGTAGGAGTCCCTGAGCCTATTTCAGACGGCACACTTTTAATATCATTCTCTCGTATAGTGAGATTATCCAACGGATACAGTAGCGCTGGATCAGAAAGAAAAGAATCTGTTATTGGCGGTGGAAGTGCAGCAGGCGATACCACTGGAGAACAACTCTGCTGCCGATCACTCGGGGTCTCATTAAGCCCATTATTCACAACGAGTATAGTGTACCTCCGCACTCGAGCCGCATCGGCAGTTGGCAAATATGCCTTGTAAAACATGAGCTTAGACCATAACTGATCGGCAGCAACTGACATTGAATCAAGATAAGCTATTTTTGTGTAAAACCCTAAGCATAAAAAAAAAAAAAGTACAAAAGAGCAAAGATTTTATCTGGTTCGTACACTCCTTCGTCGAGCAGTGCTGCTATTAAAACCATATACAGAGAAATTATACAGTACGCGAAAAATAAAATAATAATAATAATAACAACAACAAAAAAAAAGCACTAAGCCTACCAAACCAAACTTCATACAACAACACGCACAAAACACAGAAAGTCTGACAAAATCACCATTCCTCATTGCCTCTCGCAATGCTAATAAAAATTTCGTCCAAACTGAACCTTTATATATAGAGAGAGAGAAAAAAAGAAAGAAGGAAAAATAAATAAATAAATAGAAGAGCAACTTCCATCTTAACATTATTATTTGTGTGAAAGCAGTAAGGGAACAAAGGGACAGAAAACCATAGCATGATAATTGCCCCTCTGTGTTTTGCTTCTTGAATCAATCAAGTAAGAAGTTGCAAATCAATACAAATATACCCTAATGTAGCGATTCATCACATCTAAGGTGGTCCCATTTTTTCCTGCCATCTTACACAGAAAGATTACTCTTTTTTAAAATCACAGCTTGCAGAGGGTCTTCTGCAATAACGATACACAACAAGGGAAAACCTCAAGATATTCATTAAGAATGTTTTTGAGAGTAAACCGCATGATGATATTTTGATGAAGACACTTATATATGTACAGACGTGTGACTCCAGCACGCACACATGCATAAAACAAACACAGCTAATCCAAAGGTCTTTCCTTTTCACCTTTAGTGATCATCCGCATGTCAGATAAGTCGCGGTTGAGATCTGGAAAGCGACGGGGCCACCAAAGCCACTTGTCCGGCAAAATACTCATCAGAGCCGGTGCAAAAAAGGGCCGTATGACAAAAGTATCCACCAATATGGCTGAGCCACAAATAACACCAAACTGCGCCAGCAGCATTGTGGAGGAGAGGGCCAATGCCCCGAGGGTCAAGAGCATCACAATGCCTGCCATGGAAATGATGCGACCGGTCTTCCACACAGCCTTCACAATTGCAGCCTCGTTCGTATATCCCATTTCCTTAAATTCAACAATCCGTGTTATGAGAAAAACATCATAGTCCAGTGCAAGCGCAGACAGAACCATAAAAGCGAATATTGGCACAATGAAACAATAGTTCTGGACGTGATTCAAATTCTTCCACACCGGGTGCAACCATGTGTACTGGAAAACAATGACGCCAACACCATACGCAAAAAAAACCGTGTATGCAATTGTGACGAGCATTCGCAAAGGAAGTGCAACAGAACGAAATACAGCCACTACAAAAACCAGAATAGCACCAAAAACTGCTGTTACCTGAAATGGAAAATAGCTTATCGATTCATGCATCGTACTCCACGCCGGACCAGACGCTCCCATAAGACCATAGTCAAAAAATACATTAACAGATGCGTGTTCATCGATAATCTCTTGAATAGTATTCAGGTACTTATCCGCAGAAGAACCAAAAGGATTTACGGGTGGTGTTATTACAATATAAGCTGCTTTCATATCGGGCAAAGATACGGTGCGACTAAAAAGATAATCATAAGTCGAACTTATTTTTCGCAAAAGAACACAGTCAATACCAGCCAGCCAGTGAATCGTACCATTAAGCATGATCATGTTAGGAGCCAATATAGCTTCATACTTTTGTCCGGTGCGTGCCACAATTGCCTCAATAACAGAACGCATTGCATTTGTCATTTCCAGTGATTTCCAATAATTCATATCGTAGGTCCCACGCACAGCAAGTGTTATGTAAAAAGGAACAGCAGATCCTCCACCTACATCAATAGTACTTTTAAGAGTCTTTCCATGAGGTGCACCTTCCGGAACCTGAGAGTAGATATCAAAATCAACACGTATTTGAGTTGCAAAATAAAAGAACGGAATACCAAAAGCCAAGACGGCCAAAATAGATATTACAGGGTGACGCACCGAAAACAATCCGATCTTAAACCAAACCGATGCGTTTTGTTTTCTGTATTGCTCCGCCTCATAGTCCCTCTGAGGGCCGCCAGTTAAAGCCACGCCCTCAGTATCAGAATCATCCTCTTGCCACCCATCCGCGATCCCGTGAAGAGTAGAAAACGAGCGGCTCGATAACCCACTATCCCGCCCTTTAACACTCGACACACAGCAGCAGCAGGAACGGCAAGTGCGAATGCAAGACTGGACTTTATTTCGGAAGTCCTTCCATGTCAGTGAGCGGGAGAAAAAGTCGTAAAATATGAGCAACATTGCTGGTTGGATGGTGAGACTCACAAATACAGCAACAAGAGAGGAAACACATGTGCACAAACCAATTGTAGAAAGAAAAGGTACAGGCAGAAAAGCGATACTTCCCACCGCAACAGCAATGGTAAGACCTGATAGAATGATATTGTGGCCAGACATGAGGGTAGTGTTTTTAATGACAACCCACTGGGTCTGTGGGGAAGATCCAAGAAGTAATTCCTGTTCGGCCAATTGTTCTCGAAAACGTGTAAGAATAAATAGCGAATAGTCTACACTTATGGCAGCCATGACTCCTAACGACAGCTCTGGTGCAAACGCTGACACAGTAATAGATAATGAAATGGGATACATTATACCAAAAGCAATGGTAACAGTAGCTAAAAATGATAGCGCCGATACAAGAAGAAGCCTTACAGATCCTACGCAGAGCGCCAACACAGCAAACGCAAGCGGGAAAGAAAAAAGATCAACTCGCATCAAATCACCTATAATGCCATCCTTTGCGTCTTCTGCTATTAAATCAATGCTTGTATATCCGCGTTCAAAATCCACTCCGTTAGTTTCACACCAGTTGCTCAACATCCCTTCAACTAAAATAGAAGCCGCGGACGTCTTCATGTTCGAAACGACTCCAAGTTGAAATAAACTTGAATGATTATTGTCACCACCCACAAATGCTTTCCGTGCAACAGGAGTATCTGGAACCAAAAAATACCCGAGAACATCGTTTACAATTCCAAATATTGCGCTGCTCTCGTTCTTCGCTTGTGAAGCAATATATTTACTGAATTCTTCAAACAGTGGTTCATCCACAATGCTCTTCGACTCGTCGCGCAAACTCACAATCATAAGCAATGGATTCGTAGGAAGAACACCGGGAAAGTGTTTCTTGGCCAACTCCATTCCATTATAAACAATCGAACCTTTAGGCGGTGCATACATCATATTGGTGTTTCCCAAAAACTTTAATGAAAGATATGCAGCTCCCGGTATAACCGCTAAATATAGTAACAATATTAAAATGGCAATCTTTTTTTCTTTCATCATACCTTTCGGTTTCGTGTTATCTTCGTAATAAATTTGCATTTTCACACACTTAAGTAATTGAAAATAACCTTTATTGTTCCCTATACCTATATTCAACACGCTTCTGTCCAATGATAAGAATCTTGTTAAAAAAAAAAGAGTAAGAAAAAAAGACAAGAACAAGTTAAAGACAGCACGGCAAAAAAAAAAAAACGCAAAGGCAAAAATACAAACAACTATAAAATTACAAAGTCCCATATAAGAAATTTTCGTCAAAATTCAAACTGGAGCAAAAAAAAAAAAAGTAACTATGCTTTTTTTGTTGTTGTTTTTTGCCACTGAACTCAAATAAAACACATGTCATGGACGCTCGCGCGGGTTTAATCTAGCCGTACGACCCACGATGTCCGCGTCGTAGTCAAAGTTTTGGTCCAGCGCAAACTGTTGAATCTCGTCCACATCTTCTCGCAGCTCCGCCATGTCCGCGGCGGTGAGCAGCACATGCCGCGGCTCTTCCGCCAAATCTGTCCCAGGAAGCACCAGGTCCTCTTCCATGTCCTCTCCTCCGTTTGTGCTGGGAACAGAAGCGAGGGAGAGGGGATCAGCGTGCACCTCCGCACGCGGCGTCGCACCATTGCTGTGTATCGGCGACTCGTAGTCAACGAAATTGTCAAAGGACGGCGCGATATCCATAGCCCCGCCGCGCGATAACACAGCCATAGCTCCTGTGCGGATGGACGCGCACTCGTCGAATTCCTCCGCCTCCATCTCCTCGATGGGGTCAGCGGAGCCACGCTGATGTCCGAGCGGCACCGGCGCGTCACTGGCCTTGTCCAATGCCTCCACAGCCGTTGAAAACCTCTCGGGGTTGATGTTCGCCAGGGGATCCTCGCTGGTATCCTCTGCGCCATTCATCCACAGCAAAGCACGTTCTACCGTGGAGAGTGCTGTGAAACTTCCGAGAAAAGACTCAAGGGACTCCTCACTGGAGCGGAAAAACGCCTCGAAGGGCTCTTGAAGTGCATAATCATCTCTGCACGTCTCAGCCATGACGCTGTTGAAGAACAAAGTGTCGAAGTAAAGTAATGCATGAAATGAAAAGAAAAAAAAGACCATTTTTTGTGTAAAATATGTATATATATATATATATATATATATATATTATTTATTTATACATCATAACTAACTGAATCCCAAAGCGTTTTTCACTTATTGCAACATTTCCATAGATTCTACATTTCTTCTCTTCAAGTCCTCTGACAAACAATGTTCATTTACTTTCGTATTAAAAGAAGTACAGAAAAAAACGCGAACCCCCGTGCTGTTTTTTTTTTTTTTAAAGAAATCCATAAATAAAGGTACAGTGATAGAACTAAAAGCCACATCGAAAAAAAGAGATCCTGACGGACCTATTATTCCCCCACCCCTATGGAATCTCTCTTCTATTTCTTTCTCATTATTTTGTGACTCTCAAAATGACACATAGCTTACGTCATGGTGAGCCCTCCATCGCCCCCTTCTCTATCCGCCTCCCTCTACCACAGATAAAATGAGTCTAAATAATAGTGGCATGCACCTCTTTGGCATTATATCACATGGGTCGCAATCTCCGCAGCGTCAACATCCCTCCCCACTTCGTGCCTCTTTTTAATTCTCATTCTAGCATGTGCAGCATCACACCAACAGCCCACCTATTAGCTAGATAAGAAATGTAAAACGCGCAATGGCACGTGTTTCTGAGAGATAACGAACATTCTTAAGATAACAATAGTGAAAACATTTGAAAAAAAAAACACCTGGTACTCGCCCCACAACCAATTTCTTGCCATTCATTCAAATAAATACTAGAGCACTCTTCCACCCAGCCCAATTACTATATCGCTCTTTGTGTTGTTTTTGTGGAAAACTATAGTCCAGTTTTCTACTTGCATTCCCAACTATTTTTCCGCATTTTGTTCACATCTTTTTCTCTCCCCTTTCTCATTTTTTCTTTTCCCTTTCTCATTTTTTCTTTTTTTTTATCATAGACACTTTCCTTCCTTCATTCCTTTTTTAAACTGTATGATGTGAAATCACCTACGGTGTCTTGTTATTCACTGTAAAAGAAAGTGACATCTCAAATGAAAGAGAACTTCTTGTTATACTTGAAATACGTCAAAATTACATTTATGTCATTGCTCTGTTCTCAATATATACATCTCATTCAAGATTTCTCTTCCAAACAGCAACTCCGCGCCCCTACCTATGAGGTGTAGGATTGCCCGATGTGAATATAGGGCTAGACGTCGGTGACGAAGAAACTTGTGTTTCCGTCGCTACATCGTCTTCACCTTCCTCGTAGTCGCCGTAGTCCTCTTCGTCACCTTCCGGTGCGTAGCCTGACATTTCAACTTCACTCGCCGTTGGAGTATATCTAAGTGGAGCCGTGACGGAGCCAGGATCATATGGGTCACGAGATCGAGGCGGACGCTCTGTAGGTCCGCTTGACCCCCCTTCACCCGTAGACATCGACCCTGTGCCAGTGACTGTATTGAGAGGCGTGTCGAAAGGCAAATTGCTTGGCGACCTCTCCCAACGCTCCTGGATCGGCGCCTCCTCGTCCGGCGGGGCGGACACACCAAAAGGCGCCGTCACCCGCGGAACTTTAGTGAACTGGCCAACATTGTCTGTGCCAACCTCGTCGTACGGGTCCCGACCAAAGCGTTCGGTGAGTACGTCAGATGGATCTTCATCCCCAATGTCCCCCCAGTCCGCTTCTTTCGTTGGGTCTTCAAAGAGAAAAGCTCGCCCCTCCCCTTGCGTTGCAAGACCTTCGGGTGTCCATCTGAGATTACGAAGCTGTTCCTGACGCTCATTATCATCGTTCCGTGTCACAAGATAAACAGCGGTCATAATTAATGCGCAGAATACGTAGGCAAGAACAAGGTACAGTGGGATGAGTGAATAGGAAATTGGATATACTTCTGGACCACGTGTGATACGAACGGCAGAAAAGTAAAGTGCAACAAGGAGGCAACCATTAATAAAAAAAGAAGCGATCGTATCAAAGGCAACACCAAGAACCGTCCTGATACCAATTGTCCACTTCACCATACTGTGCATAAAAGCCTCAAGAATGCGAAAAGCAGCACGTAAAGCCAGAGGAATAAAAACCACATACCAACTAGCTGATGTTTTTCCGTCAATCTTTTGTCCAATGGCAACCCATTGCGCAACCGAAAGGATTATATACACAAATGCCAGAACGAAAAATCCATAGCACAATAACGGGTTCGGGTGATTTGCGTCAACTTGCATTTGAAGTCGAACGTAGTGAGGCCAACGCCACAATAATGAAGAAAGATAATAGATTATGTCGCCCGCAACCAGTATGTAAAAAAAACGCAAATATTCTTTGGAATTCATGGCTGTATCATCTTTGATTTGAATCATAATGACGAAACAGAAAATGAAATAAAGCGTAGCTGCAAGAAAATTCCCAATAGCCGGGATGCGGTGCACAAAGGTAAGGCCCTCTTCTTGTGAGACTTTGCTGAATAGGTTTGCAATAAGTGCCATAAGCGCAATAACTAGTATACATATAAAAAAGATAAATAACGGTATAGACACGCTGATCCACGGCCACGCAACAACACTGTCGACGCGCAATGCAAGAAAAGAAAAGAAGAGAATAAGAAGCGCCGTCAAAAGCAGCATCGATCCACAGTAGAGTCCAATAGATTTCTTTGCCCCCAGAAAAGTAATGAGAGGGCCCCAGTTCCCACTAAGAATAAAGCCCACGGCATCCTCGCCAATTATATCGTAGAGACTCTTCCGATCACTATTTGAAAGAACACGGTAAGCCTGAAAAAAATGATGACGCAGTGTCACTTTGCGAAAAGTCCACTGTACTTGTCTTGCTGTCACAGGCGGTTCTAATTCAAGCAAATAATAAAGCCTCCAATTGTCAGAATTGATCGGCTTCTTATCAAGTTTTTCCACTGACGCGAAAGCCATCTTTATCTACAGATATCCACAAAGATCGACACGACTTTTATCGGGACCACAGAAGGACTTTTATCCCTTTCTTTTTTTCTTTTCAAACTAGCTTGGTTCCTTGTATTTTTCTTAGCGTCAAGAACTTTCAATACAACACAAGCTTCTTCGCTCTTCGATTTAGGCGCTCAACTTCTCACGAAAGCTGAGCAAAAACTAAATGCTATACTTCCTTGCAGCTCACTAATCCTATTTACCTCTTTCAAAGAAAAATAGAAAATAAAATAGAATTAATAGTTAATATTAAAAACCTTTTTTAAATGAATGATAAAAACTAATCAATGCCAAAAGCGAAACAATAAAAAAGAATTATAGGCATATATGCTAAAATACAGGAGGGAATATACGCAAAACGCAGTGTTTAAAAACTATAGTCTATGTAGATCCCCTTCTTTATCAGATTTAGAGCAGTCGTCTTTTGCTTGAGGAAATGGAGAGCACATCTCCCCGGCCCACTAGTGGCCCTTGGTCCCACAGGGACTGCTACTGGCACCGGCAGACATGCCCTTCATCTAGCCCATATTTTCCTTGTTGAAAGAGCGTATATATATATATATATATATATATAGACTCTTTTTTCTAGAAAACAACTTTAAATATATATTATAGAAGCACGTCTAAAAACCACCTCCTCACACAACCAAACTGAAAAATGCAGTTGGGCAAGTCTCCCCCCCCAAAAAAAAAATCTGGCATCTCAGGTGTAGTACTTAGCTGAGTAATCTGTAAAAAAAAAAAAACGAGGACACAATTTACCTCACCCTGGAGCGCTCTTGTCCCACACGTATCTATTCGTTTCAGTGAACAGGATGTAAAGAATAACCATACAATAGGAAAAAGGAGCACACGCAATAAATATATAAAAAGCTCACTTTATGCCGCTTCAGTCTATTCGTTTTTTTTTTTTTTTTTGTGTGTGTGGGTGGGGGTGTGTTTTTGTATCGTTTTCTAACCAAAGTCTTCAGTGACAAAATGTTATGCTCATAATAGGATAACACAGTATTGCATACTTACAAGCAGAATATAAATGCGCTAGTCACGTAAAAACAGATAAAAGAAGATAATAAAAATAGGGCTTACCTAACGAATAGGTAGAAGCGGTCTTACCCTACCAATGCTGGATGATCGCGGGGAATATATGGGCTGAAACGGTTTTTGCTCTGAATTACTGCCTAGGGACTTCGTTGGAAGGGGACTAGCCGCTCTATTCCGAGATGCGATAGATGCAACGGAGTTGTCTCTACTAGCCACACTACGCGGCGACTCCGCCGACGGCGGAATACCACCCGCTACTTGCGCCGTCGAAGAAGAGGATTTTATGCCGCGCCAGTCAAGCCATTCCTCCATGAGTGATGTACGATATGTGTAACGGTTATTCAGGCGTGAGTGCGCCGACTCTGTCAGCGGCTCCTGTTCATCCCTTGATACCCGAACGCTCTCAGGACGAACATCGCTTTGCGACACGTGTCGTCGCCACGGCGACTCTCCCCGCGAGGAAGTATCGCGATTTCTATCGCTGTAAACGATCCCCTTTACGTCACTGTTGTCCCCGCGATCGCCATCATAGCAGTTTTCAGACATCCTGCCATTTGAGCCATAGCGATCACAAAGTGGAGTCCCGCCCCGCATGCTGTCTGCCGGTCGCTCCGGAGCACCGAGAGCACGCGAAGGCGACTCTCGGCGATTTGGCACAATGCTTGGAACCTCCAGACCCGAGGTGGGGCGCCGCGTTGCAGAGGATGACCGCTTATTCAGATGGGCAAGTTGGTCAAGAAACCATTCCGCCCGACCAGTTGGAGAAGGAGCGCCATTGTCAAAACGACTCGATGCTTCATCCCGAGGGTTTGAAGCAAAAAGCCTTTGCTTTGCTTGATGCTGTGACTGTTCTTGATATTGATTAAAGTCATTTTTATAGTAAATCGTATTAGGTTCAGTTTGGGACAGAGGAGTATCATCGCGTAATTTCATTGATTGGTGTACCCTCTTGTCTACGGTACTGTCTCCCGTGGCACTCTCCCAATACGTCAGCCGAGCACTGGAGTCGCTGTACATCCTCTTCACGTAGTCATGCACAGAGTTCCGTCGATGAGGTTTAACCCCCAGTGCGGTACCATTACTCGCAGCAGCAGCATCCTCAGAAGGACGTCGCCGCGCCGAGTCAAGCACTGAAAGATTTTCTGTGTAATTTTGTGTTTTTCGAGATGAGGGCGGCGACTTGGAGCGCGTCTCCGCCAATGTTTTTGTCATTACGGCATCATCCGATGCGGGACGGGAATAACGGCGAACTGTGACATCCAGCGTGACTCCATGCTGTGTGGGAAAGTAGCGAAATGGAATGCAGTACTCTTTCTTCGCCCCCAGCGAGACGCAAAACTTCGCGGGATCGAGTGAGAAGCCCCCGACCTGCCGTTTGTCCTCCCAAAGCGAGAAACGCAGCTTTTCACCAGACTTCGCCGGGAGAACAAAGGATACACGGTGATTACAGGTGACCTCTTTCGGATTCTGGCAGATTAACATCGGTGTCCGCAACCGCTCGTGGCCAAAAGCTACCATTAGACAATAACTCCCACCAAGCAGCAGTGGTGGAGGGTTTTCGAGATCAATAGCCTCGTTCTTCACAACAATTTTCTCAAGGTAGATGTCCAGGTGCTCCGCCATGGCATCCGCACACGCCGCTTCGGAGTTACTCTCTTGTGAGGTAAACCCGTACTGGGTTTGTGGTGAGGACGAGGCACTCTGTCGTACTGGCAAGCGCTTTGGTACTTCCTGCTGATCTTTCAATTTCTGCAGAGCGGAATTCGGAATGGCGCTGCGGGTCCTATCCTGGCGCGGTTCAGAATTCGTGTCTGGTTTCGATAGTGCTTCAATGGGTGATGGTTTATGCTCAAGATGCTTGATCTGAGATGCCGCTCGCATCGTCGCCTGCTTCTCCTCTCCATCACGCACCTCCAGCGCAAAGAGGAGTTTGCCGATCACAAGCCCTGTCCCGTCGCGAAGCTTAATGGCGTATTTTTTCGACGACTTTCCAACGTACGGATGTGGATCCAGTGTTCCCTTGGCCACCACAGGTGCTACCCCACCACCAAAATTCGACGCTTTTATAAAAAAGACAATTACGTCCATATCGCTGCCCAACTCAAGCAAACCATTGTATGATCCAAAGTTAAGCACCATGTCGGAACCATGAATCCTAAATGATACCGGCGGTGTGGCCCCACGTGGCACTGATGTTGCACCAGACGTATGCATTCGATGAACGCTTGACCATTGACATACAAAAGAAAACGCGCCCCGAGCGCAACCATCAACCACATCAGGGGCAAAGAGACTGGTAAAAGTCGACACGTCGCAGACAAAGCTGTAAAGCGTAAAATTTAGCGTAACCATTTTTTAAGAATAATTCTTGATATCTGTCCTCTTTTTCTTTTCCTTTATATATAATTAGTGTTTTCCACCTTTTCTTTGTTACAAGAATATGGAATTCTCACGTAAATGATACTGTCTAATTTTTCGTTTATTCAGATTTCGCTTTATTTCGTAATTTTATATCAATTTGATTTCGTCAGTGCCGCCACGTCCTTTTTTAACCTTCTTCTTAATGACGACCCTGTAAAATTCACCTTGAAGCCAAAATAAAAAATTTTTAATCTCTAAAAAAAACCAAAAAAGTCTATGTGTGTAATTCACTTGTTTTTTTTTTTTTCTTCTACTTCTTCTTTCCTAACTGCCCTCCTTTTCCTGCGCTATCGTTAAGAGGAGCTCTAACCTATAAAAATGGAGCGAGAAAGAGATAGAGGAGATATACACATATGCATTCTTTACGACTTTGGTACAATAAAAAAAAAAAAAACCTAAAAAACTATAGAAACGGTGGTAACACACCGTGCCACACACAGCAAAAAGAGTGAAGGAAAGTGCGGGGAAGGGTAAGGCAAAAAAAAAAAAAAAATGCACAAGGAATGCCTCCATCGCACGATGGCATAAGTCCTTGCGTGTACTTACGGATGCGTCTCTGGCTCATCTCGCCAGTGGGAATCAAACGAAGCTGCCAGCGCCCGTCCCTCTGACGCCGCAGCGGACTGCGCTGCGTCATCCATCCCTTGCGGACGAACACTGTCCGCCGCTCCGATCCCCTTTCGTGTCTTGTGTCTTTTTCCCGCGCATTCCTTTTTCTTCTTCTTCAGATTCTTCACATTATACCCCCGCCACTCTGCGGCCACCGCAGCGCGCGCAAGGCGCTCGTGCGCGATAAGGACACGGGACAACGCGGCGTCCGCAGACTTGCACTGCGCCGTTATTTCCGCCGCGGACGGCGGCCGCAAAACCGGTTCCCTCGCGCGCTGCGGGAGCGCCGCGAGGACCGCGCGGGCCGCGGCGAGTGCCCGTTCCGCCACTTCCCCCATTGCCCCGCCGCACGACCCGTAGGGGTCCAGCGAGGCGTCACAGGACTCGCGAAGCGTTCGGCGCGCGGCAGCGGCGGATGCGCGAAACGCCTCGCCGAGGCCGTCTGCCGCCGTCCCGCACTTTGCGCGCGCGCTGCGCACCGCTGCGGAGAGTGTGTCGATGGACGATTGCACCGGGACGAGCGCCGCACACAGCCGCGCGGCCGAGGCGTCACGCGCCGCGAGGCACTCCGCCGCCGACCGCTGTGCGCGCGCGAGAGCCGCGTCCAGCCGTTCCCCTTTGGGCCCAACCGGCGCGGAGTTCGACCCGAGGCGCGCGGCAATGCGCAGTTGCTCCACTCGCTCCCGCAGCCCCTCCCATTCCCACTGCGCTCGAGCCCGGCGATCCGCTTCTGACCCCAACAGCCCTTCTGCCCCCCGCGGCGCCGGGAATGCCGCTCGTCGCCCCTGCGCCACGGCGCGGCGCTCCGCCTCCTGCGCCGATGCCATCCGCCGCCGCTCCGCGGCCCGGCGCGAGAACGCCTCGGCGGCGGCGTCCGCATCGCCCCGCGCGGCCGCCGCCAGCGCAGCGCGCGCAGAGCGCACCGCCTCGGCCGCCGCTCTTCCCGCCGCCCGCAGCGCCGTCGCCCCCGCCGCAGTGTGCCGCGGCGGGGGCGAGGAGGGAGGTCGGCGGCGCGGGGCCAACGCTGCACGGACAATGGCATCCGCGCGGGCCGCGTGCGTCGCCCGCCGCTCTGCGCTAAACTCAACGCGCGCACGTTTGGCCGCAGTGCGCTGCGCATCCAACGCTGCGGCGCGCGCGGCTCTCTTCGCGTCGGTCTCCTCAGCGGCGCTCTCAAAACGGCGACCCGCGGCGGCCCGAACTTCGCGCGCAACAAGTGCAGCGCATGGCGCCCGCATGGCGTCCACTGTGCGTCGGATACCCGTGCGCAGCGCGTCGCGGACGGTCTCTTCTGCCGAATCGCTGCACGACACAATGGCGGCGACGGCCGCGCGCTTTGCCGCGACGCGAGAAGTCATTTGCAGCACAGCCTCGTGCAGAGAGGCGCGGCGGACCCCAGCGCGCGCGACAAACTCTTCGCGCACAACAGCCCCGCGCGCCGATATCTCTGCACGTGACAGCTCCACCGCGGCCGCGAGACTCAACGAGGGAGAAGGCGCAGAAATGGCAGCTGGAACTCCCGGAGGAGAGACGCCTTCAGTGTCGTCGTCGTCGTCTTCGCGCTCAAGACGAGCGACGCGCGCTGCGCACTCCACAACGGCGTCGGAGACCGCTTGCAGCGATGCGATGAGTTCCGCGTGGCGCACGGGCACTGCTTCGTCCACTGTGGAGCTCTCGTCGCGAAGCGGCGGCGGCGGCGCGGGGGAGGCGCCCATGTCGAGGAGCCAACTCGGATCCTCAGCTGTGGGCGGTGGCGCGGACAGGGGCGGTGTGTCCGTGGCGGAGGGCGGCGCCAGTTGGCCGCGGCGCCTACCAGCAACAGGTATCATTAGCCCACAGCACTGGGAAAGCACAAGAGAGAATAAATGAGAGAGAGAGAGAGAAGCAAATAAATCAAAAGGCAAAAAAAAAAAATTATAAAAAAATCAAAGCAAAGCTGCACGATTGTAGGTATTTTTTTTTTTTACGAATGTTTTGGTGTTTTTGACATATATACGAGAACAAGTACTGAGATCAGAAACTCGTCCGTGTATGTACTCATTGCCGAAGGATGACATCGATGAGGCATAGTAATAATAAAACACACTCACACCTGTTACTCAATAACTCGTCACTAAGGAGAAAGGGAAGGAACTAATTCAGGGAAAGCAAGGAAACACCTTTCAAAAAACAAAAAAATAAAAATAAAAAAAAAATGTCCTCATAGATACACTGAGAATGTAGAATACGTTGCTTTGACAGCATTCCATCATTCTCATTCACAAACTAAATTATGAAAGCATGAGCAAAAATAGATACACACTACCAGGGCGAGTCACAAGAACATCACCAATAGCAACAAGTTTGCAATGAATCGAACAAAATGCGACCAAGGATGATATATATATATATGTGTGTGGGTGTATATATATTCACTAAGGTCGAAAACGTCATTTCAACCAAAGGAATAGAGTTTAAGTATTTGCATCGTATTTTTATTTTGGATTTTGGACTTGCATAGACACACGCACACAGACAGGAAAGATGAAAAAAAAGGAAAAAAATTCCTCTTTTTTTTCCTCTGATTTTTTTTTTGCTTTCTGTGTCAAATAACAAGAATCACTAGTGCGCAGAATCCGTAATGAATACGTGCGTCTCCGGGTCCACCGCGACGGCGCCATCGAAAATCTTATGCATTTCATTTGCGTATGGACAAGGCTTTGGCTTTGATTGCCCCTGCAGCTTCTTAAAGAGCCGCTGCAGCACGCGCTCCTTTTCGCGCCAGCTGAGCTGCGAAATCTCCACTGAGCGAGGGTCCTCCATCACCGGCGCGGACGGAATGCTCGCACTCCCTGTGAGGTCAAACGGCCCTTCGCGTAATGTCGCGACAGTGCTGCGCTGCAATTCGCTGTGTGGGTTAGACGTGATGAGTGGAAGCGAGACTGCTCCTCTCGCCGTCTTCATCGCATCGCCGCTGTTCGTTTCCTCCTCGTCGCCGTTGCTGATCAACAGATGCTCGCGTTCCAGGTGCGGGAGCAGCCTTATGTACTCCGCCGCCACAAGTTGGCTGGTGCCGAACTCAACCGAGCGCGCGGGGTTCCCGCTGCGCCGCTCCTGCAGCGCCTTTCTCCGCACATACGCGAGGGATTCGTGAAAGAACAGCTCCAGATCCGTTTGCCGCTCGATCATCGCCCGCGCGATCCCTCGCATCTTCACGAGATCGCGCCGCATCGCGCGTCCCGCCGCGACCGCCTCTTCGCGCTCGTCCGTGATTCGCTTTAGGGCGGCCGCGTGGGCCTTTTCCATCTCGCGCACGCGGCGCTCGTGCTGCTCCGCAGCGGCCGCGAGTCCGTCCTCCGCCGCGCGGACCTGTGCGCGCAGTGCGGCTATCTCCCGCCGCTGCCGGGCGCCGCGCGCGATAGACTCCGCCCCCGTGCCGTCCGCGACCTCCGCGCGCCTCCGCAGCGCGTGGTTCTGCTGGCGCAGCGCCTCCGCCTCGTCGCGCGCGGCACAGCCCTCCTGCAGCAGCAGCGCGCGCTCGCGGCGGAGGTCCGCGAGCTCCTCCGACACCCGAAGCGCGTCGCGGTCGCGCTGCACCGCCGCGAGCCGCCGGACCTCCTCGTCGCGCCGCGTCCGCTCCGCCTGCGCGTCGGCCCGCCCGCGCACGCGCTCCTCCATGAGGGCAAGGCGGAGCCGGTGCTCCTCGTGCGCGTGGGAGGTCTGTGCGCGGGAGATGTCCGCCTCCAGCGCCTCCACCTGCTTGCGGGTGGCGTACCGCTCGTCAAGGAACTCCGAGACGCTCTGCAGCTCCGCCTCCAGCGCCGCCACTCGCCCCTGCAGCTCCTCGATGGTCGCGGCCTTACCGTCCAGCAGGGCCTGGAGCTCCCCCTTCTCCTTCTCACTCTGCTCTCGAGTCTTTTGGAGAGCCGCTTCAAAGGTGGCCTGAAGTTTGGCTTGCTCCTTTATGGGGATTTCTAACTGTTGAAAGTATTCCCTGAGCTCTTTCTCGTCATTTCTCAAGGCAATTTCAGCTTCTAATTTTTTATTCGCATCTGCAAGCTTCAACGCTGCATCGGCATAGTAGGTTGACGAAGCTCTGGATGTGCGCAGCTCCGCATTGGCAAATGTTGCGCTGAGAAGGGCAAGCTCTTTCTCCTCGTCATTATTCACAAAGCTTCCTCGTTTCGAGGAAACACCTTGTTTTACAACAGTTTCATGCAGAGGTATTGAGCCCCATGAACCGTGCAAGGGCGGCTTATTTAATTTGGAATAACGTTTCATGCCCCCACAGTATTGTGACCCTCCACACTCACGCACACACAAACACGCGCGTGCCTGCTATACCTCTACGTATGAACTTCTTTTCGCCTCAACTCAGCACCCCTCGCTCCCTCTCACTTTCCGTCACCTCCCCCTCGTCTAGCAACGGTCAATCCTACGTCGTCTACCCTCCTGAAAGCTATTGTACGATACTATGTTTCCTATAAAATGAGGAGAAACCAATATTAATAGTCACTGCAGAGGATAAGCAGAGGGTCAATCAAGTGGCACGCACAGGTATAAACGCTCAAAAATAATAATAAAAAAGCATCTTGAATTCCAATAAGAAAAAAAAAAAATCTGGCAAAAGTACGGCACAGACTTCATGGTACTTTTAAGCATGCGTGTATTCTTTTTTGACTCGTTCAGATTCTTCTCTCACAAAGCGGACAGCTCTTTCAATAACGTATTCATCACGCACATTAAAAAGTACTTGATCTTCGTTTTCTCTGGGGGAATTATACATTACGTTCATAGCCATAGCATCGTAATGTTTGCCCGTGTAAACTATGAATGCCCGAACGGTGTACCCGCGGTCTTGTCCAAATCGTTCCGTCCGGGAAGACTCTAGATCTAAAGTAATAATCTCTGTTTGTGAAATAAAACTCAAAATAAATAACTCAATGCTACCACCCCAAGATGTAGGCTGACGAATCCATCGTGCGTATTCAGCGTTAGGTCGTTCAAGTAACAGTTCAGTGAAAACATCTGGATGTGATAACACCGTTTCTGCACACTCGTCTCGTAGTTGCTGACAATCTCCTCGGCTCTTATCACGGAGTACATAAGCTGCAGCGTGAAAAAGGCAAGAATTATCAGACGGACAAATACGTCGCGTAAAGTGCCACTTCTCATTCGTAGGTGGTACGTAGCGACCTTTAGTAAACCCTTGTTGCACAGTGGCACTGCCTTCTTGTAAAATAAGCATGTCTCTACTTCGGAACAGTGTGCTAATTGGAGCAATACCTTCGGCCTCGATGGCCTTTGGTGGATATCCTACCAAAACGCGAATCTTATCGTATTCAATACCGGAACGGGTCTCCAACGCAAAAAGCAATGCGGACCATGGAGTAGAGTCCGCTATCTCAAGATCTACCACTTGAGTGCTATTCGGCAAACGCAGGCGAAGACTCAGCATCACGTTTTCGTTTTCTTCTTCACCCTCTTCTTCCTTCTGCATCGCAGATTGTATAACCGCCTCTCCTCTCGAATGATATAAGAATGGCAACTAGTCAATCTCATAAATAATATTCAATATATTGAAAAAAAAAATTAAAATTAAAATCAAAAATAATACAAAAATAATACAAAAATACAAAATAAAAAAAAAGGGTAAATAAATTAACCATACAAATGAGTTGGTAACAAAAATAAGAATATAAATGTAGAATTATATATATATATATATATATAGTTATATATCAAAACACCACATTCCGTTAAACTAAAAATCATCTTTCTGTTGAACAAGAAAACAAGAAGGCTCTACACTCACAATTCTACGTTGAATACTCAAAAGCATAAAATACTTAATATTATTAGCGGATAATAATGTGAACTGAAAAATAGCACTAGTTCCGTTACGAATCGTAGCAACACTAAATATTTTGACAGTCTTCAACTAAATTAAAGGTCAAAGCTATAAAAAAAAAAAAAAGAATAATAGCTCGTCGTTTCAGGAATTCCATTATCGTCAACAAAATTTCTGTGAATTCTCCAAAAGGCGCACATATGTACGTTTCTTCCTTTGAGAACTATTAGTACTTGTTAAATCAGTCCACGAATTTCCCCTAAACAGCGTGGACCACCCGCAATACATGGTTCAGCACAGGAACAGAAATCAGTTGTGGATAACCGCAATATCATTCCCGAAGGACATTACATTCGTTTCTATTAACGGAAGTCTCATGTAACTGATAAAGTTGATTGATGTAATTGACTGATACAGACATCTCTTCGATAGCATAAAAAAGGTTAATATTTTTATTTTTCCTCCGCCCCCACAACCTTAAGTTCATGATGGTTTGTCCCATCCAGCGTAGAGAATTCTTGTCTGGGAAGCAAATACAACAGCAACTTGTCAAGAATCTCCTAAATTCGACGTGGAAACATTGTCCAATCGAACCAAAAATAAATCATAAAACTATGATTCTTAGTCAACCCAAAAAAGCGTCCTTTGCAGCAATGACAAAATATTTCCTATTGCGACTCATCGACAGAGTCCGAATACAATCCAATGCAAAGGTCGGTGATACAGAATCCCCGCCAGTCAGATAGAGAGAGAGAGAGAGAGCGAGTAAAAATAACGTAAAATAAAATATTGCGACATCTACACCAACTCTAAACAAGCGCTGCCAATGCAACGGCAGTATATGAAGAACAGGACCTTTTAGCAATTATCGGATGAACAATCACAGAGAGAACACCATACTAACGATGTGAGAGGCACATCAGCCCACTGCCCCCCGTCACATACCATTATGACGCGCACAGAATTACCGCTTACGAAATTTAGATCTCAAAATAAAATAGTACTCAATCGCCCTTTTAGGCAAGAGGTTATGCACAACAGCAATAGCTCCGCGTGTCGCGTGGCAAAGACTCTGGGACCAAAACCTTTTCGTTAATCCATCGCTCCAAAAACCTCACCATACGCAACTCTTATTGGGGTCATGATACTCCATGGACATCTAATGGTGCACTTCGGGTTTCGGTCGCATCCCACAGAAACGGACGGCAAAGCAAGGCACAATGAAAAATGTCGGTAAAAATAAAATAAGATAAACAACCAAAGCTACTCAATCCAATAGGCATCCAGAATACATTAGACCACTCTGTCGGGTTGGGGTAAAAGAGGTCGAAAACAAGTCTATCTCCCCTGAATACAGTCCTACACAATCTTGCGTGTGGAAAGGAGCAAAGAGTGCCACGACTCCCAGAGTCGCGCGCCATCGCAAAGCCGTATTTCAAAAAGCGATATGTTCACTAAAGCGGCGCAAAGGTGGATTTCTGCACGTGAAGTACATACGATTCATCGCCAAGGCCTCCACCCTCCTCCAAGTACAAAGGACAAGGAGAACTGAGACTAAAAGTACTGAGGGTGACATGGAGAAAAAAGGAAAAAGAAGAAGGAATGGAAGAAATAAGAAACAATAAAACTACTATGCGATAAGCTGTGGTATTGCAATGAATTCTATGAACAAGAATAAATAAGTAAACAAATGGAAAAAAAAAAAAGTTAAAAGTAATGCAAGATCAGCAAACTCATGTACATCTCTCCTAAAATGCACTAGGAGTAACACCTCATAAAAACTAGGTGTACTAATTCTCACTTTCCCCCTTCCCTCACTTTTCATATGTTACATTGCTGTCTTGATAATTATCATCATTTCAACTGATACACATACACACACATACACACAGAGATAATACAAGGCAACAGAAGAGCGGATAGAGAGAGAGTAGAATGTAGATGGGTGAAAAAAAGAAAAACATTCTTCTTCCTTCTCTTATTTCTCCTTCCAAAGTACTTCTATACACTTTTGAGGTGCACAAAACTATGAATATCGTCATGCTTCACAGCCTTCTCCCACTCATCACTCAGTTCTGACGATACAACACCGCAAACGTCATCGAATTCCTCTGTCATACTTTTGTAAAGCACACCCCGCCTCCTAAAGGTGTTAAAATTCTGGCTGTACTGTTCTGCCTGAATTGTGGTATTTTTCGTGTTGTGACATTTCATATGAAGAGCCACAAACTTCAAAGCTGACTCTTCGACACTGAGCCCTGGGTACTTTGGCCGATCATTCATCACAGCAATTAGAGCGTACGCCACAGGATCATAGAGTATGCGACGAATGTATTCTTCTTCTTCAATTGAGAATAGTGTTGCTGGTGCCTGTAAAGGTTGTTTCCGTGAGGGGGGAAGTGCTGCTCCGGCAAGATATTTCCATGGACAACGCATAAACCGTTCAAGTAACACCTCATCAAGTAGCGCGTAATTTTTATTTTTGTATTGTACAATACATGTGCGCTCCCCTTCGCGCGCAATGGGTTCTATATTACCACGAAGGCCCGTGTTTTCCCGGGTGTCATACAGTGTTACAGGGCAGCAACCGAGAAGCTCTAAAGTCATCCCTTCCGTAAAGGGTATGCGCAGGGGAATGTCATCCGGTATCGGTGGAAGCCCAGGCGCCTCCATCACCTCTCCCGGCGTTGCAAGAAACCGGGCCAAAAAGGATGCGCTGGAAAAAAAATAAAACACACCAAGGTACTCCGCGCCGTATCGCTGACTCGCACGCTGATCGACGAGTTCCTCAAAACAAACCCAACTGTAAGGACAAAACCATCCGTACGGTGAGAGATGCTTCTCAACATGCGCAGCGGCACAGTACGTGTTGTGGATGCTCATTGGAATTCCACGAGTGCGACAAAGTGCCAAGGAACCCTCGTTTGTTACAAACTCATCAATACAATCTGTCAGTGCCCCAAGCGCGGCATAAGTTCTTCTCGGCTCTTTCGCCGGTGCGTCCACGACTGCCGTCCCTTGCATCGCCTGGACAGCCATAGCACACACCGACGACTCCCTCTCAAAGTCCGCAACCTTGTCAATGCGCACACCAGCCTTGAGGAGGCGATGGTACTGCGCGGCTGTGCGCGGGAGGTTCAACAGCACCGCCCCGCGCCGGCGCACGTCGGCGGCGGCAAGACGGTGCGCCAACAGATCTTCTATAAGCGCCTCCGTGCCATCGTCAAGGCTGTCGCTCTCCGTTCCGCCGCGAACGACCACTTCAATGACGCGCCGCGCGAGGGAGAACAGCAGCGGCTCCTGGACCGCGGCCCACGAGAGGAGTTTTGGCAGCGATACCAGCGGGCAGTCGAGGTTGAGCGCAAGGTGCTCCGACAGGCCCCGCCGCTTCGCCTCAGCGCGCGCGTCGACGACGGCAACAATTGCCCGTGCGTTTGGCGGCGGCGCTGGCGGCGCGGCCAAAGCGAACAGCAGCGGATCCCGCAGAAAACGCGCGAGGGTGGCGTCGCTGTCGAAGAAGTAGAAGCGACCACAGAAGAGAGCCGCGCGCTGGCAGTGTCGCAGCCACTCGCGACGACGGGCACGCTCGATCGCTCCCCGCGCCTCGTCCATCTCTTCAGATCCGTATTCGCTCATCTCCTCGTCATCATCCTCTGCCTCGCGAGCTGACGCGTCGGCTTCCACTGCTGGCGTCTGCTGCAAAGAAGATCGTGACGGCACTTCTTCGCCCTCTTCCAATTCTTCTTCTTCTCCTCCCTCGTCTTCAGTATTGATATCACCGTCATTCCGCACGCGGGTGTTTTTCTCTCCCGAATCCCCTGAGGCATCCTCTGCTCCTGCTGCTGCTTCTACTGATGTTTTTGGGTCTTCTTCGGGAGGAGGCAGAAGACCATCAGGGCGCCACTTGCATTCGCGGCGAACGCCGTGACGTGCATCGTAAAGACCTACAGGATCCGTATAGTCAAAGTACGACAAAGTGGCCTCACCTCTCTCGAGCATGCGCAATGCTTCCTCGTAGCGACAGACCTCCGCAATGTGAAATAAGGAACGGCGGTGCTGAAGAACTTTCAAAAGCTTCCGGTTCGCCGCACGGTAAACAGCATTATTTGAGAGGTCACCGTTCAGTATAACGACGGGTACGAGACGATCACTGATAGAGCCTGCAAGTTCAGAAATGGCCTCCTCCTCAACCGCCTGTTCGGCATCCAGCGACTGGTCATCTAGTTCCGGAGCGGCATCCTTCGTCGAGTCGCCACCGACACCGGTCAGGTTGTCGTTTGGGCCTGTTTCGTCCGTCTCAGAATCCGGGTCATCGGCTCCAATGTGGCGACGGCGCCATTTATGTAGCGCACGCTCTGCCTGGCGGTCCCGCTCCGCATCTGCCTGAGAAGAAGACTGTATGGGGGCGATGGAGCTTTCACGCCGCACCGGGACTCCGATCATGTGGGGGACACGGTTGCGGGCGCGATAACTCTCAGGAGTGAGATCAAACTGCAGCGTAACTTCCGGCACGCCGCCCGCGGCGAAGAGGACCTCGAGATCACCTTCAGAGAAAGGCGGGCATACCATAATGTACCCGCGCGACGCGAAGGGCTCGAGACGTGTGACATAGGATGCAATTGTTAGAAACGCCTCAGTAAGTCGCAAGTCGCGATCCTCATCTGCCTCGGGCTCAAATTCGAGCTGCTCCTGCAGCAGTGCTTCGGCCTCCTCGTCAATTTCCTTTTCTTCTTCCTCCTCCTCCTCCTCTTCCTCGTCACCACGTTCCTCGGCGAGTCGGCGGCGCTCCATCTCCGCCTCGGCAGCCTCGCGCAGCCCTAGCTGCCGCTCCTGGTCCTTGGCAAAGTCACGCACTCCCTTTAATAGATTCTCTGCAAACACAAGCTTTTCGCAATCGCCATGAACCTCTGGGATTTTAATGTTGTTGACAACAGCACCACCGGGCGTCCGGGCTGCTTCGATGCAGCGCACAAAAAATTCACGGTCGTAGGCAAAACATGGGATATCGTATACTTTGCCTAGGCGTCTCATGAGCGTCTTCTTTCCACTACGAGAGTAACCAAAGATCCAAATACGCGGCGGAATGTATGGTGCGGGATTCTCAAGGTAGCGCAAAGGGTGGCGCTCAAATTTTGCCTGCGCCTCTTCAGTGGCAAAAACATAGAGTTGCTGTCGATACTTTACACAAGCCTCATTCCGTCCCTGTACTAGCAATCCCTTCTCTTTGAGAGTGACTGGGCAGTATTGCAGACGTGACCCAAACTGATTGAGAAATCTTTTTCCCGGTTGCACCGCACGGTCAGGAAGAATAAGAGGTCCTGCCCCCGCTGCCTCATCGTTCTCCTCGTCTTCGTCTCCATAAAGTTCATCCTCATCCTCGTTACTCGCGTCGTCATCCTCTCCAAGAGATTCATCAACAAGGCCTTCCTCGACACGTGGCATAGCGGGGCAGATGGATTGAAGAATCTCTCCGAGAATCAAATCTGCCGTTTTGTCATTAACGGTGAAGCGGTGAAGATTAAAGCGGAGCGGCCTTTCCGCTCTCATTTCATCTTCTTTTTCACTTCGCTCCTCCTCACTGGCCTCTGCAACACGGCGTTCAATTTCCTCAATAACCGCGATTTGTGGCATTGGAGATAGCCGCTTTGGTTTTACTTTTACCCCGTCCTCTGCAATCCCTTCGTCTTGCCCTTCCTTGGCAGTCACATCTGCGCTCTTTGAGCTCTTTGAGCTCTCTGGACGAGATCCATCATTCTCCTGTTGCTCACGCTCATCATCACTTAGCTCCGCGTCAGAACCCGGTGGTTTTTCATGGTCGAGCACAATAACTGTTTCAGGTAAAACACCTTCTTTGAGTAGTAGATCAAACGCCTCACGCGAAAAGTCAGGCCCAACAGCGTGCACAAGAATCGGCACAAACGTTCGGCGGCGTTCTATGCAGGCATTGACACGCCCCTGAATGCGCAAGGCAAGCGTTTTCACCTCATTAGCCGCAGCACCCCATCCAGTGTAGGCCTCCTCTACCACTGGACCTTCCTCAGCCGCTTTGCCCTTCTGTTGATTTTTCTTTGCTACTGGTGTCGGCTTTACCCGTTTTTTCATTGCCTTCATCTCCGCGGCGAGACGCTTTTTCAACCTTTCATTGCGCAACGGTCGCTCTGTCGTCTCGTAGAGCTCCCGGTCTTTAAGTATCTGCGCACGTCTTTCGCGTAAGTCTCGGTGTAGATCCCATGCTGCAGAAAAATCTGCAAAGGAGTAAGAGGTAAGTTTCAGGTTCTCAAAGATCCCAGCAATAAGCGCGTCAACAAGTTCGCTGGGCAGCAGTGACGGCGCCTCGCGTGTATCGATTGTAGAAAGAAGCAGGACTGGAACCCCATCAAGCGGGGTCGCGCGAAGATACCTCGGCGGGTCCGCAAGGAACCGCTCAAGGCATTTCGCGGATGCCATGCAATAAAGACGATGGCAGTACACACATCCGTACAGTGTAGTGCCCTCTACAAGCACGCCACAATCGGCAAACGTCACTGGGCAGTAGCGCTTCCATACGTCTGATGGGATGGCGCCCATGTTTTGTGCATTTTCTCCCCTCTCCCTCGCTACCACCTCCTCTCGCTCAATCACAGCGTTGGGATCTTTTTCCAACGCTGCCTCATCATCCTCCGTCCCAAATCCTTTCTCCCTCTCCTGCTCTCCCTCCTCCGCAGAGGTGAGATCGCGCGGGAGAATGCATGGCCGCAGCTGCAGCACCTCCGCGATGTATGCAGCGGCCTCCTCTGCAGTGGAGGTGCAGTCCAGCGTCACGCAGCGGCCCAGCGGCCGCAGCCGCGCATCGATGGCATCAAAGGGCGCGATGGTTGTTGGCATCACCTCACTCTCTGCCTCCGGCGCCTCGTCAAGCAGCCGGCGCAGCGCCAGTTGGAACGCCTCCGCCTCCCACGCGGCGCGCTCCGCCTGCCGTTCCCGTTTCCGCTCCGCCGCCGCCTCCTCGTCGCCCTTACTCGCCGTGTCCTCGTCGCCGCGGGACCCCACCCCGTCGCCCTCGCCGAGGCGCGCGAGCTCCTCCGCCGCCGCCGCCGCCTCCGCCCGCACCCGCGCCGCCTCCGCCTCCGCCTTTGCCGCCTCCGCCGCCGCCGCCTCTGCCGCTGCCGCCGCCTCTGCCGCCGCCGCCTCCGCCGCTGCCGCCCTCGCCGCTTTCGTTTTCGGCCTCGCCTTCCCCGTCGGGGGCTGTGGCGCTGCCGGGGGCAGTGGCGGTGGCGGGGAGAGCGGCAGTGCCGCCCCGCGCCGCACCGCCTCGCGCAGCGCCTCCACTTGCGCCTCCCGCGCCAGTCCCGCCGCAATGGCCGCGCGCAGTTCGTCTTCGCGCGCGCGCGCAGTGGTGGCGGCGCAAGAGGCGGCGGTGCGGCGGTCGGCGTAAAGCGTTTCGTCGTCGCACTGCACGTGCACAATCGCTGCGGGGAGCGCCGCGTCGAAGATGCCGCACTCGTCAAAAAACGCGCGCACGTCGGGCGGCACGTCCCCAGCGGGGACAATGGGAAAGTCACTGAAGACATATCCCCTGTGCGCTATGTCGTCCGCGACAAGGCGCCGGCGAACGAGCGCGGCTCGCAGCGCGAGCGGAACTGCTGTGTTCTCCGCAACGTGTGTGCGCAGCTGCGCGCCGAGCGGATCGCTGTCCACCGCAGCTGCCTCTGCCGCGAGCACCCCGACGCTGAGATCGACACCGCGCAGCCGGCGCGCGAGCGCCGCGGCCACGGCGGACTTCCCCACGCCGCGGCGGCCGCATACAGCAATGCGATTCGCGCTGTGCTCGACCGCGAGTTGTGCGGCCTCGCGCCGCGCCGCGTCGAGCTCCTCGGGGACAAACAGGTCATGCGGGTTTGCCAGGTGGCGGCCGTGCGGCGGGGTGCGGTGCGCAAAGAATGCCCCATCGGGCGCCCCAGCGGCGGCTGTCCCACGGTAGAACGATTCGAGACATGCGACGTCGTCCCGCTGCGCGTACAGACGGCACATGTGGCGGCACGCGGCGACAAACCGCCGCTGGCACATTTGGCCGCGCAAGTCGAGAAATTCGTTCCACACTGCCGCGGCGGCGACGCCAGCGGACGCCTCCGTCGCATTGGAGAAGACGCGATGGTAGAACCAGCGGAAGAACGCAACAAACGACGCCTCGGAGATAAATGCCGCATCCGGCGAGTCGTTCAGCAGGGACCACAGCGTGTCGTATATTTCCGGAAACGCAGGGGGTGTCTTCAAGTCCACAAAGGACTCAAACGGCGTGATAAGCAATTTCGTGTGCGCAATCTCGGATCGCGCTGTGAGCACTTGCGCCTGCGACAGCAAGCCCCCTGGCGGTGTGTCGAACGTGATGCAGTCCACAAGATCCTTCACCACACTGGCGAACTGCTGCTCGCTCACCGCATGCCACCTCTGCTCCTTGTCGGCCCACTCCAACCAGTGCGTTGCCGCGTCCAGCAGGAGCTGCGAAACTTCCGCCCGGCCGTACATCCGCTCGCCGTTCGCCTCAGCGGAGCCGATGAGCGCCGCGACACCGTCCGCGACATCAGACGCCACGGGATTCCGGTGGCAGGCGACGAAGAGGCACTCCGCGGCCTGCTGCAGCTCCGCGAATGGAACGAGTGCGGCTGCGAGCGCATCCTCCGCCGGGGCCTCGGGCTCGGGCTCGGCCGTGGCGGCTGTGGCGTCGCCCTCTTCTGTCGGCGGATCCGCCTGCGGCGGCGGCGGCTTTGCGGTTTCTTTAATCTCGGCGCCCCGCAGTGCAACAATGGAAGGCAGCGAAAACCACAGCCGCTCCTGCACGCGCTCAAGGGACTGCGGCGGCTCTACAACGGGAGGACCGGGTTTGCGCGGCATTTCGATGCTTTACTATTCCTCTCTCGGTCTCTCTCTCCCTGTCTCTCTCTCTCTCTCTTTCTCTCTTTCAGTCTACACACACACACAGAAAAAGAAAACACAATGGCACAGAGGCACACAAATAGATAGAGATAGACTAGCAACAGTAAAAAAAAAAAACTCTCTTTTGTTTGGTATGCTTATTTCTAACTTTTTTTGGACGAAAAAAAATAAATCTTTTCTTATGGTGAAAATAAAATAAAATAAAGTAAAAATAAAAATAAAACCGTGAAAGAGTCGTGTAAACTAAACAAAAAGGAAGAAATCAAATTTGCCGCTTCTATGTTACAAACACACAGTGATAACTGTACTTCTTCATTGGGACTCACACAAAAACTGTATATATATATATATATATATATATATATATATCCTTTTTTATACAGATATAAATAATTTAAGGAATATCGACTATTTAGCATAACAAAAAGAATTGGGAAGAAGAATAGGTTGAAATTAGAATTGCCTTTCTTACCGTTCTCATAGTCGTGGTACACTTACTGTTGCCGCCGCGTCCAACTTCTCTCTTTGGATGCGGCAATACTCTTCCCCATATGCATTGAGCTCGGAAGTCTTAAACTTCACACCGTGCGCGCGACGAAGAATCTCGTCCGGGTCCTTGTTCTCATGAAGTGTCTTTAGTGCGGGCAGCAGCACATCAAACTCCATCTGGAGGAGTCGTCGTTCCTCCCACTTCATCAGTGCTATTGCGACCCGAAAGATAATTTTCCAGCCCTCACTCATAAATACATCCCAAATGCGTAAGATTCCGCGGAAATGAAAATGATACACAAAGAGGGTAAGGAACCACTGCGATGCGTAAAAGGATGGATCCACTCCAAGCTCCTCGAAGCGGCTAAGCAATTTGGGGACAAAGCGCACCATGAGTTTAGTCAACTGAAAAAAGTACTGCTGTAGCATCGCGAAACCCGGGCGGAATACCTCGCGCATGTGGTGCCGCTTACCGTTCATCAGCGATAACAGTGCCCAAAAGGCCTCTTCCTCGCCCATCTGAGTTAAGAGCGTTGCCACGACAAAGGCCATGCCCTGAACATACTCCACTTCCGGGTCTGCATTCGCGTACGCGTGGAGTACGTTGTGCAGCATTGCCTGCTTACCACCACTGTCACGAAACAAAACATTTTTTGGAAATGTTCGCGCAAGGTCACGTCTAATGGTTCCATCGACGTCCGGGTTTTTCAACTGTTTTCGGCAGAGAGAGCTAAACGTCTCGTTATTGGAGGAATCAGCCATCTCCCGATGCGAACCAAGAAGCAACTGCCACGCAATGCCGCGAAATGCGGCAGGAATGCCTTTGCGACAACGCTCTTTTACTTTTGCATGTCTTTTACTGTTCATTTGATCCCAATCAGAGGCCATCGTAGACCACTTCGCCTGACGACGTAGTGCCCGTTTTCCATCAATGTTTTTTACATAGAGCAACTCTTTGTTGTTCTCTTCATGATTCATGAGGAAACCAAACTCATCCACGAACTGTAGCTCCTCCTCATCATCGTTTTTTGCTGATGAAACAGTGGCCCCTTGGGACGGAGCATCACCATCACCGCATCCTAAGGGGTCTGTATCAAACGGGCTTTTGGTGCCTGCACAGAAGTACAACCCATTTGCGGAATGTGCAGTTGTTAACTCATCCAACTCCTCTGGCATATTCGAGTAGCGGAACACGGACCCGTGGCGCTGACTACTGGTTGGAGAATTCAGTGATGCGTCAACAGGACCAATGTGCAAAGTTCCTAAGGGTTTTGAGCAAAGATCGGCATCACCTGCAATCTCAGATTCCCCACACAAAAATACACTGGATTCCTGGAACATGGGGGACAGGAAAGTGCTACTTTTTACTATAAAAATAAACAATAAAATAAAAATAAAATAAGAGTTACATAGTACCGCCAGCTCTGAGAGTCATCGGAGGCAATTGTCAACTCAGGCAAATAATATCAACCATAATGAAAAATTTCCAACGTGTGGGCATATTACTCGTATAAATAAACACACACATATGTGAATATATATATATATATATATATGGTTTCGTTTCGCTTCTGGCAACTAGATATATTCATGTACACTTTCATACTGTTGAAAAGTGTATCTTTCCACAGTCCACCTTCTTGGTACTGATGGAAAAAAAAAAAATAATAAAATTCACATTTCATTTACAAACCTTCCGACTTCAAAAAATCTATTCAAAAGCAAACTTTTTCAGGAGAGAGAATAACTCGAGAACTGTTGATCCACAGATATTTCACTACAAGTATTTTTTTGTTGTTGTTGAAAGGGTGGCCTGTAATAGGTACATTTACTCTTAATTATTTTTTTTTTAAGCACTTGGAGCAACAACACGTACAATCAACACATATTCAAATCAGTGACTTGCCCTGGCTTGTTTTTTTATGTATATTTTCTCCCATTCATACAATTGTGAAGTCTTAAACTTCAACTTGAGTGCTGTCTCCAGCAAGGTATCCGCATCCTTCCCGTCTTGGATGCCCCGAAGACTCATAAGAAGATCGCTCTGCTCCTTCGACCGCTCCATTAAAGGTCGATGAAGTTTGAGGAAAGCCATCGCAACCCGGTGGATAACCTTCCACCCCTCGCAAAGAAACATGTCCCAAATACGGGACAAAAGTGCAAAATTAAGATATCCAGAAAACAGAGTTAGATACCACTGCGTCGCGTATATGGCCGTGTCCACATGAAAGGACACCATTTGGCGATGGAGCCTCTTGCACATGCGCTTCATGAGACGCTCCAGTTGATAAAAACGCACGTAGAGCGCGGGAAATCCCGGGGCAAACAGCTCTGCCAGTCCATATTTTGGATGCTTCATGAGCGACACAAATGCCCAAAAAGTGCTTTCCTCGTCGTTGATCTGCAGAAGAAGCGTTGCAGCGAGAAAACCCATCCCCTGCACGTAGGAGACATGCGGATCAAAATTCGCGTACGCACACAGAATCCCGCGAAGTCGCTGCTGACCTATACCTTCCGGTTCAGTAAACCACCGATGCGTTGGGAAGGTACGGTTTAAATCGCGTTCGATAATATCGTGGATAACCGGGTCGACGGGATCTCGAGATTTCAGTTCATGGTAGTCCTCTTGTCTCCCAAATTTCCACCCGTAACTATTTAGCAATAAAGGCCAAACCGTGCGGCGCATTGCGATGGGGATGCCAGCGCGGCAGTATTTTTTCTTTTTTGCATCCGAAGTGCGCTCCCAGTTCTCTAACATTTTCTGCCACTCACGCTGCAGTGCCTCCTTCTCTGGATGACTGCGAAGATAAGTCTCTTCCATCGCCTTCTCCTCAGGAGTCACATAAAATCCGTACTGATCGGTTGCCCCCTCTAATGACAACGGCGTGTCCCCATTGGACACATAGGCCCGCCGCCCTCGGCCCAAAGTGGAAGACGGAATGTGCCGCGAGGGACTCCGCGAGTCCTTCTTAGAACTAGACTGCAACTTCGCCATTTCACATCTAACAAAAGCGAAGTCTGCAAAAAAAAAAAAAAGCAAGGAGAGAATTAAGAGCAATAGTAAAATTACTATATGCTAAAGACCACAAAAAGTAGACAAGGGTTTTTTTTTAAAGGTTAAATGATTTACCCTATTATGCAAGACACATATAAACATATTAGAGACAGGATTAGCTACGCATTTTATGTTTCTTCCTCGCGTATTTCGAGTCATCAGAGAAGAAAAGGAAAAAAAAAGTAGAAATGCAACGCGTCTCTCAAACTTTACAGAAAAAAAAAAGAATGTTTTAGCCCCTCCCCTCTCTCCATGTGCTTATTCTTTTTAATGAAGAAGCGCCGTGCCTCCAATACCAGATCAAAAATAGAATGTTACGGATATACACAGCAAAACGAAGTAATAAAGAACAAACGCGTATTTCTTTTTCCTACCCCAAATTCCGTATCGATTTCTAAAAAAATTATAACTTGCCTGCTATTCTTAAATTCACCTTTTCTTCTCATCTTTTTAATATGGCGGAAGATCGCATCTCCACTGCATTTACCACTCACTGGTGTAAACACTCTTGGTCAGTGCCATATCTTCACGCACGCCATCCCTTACTCTGCCACGTAGAACACCAAATTCCTGTTTTAACACGTCTACCTGAGTCAGTAAAAAATTCCTTACCAGACCCCTAGACATGTGGCCCTCACTCACAAGCCATGGAGCGGAGTGGCGCACCATGTTAAATTCTGGATTGAGGTTCATAATAAAAGATTCAAGAACTAGAACTGAAAACAACAAAGAGACAAAAGATGGATCCATCTGTACTCGGTTTTCGCGAATGCACTCGAATATAGCCTGCAAGACATTGGTGACGACTTGCTCTGTCGCCCCCTTCGGACGCCAACCCTCAAAAATTAGATTAAGGTCTTTATAGAATTTCTGGCTATCCACAAATTTTTGTGTACTTCCCATGCGTAAAAGGGACTTAAAACAAAGGGCATGGTTCCACCGCACAAAAGACTCCATCATTTCGCGCGTCACGACTGCCTCCTCGGGAGAAATGGTCTGGCAAAGACCTACATCAATGAGCGTGACATGCGGGGCGTGTGGGTCAGATACATCAATAAGAATATTACCCGGATGCATGTCACCGTGCACAAAGCTATCACGAAGAAGCATCTTACACCATGTGTTGAGTCCCTTGTGAGCCAAAATATCTCGTACGTGCTCCTCTTGGGCAGCTAAAAATTCTGGAGTAGCTGGCTCGCCTTTGCAGAATGTTTCAACTAAAACACGCTGAGTTGAAAAAATCGGTTCAGGGAAATCTACAAAATCTTCATTGCGAAAGTTTTCACGAAATATATCCAGGTGCTTTGCCTCCAAGCGAAAATCTAGCTGCGACGCGAGGTGGGTTGTCCACGCCAACGCAAGAGAGGGCAGATCATACACCTCAAAGGAAGGAAAAAATCTGTCAAAAAATCTAGCCGCCCCATTGATAATGCAAAAGTCCTTTACAATAGTCTCCACCACGTTCGGATGCATTATTTTGATGACAACCCGCTCGTTGGTGCGACGTAATGTTGCAAGGTGCACCTGGCCAATAGATCCCGATCCGACGGGTTTCTCCTCGATTCTACTAAACATCTCCTCAGGGTCCTTCGGCAGCTCTTCACGAAGGACCTGAAGGGATGCACTGTATGGATGAACCTCAACCTCGTTGTACAGCCGTTTAAATACCGCACGAAACTCGGGAGAAAACACATCACTACGCGTGCAACTCCATTGTCCCGCCTTTACAAATGCCGCCCCGGCCCGCTGGACGGCTCGGAGTAGCAGCCGTAACCACATATCATACCAATCCTTCCGTAGTCGCATCACCACATAAAGGAAAGCAACTGGGGCAAAGAGCGCAAACAACTCTATCAAACGCAGCGCAATGGACGTCCTACTTGGCGGGTCCACCGGACAGCCCTCGATAAGAAGAGCACCGTCGGTGGTAACGACCGGGTTGAAGACATGCGGCGGTGGCCTCGTACGGAGGCGGTATTGTATGTACACAGAAACTCCGCCAAGCGATACGGCGGGGACGCCGACAACGGCAAAAAAGACTCGTCGCCTGTTAAACCTCATTCGGGGAAACAGCATCAGTGGGAAGACAGTATGAAAGAAAAAGAGATACACACAATTTTTTTTTTTAAGTACCACTATGCTCAGTAGTCGCCGTAAATGAAATATTCTCCTACAACACACATACATATATATATATATATATATATATACACAAAGAAAAAAAAAAATGAGAACAACAACAACAAAAAAAAATTAGTGAGAAAAAAAGAAAAACAAAATTATAATGAAAGACATTTTTCATAAATGAAGCGAAATTAAATTATGCGCATGTACAAACGCACATTTCATCAGAGTTCGCATCCAAGCACAGAATTTTAGTCATTCAAAGTGATTAGCTCAAATTCAAAAGTGAAGAAAAAGTTTATTTCACCCGCCAATTTTCCCCCCTTCAGCATTGTTTGTTACTTGATTCAAATTCATTATTTTCTCCAAACAATGAAACAGACTGAAATTAAGGGTACTAGTATGGGAATGGCATTTTTCACTTTCTGCTCATCTATTCCTTTAGCGGTTTCTTTGATAAAATGTGTTTATGTGTGGATGTGTTGGCTTCACCCAAAATGTAGTCCTTAGTGCAATTCCACTAGCATGCTTTCCCCGCACACACCTCATTATCCCTATGGTATACATATTCCCCACCTCTTCATTTCCTCACCCAAGGCACACAATCACACACACACTCTCTCTCTCACACACGCACACTTCGTTCTCGTGACCTTACCTTTTGTATACGAAAACAGCACCTAATGACTCACTCCTCCTCATTACGTTTTTTTTTTGTTGTTGTTGTTGTTGTTAAAAGACTCCCCTAATGATTCCAAGACACACGCGAAAAGTGTTCCAGTGCTTTTTCTTGATTGCCTTGAGCAATCGCAAGGAATATGACTAGGAGATTGTATGCAAGCATCACCCCTGGTGGGGTGCCACTGTTGCTATTACTTGCGCTGCTAGTGTTTGTGGTATTGGTAGAACTTCCTTCCTTTGCTGCTCGGCTTTCGTATATTTTTGCAAGGAAAGATTCTACAATAGATGTGGCCTGGTTCCACGAACCAGTAGCGATGTGAGTGATAGCCAAATTGATGAAAAGAGCTTCTACACGACCTTGCTGGTGGCTATCTAACTGCTCCGATGAGCTGACGACAAGGCTTGAGAGCGACGAGCGGCGCAAAACCTTTACGGCCCTCTCCGGCTCGCCGAGGTGCACAAGCGCCTCGACCATATGAGAAAGAAGTGCAACGTGAAGGTTAGGCGATAGTGGTCGACGCTCGTGGAGAGAAAGAAGATCGTAGCCGACGCTCACTACAACAGAGTAGTTCTTCCGACACGCCTCTAGAGCACACCAGTAGTACAATGCAAAGTGAATAAGTTGCAGTGTGTGTGGAAAGGCCTCAGCCGCCGTAGCGGCACTGTGTCCCTTTGGAATAAGCAGCAGCAGTGCATTACGCACTGCGCTGCTGGCGAGTGCCTCGATGCCGCCGGCTGCGCTGTCCTTTGGCGGCGGGTCCAGCGCCGGGCCCTGCGTGAGCCCCGCGCCCGGGAGAAGGAGCAGTTCGTAGTTCGGCATCATTCGTCCGCCGCGCATTTGGTCCGCAATGTGGTCCTGCATGCGCTCGTGCTCCGCAACCGTTCGCGCACGGAGATTCGCCTGCAGTTTACCAAGAGTCGCCTCCGCCACGCGAACCCAGAAAAGTGGAGAGTTCTTCATGAGATCCTGAATCGAGAGAAAGCACGCGAGGGCATTGTCATACTCCTCGCGCAGCAGCGCGCAGAGGCCGGTGTTGTAAATGATTGGCTGTCGCATCAGAAGCGCATCACACTGCGCGGCTGGTTTCTCAGCCTTGGCAAAGCAAAGCGAAGCCACGTTCATCTTCGCATCGCTCATCGTCAGCACGCCAAGGTTATTGAAATACACTGCCAACTCTGCATCTGTCCTCCGCGGCGCCTCCTGGATTGTGCTCGCGTCGGCGAAAGCAACGTGAATCATCGCGATCACTGCGGGATCCTGCTCAAACTTTGGCATATTTTCCGCGAGCACCTTCTGCACAAGTTCATCATCCGACCGCTGGCGTTGGCGGGTGCCGGACGCCGCTGTGCGTGTGATGGATTGAAAAAGGCACAGAACACGACCCAAAACCGGTGTCGAAATGGATGCGCTCATGCCGAGTAGTGCGCGCAGAATCGCACCCGCCTCGTGCACAAGACCGGATCGCGCAAGCAGAAAGGCGCGGTTAAAGTACGCCGTTTCGTGTCCTTCGTAAAGTAACGTTACCGCTCGCGCGTCCTTCTCGCTGTTGCTGCCTTCTACATTAGAAGGGTTTTCTGCTAACGCAGCAGTGGTCTGCTCCACGTCGGCACTGTTCATAAGAAGCCGAACGATGGCGAGGTTGTGTTGGGCCTTCAAATCATCTTTTGGCATTGTTTGCAAGAGGGTCTCACACTCTTGATAATTCTGCGCCTCAAAAGCCTTACGGGCATTTTCTAATTGCTGTCGTTGGGCAGCATCCGCCATTTGTGCACTATTCGGTTTATTTCTCTCTCTTGATCTTCCAGTGTTTCACATTTTACAAGTGAGGCGCATAAGATACAAAAAAAAAAAAAAAAGATGTTTTGGAAAATAAAAATGTTAAGCACAAAAAAAGAAAAAAAAAAAAGAAAAAAAAATGCAACCGAATGGGAAAGAAACTTGTACTTGTGTGTTTGTATATATATATATTTATATATATATTACATAGCGTAAATTCACTCCTCTTTGGGAGGGACGAGCATCCGCATAAACTCTTCCTTCGAGACACGTCCGTCACCGTCCGTATCGGCCTCGGCTACCATGGCCTGCAGCAAATCATCAGGCATTTCCTCCCCAACCTCTGCGGCGACGCGATGGAGATCCTCAAAGGTGATATAGTCCGACTTGCCACGTGTAAATAAAGGAAAGGCAAGTTTAACCTCCTCCGTGTCCTCCGTAAAAAACTTTCCTTTCATAATCGACTCAAACTCGGAGAGAATAAGGTTGCTGGAGACGCCACTCTTGTCCATTTCAGCGACAAGTTTTTTAATGAGATCCTTGTCTGGCTCGTAGCCTAGTGCGCGAAGAGCCACCTTAAGGTCATTAGGAGTGATAGTATCAGTTCCATCTACATCAAGAATGCGAAAAGCTTCTGCAATGTCACTCTTTTGAGTTTCTGTCAAATCTGGAGTCAGTCTCTGCGTCGCAGATCGCGAATTGTCACCTCTACTCATTCTAACTCCTATATCACCCAATCAGAAGACTCGATGGTCTTTTTTATCACACAATTGCATCGAATGGTAAGAAAAAATAAATAAATATATGTATAATGTGAAATCAAAAATTTTAAAAAAGTACATGTGCGCTGAAATATATATATATATAAAGACACTACATAATTCTTCGAAAATACACGAGATCAATTTGCTTTTCACAGTATATACTTTTCCACTCAAAAAGAAAATATGCGCCCATGAGAGCTCTTAAAAACACTGCCGAATATACTTCGCAGAAAATGCGCAGGTGTGCGCAGCGTTCTACTACACATTTGAGCTCAATATATCAAAATAACGAAAAAAAAAAAACTGGAAAAGTATCCCCATCTTTTATTTCAAGCTTTCCTCTTATAAACTCATTCCAGAGGCATCATTCACATCGCCCGCTAAAGTCCAGCGTAATAAGTAAAACAATAAATTCATCCGCGGTGCACCACATTGGGTTTGTCACCTGCAGAATCATAAAATGCAATGATGCTGACGCACTCAGAAAAACCTTTGCCGCCGCAAGTGTCGGGCTCCGCGATCGCTTCACCCTTTTCTCCTTGACAGCGGCACACTAACCTCATCCACTCGCGCAGCCGCCCATCAGCGAAGACTTCGGGAGGCGCCGGACGTTCGATCCCACGGCCCCTCCCAAGTGCTGTCCGCGACCAAAGAACGGACTGCTGCCGGGGCGTGTGCCGGCGTTGTATGCCTGCACATGCTCTTCCACCGGCTCAGACGATATCAGCGTCGCGAAGAAGAGCCACAGAGCACGAAAAAAGTTCGTGATGAAATCAATAATACTGAAGGGCTTGCGGTCGACGACCTTGCCGTCCACAATGTAGGTCATTATCGCCTTTCCACTAGTCAACCCACCCGCCACACACACACACACACACTACAGGGGTTTTGTTTTTTTTTGTTTGCTTTTTTTTTTATATATCTCTTTTACCTTTCTTTTCAGTTTCCGGTGAGCAGCTATCGGGAAGAAGACTACTCAAAGAAAGCTGACAGAAAGATTAAAAAGGAAAAAAAGTAAAGAAATGAGAATCACAATAATAACGAGAAGAGCAGTAAAAAAAAAAAGCATAGTTATCACACCGGATGCTATCACTATTACTTGAGAGTACGGTTTATACTCAAAGGACAACTGCGAAGGCAGTTGGAATGCTCGCAGACACATTAATCGCATTTATTCGTCTTGCCGTAAGTTTCCGAGTACTCTCCGCTCTCGAGCGACCGCAACAATACACACGCACGACACAATTTCTGACTCGCAACGTATCCACAGCGTTCGCAAGGTGCAGGTGGATTCTCCGGCGCGGACTCCTCCGCTCTAACGCGCATTTTTTCGCCAGATATAACAGTGTCGATAATACAGCGCGGTTGCAGTACCTCAACCGCTTTGAGAAGCGCTCGCGCCTCGCTGCGGAAGGCCTCTTTACTATAAGTGCACTCCGTAGTAAAGTAGTCGAGTTTCTTGAAGTGCGCATAGAGCACGATTTCCTTCTGGTATGCGTACTTGAGCGGCTTCACGCGTGGGAGGAGCCCCTCCCCGCCAGTAACGGCACTAGCGCAGCGCCCCAGCCGAGGAAGGTCGGCACGCAAGATATTCATAAGAATCGTTTCTGCAATGTCGTCAGCGTTGTGCCCCGTGACTACTTTTGTCGCGCCCAACATGGCGGCGCCCCTGTCAAGAGCTTGACGACGAAAAACACCGCAGAACGTGCAGCTGTTGCGCAAACCTGTGATCCGCACAACGTCATCCATTGTCCATCCGTAGAGTTCGCTATACGACAACACGCGTAGCGGAATGCCGTATGTTTCGGAATTGCGCTGAACTGTCTTCAGACTGTCGTCCCGATACCCGGCAATGCCCTCGTCGATGCTCAGCAGCAGGAGCCGAATGCCATACCCGTGGCGGGCGTTCAGCAGCTGCAGGAGATGCATCAGCACAGTGCTGTCCTTTCCGCCGCTCGCCCCGCAGGCAACCACATCGCCAGGCACAAAGAGCTGCGCTGCAGTAATCGTCTCGTGCACCTCCGCCTCAAAGGCGGCGAAGAAACACAACTGACAGAGCAACTCGCCGTTGCGCGGGCGCTTCAACGCGGCCCGCTCCACACCGCAGTGGCAGCAGAGTCGGCGCGAAGGTGGCATAGGCAACAGGACAAAGAAAAAAAAAAAAAAAACTGAACTCTTTTAAACGAAATAAGAATAAATAAACAAACAAACACTAATAATAACAGTAATAGTAACGATAACAATATACTGCACCTGGTTTAGAATTTAGAAGAGCAAACAAGAAAATCTTGTGGCGAAAAATAAGAATAATAACACACACAAAAAAAAAATAGATAAGGGGAGTCAAGTCACTTTACCCTTTTGCTCAATAAGCACATGTCGCACAGAGTATCTTTTTTTTTTTTAAGTATCCTGTTGGCACGTTAGTCCGCTCGACTTCATCTACTCGCTTAGAAACAAACAAGGTGAACAAGAAAATATAGGAAACTAAACTGTTTTTCCACTTCCATTTAATAAAAATGTATAAATACAAAATACAAAATAAAAAAATTGTACTCTAGCCTAAAAGACCAAGACAAAAACTGCAAATTATTGCATATTGGAGCACTTGTCAAAAAGAAACGTGAAACTAATGTAAAAAAGTAAGCGCTTCGCCTGGAACTTTCACACCCAGGCACGAGATGCCGAGGACACAATCGACGAGTCCCCGGTGTGCATTACGGCTGCGGGTCGCAGGCGCAAAAGCTTTGCAACCATCTCGCCTGTCGCGCTCGTCTCACATGTGTCGGCCGCCACCTGCATGCGGCCCGTCGCGCTACTGCGCTGCTCCATAAGTTCGTCAAGATCGCTACGAATGCTGGCAACCGCTTCATGCGTTGGAACGGCACGCATGCGGCGCTCTATGTCTCGCATGCCGCACTGGGCCGCCTCGGCGCTCTTCGCCACGTCATCGACCGTAGCGTGGAGCGCCGCGAAATCCCTCACCGCCGCTTGCAACTCGCTGCCCAGCGCTGCGAGTCTTGTGCGTAGCCCGCGGTTCTCCGCCTCCACGCGGGCAAGGCGCTGTGCAAGCGCCTCCTCCGCATGCCCCCCGGGCGGCCCGCTGGCGGGTGCCGCGGGAATGGGAGCGCCGGGGCGCGGGGGCGCCTCGCTGCCGTACGGCGGCGAAGTCGCGCACAGGTTGATGCGCAGTGTGGGGGGGCTGTCCGCGCGGCTCCGGCTCCGCGAGCCCGACGAGGCGGGAGGCGCGGCGCCGGCGCGAGAGATCCCTCTGGCGGCGCCGTGGCGGCACTGCGCCACATGGGCACGCAGCGACGACAGCGCGAACTCCACGCCACAGTGCGGGCACAAGGAAACTTTTCTCATCCACGAATGACACAGTTTGTTTGTATCCTAATATTCTATTCTTCTTTTGTTTGCATACACACACATATATATATATATATATATATTAATTCGTTTTTAGAAATAATAGTAGTAAAAAAAAAAGGAATTATAAGCAAAGATCTAGATATGCTGTACAGGACCTTTCCGCCTTTTCCCCGGTACAAAACAATTCAAAAAAGCCTATGACAAATAACACACAAAATAATAACGCTCCCAAAGCATCATCAACAGCCTTTATATTGATCTCTAAACGCAGGCAATGTCCAGCACTCCCCCCGTTAAAGGAATTCCTGAGTACTTCGACTATGCACCGCGCCTCCCACGCCGCTCAGTCCCGACAGATTTCGTTTTGATCCCTTCCAGATGCCTCAGAACATGGGCATCCAAGTGTATTGTGAATACAAGAATTTGTATCCGGTACTCTAAAACAAAAAAAAAAAATGCCCGTCTTGTGACAAATGTTATTCTCTCCCTCTGCGGTGTAATCCCATTCTTGGTGTTCTGTGCAATGCGCATGCGAGAAACGGGAATCGTTGGTGGTGTCCCCTTCTCATGCCGGCAGTGTCCGCTTGAACGGCGGGGCGTTCTTCAAATGCCGCAGCAGCCCATAAAAATTGCAGGAAAAAAAAAAAAAAGAAAAGCCTCCGCTCTGAAAGATCAAATGTCATCGTCACACGTTAGCGTGACTGTGGTTCATTTCGAAGTGGCGCTTGCATGGGCTGCGCGGATTCACTTGTGTGGAGATGCCCCAGCGCAATGGGTGCCTCATCCTCCGCGCGCCGCTGCTCGAGCAGCCACGGCACCGCCACCTGCTCCCAGAGTCTGTCAAACATCGCGTCCACCTCTTCACTCGGCACGTGAGTGGAAGCCTCAAAGGCACTGCCGTTGGGAAACACCGCATCACTGCAAACACTTGAGGAACTAATATTCTCACAGTGCAGCGCAGATAGCTGCTCCGCATTCAATGCCTCCGTGAGGACAAAGTCCTTTAACGGATCCTCCGAAAGAGGTGGAAAACATGTTTCCTTCGCCTCATCGGTCTGGACAGATGTGTCAAGGCGCGTCTGCATGGGAGGGAGCAACGCTTTTCCCTCAGCATAAATTGAGTCATTTGGTATCGTCGCGCGCCACTCATACACCTCGCTGTTCAAAATACTTTGCTGCAGATCTTCACCCCTAGGTGGCCTGTACGGATTCCAATCTGTTCTTGGACCCTCAACAGCCTTGGCAAGAGCATCTACGCTCCGCACACCTTGCTGAAGACGCTGTAATAACTTTTCTACACGCTCCTCTGCGCAATTACCGAGCTGCTCACCAATCCCGGCAAACCATCCATGGCTACCAGGCGTAGAATCTACAGCCATACATTGATTAGCTCGGTCTAATATAAAAATGTTAGAGATGGAAAAGAAAAAAAAAAAGGCGGTGTAAAATGCGCAATACAATCTTTATTAGTATTTTTTTTTTTTTGAGAAGGAAAGTGAATACACTTTATGTTGCTGTTCTTTTGTTAGCTGGAAGCGACGGCAGAAGCTAATTTAAATGCGATTGGTTTATTTTTATTATGGTGAATCCAGGCCAAGAGAAAACGCACGCCAATACACGCAAAAAAAACTTTGACGATGGAAAAAAAAAAATTTTCTGTGGAGGAGATGATGTGAGAGGAAGTAAAGCCGGAGCGGGACAGAGAAAAAAATAAGACACAAAGATCCAAAAAAAAAAAAAGGGCCCAGTGTCGTCACGATATACTCCCCGGCAAAGAACACAAAGAAAAAGTGAATGATTGAGAAGGGCAAAGAGATGGAGAGAAGAGGGTAGAGCAAATCTACCCGCTAAATAAAAAATACACAAGACACACTGTTGTCATTATCGATGTAACCTCCCTTAAGCCGCAACATTTGTCAGTAAAATTATCTCCACCTGAAACGTAAAAAAAAAAATACACTTAAAACTTTGCCAACAAGCCATCTCACTTCGTTTATATCTTCCGTGGTTTATCTCTTATGTCTTAATTCCTATTGTTTTTGGTATTCTCTATTTTGAAGTGTTCGACTTCGTGGATGAACGAGGCGTCTTTTTTTTACCCAAACGCCATAGCTTTGCAATAGCTGCTACTCGTTTGTTGTATTTTATCTTCTGCACGGCGTGAGCGTGGGGGCGCCTTTC
This sequence comes from Trypanosoma boissoni, assembly GCA_030849725.1. NCBI lineage: Eukaryota > Euglenozoa > Kinetoplastea > Trypanosomatida > Trypanosomatidae > Trypanosoma > Trypanosoma boissoni. The sequence goes on along the minus strand of JASANW010001434.1, from coordinate 25,927 downwards.
GTTCTTCGCCTTCTTTTCTTTCGAGTTCTGAGATCCTAACTTGGCGCCCTTCTTCACGGTTGGTCCTTTAGTCGACTGTGTGCGTTGTGCAGTCTTCAAAGTCTTCTTCTGCGCCTCGGCTTTCAATGCTGGTGACGGCTTATTGCTTGGCTTTTTCGCTTGCGCTGTTGCCTTCGGTGCCTTTGCTATGGGTTTTATAATTTTTGCTTTTGGTGCTGCTATATTCTTCGCTTGGGAAACAGTACTTTGTGGTGCCTGCAGAACTACTGGTTTAGAAAGCGATCCGCCCCGTGCAATAGGTGCACTTCGATTCGAAATCGTTTGCGCAGCGGCGGGGAGACGCCTGGGGTTTCCGCCAAGCACAACACAGACCCGGCGAAGCATGAGACAAAACAAAGAGGAATGCGTAAGAAGTAATATACAGTCGTTTAAACCCTTGTCGAATATTTCCTTCCTCAAATATTAATAATAATTTATACTTTAAAGTAAAAGTAATAACAATACATAAATAAATATATGTATATATAGTGGAAGTAGAAGAAGAAGAAAAGCAATAATATGTATGAAAATGGGAATAAGAAAGAATAAAGAGAAAAAGGCTGGGAAGCATGACCAATGAACAAACAGGGCATCCCTTTCAAACAAGAAAAAAAAAAAGAGAGAGCAATATATCATTTGATTTATTTAGTTGGTGCTTTTTTTGTTTTTGTTTTTAATAACGCCAATTCATAACTATAAAGCGAAGAATATACTAGCATTAGATACAACAAATGATCAGCGTCGTGATAGAAGAGCCCCCACCCCCGCCAAAACTGCGGCCACAACACTAAAGCCCGCTATTCCCGTCACCGCAATCGTTTGTCTTGTCACGGCCTCAATATGCCGTTTAAGCGCCAGTCCCTGTCTGTGATTCGGCTCCGAGTGAAGCATCTGTCTCACACATGTCAATGCTTTGTCGAAATCCCGCAGTTTAACCCATCCAATGGACAAATAGTAATAATGCACAGCCAGGCTGGCTACCAATTCACTTTTCGGACTATGCGGCTCGTCTTCCGGGTTGGGTGGAGCAGATGCTGTCACCCCAGCCGTGCCTTCGGGCACCGCGTGCTCTCCTGTGGAAGTCACACTGTCCTCAAACTCCATGCGATCGCGATCCATCAGTTCCGTGTGCGTCGCGCCTCCCCAGCGCTTCTCCCACTCCGCGTGCACGAGAGTCTCCATCAGTATCACACCCTCGTTGACGTATGACTCGCGTGAGTGAGATATAAGAAGAGAAGCGTACTGAAATACTAAAACGGGATCAGTCGGGTCATCCTCATACTTTCTTCGAATTTTAGTTATGGCATCTTCCATAGCATTCAGCTCTACTCTTGAAGGAGAGAGAAGACGTTCGACGGCAGGATCTTTACCGAACAATTCGTCAAGAAGAACTTCCGCCCGATTCATTTATTAATATTGTGGTTGTTGTTTTGAAAAACAGGCAACAGCAAATAATCTAATTTTGTTTTTTTTTACACTTGAAATAACTATAGATATAGATATATGTACTTTTTTTGTAATTCGATTTACTACACAATAAAGACATACAGAATGTGAAACGGCGAAAAAAAAAAATGCCTAGTAATTTATGATGACAAAACATACACGAAATAAAAAGTGGCAGTCTTCAGTTTACTTTCTATTAATGTATTGAGAAAATGAACATCTTAGACACAAATCATTGTTCACAATCCAAGCATACTTGGCGTTACGTTCCAAGAACTTCTTCTCCGCCACAACCTCCTTCTCTCGTCGTTTCTCACCGGATTTTTTTTTTTTTCACTTCATTCTCAGATAGAATTCTTTTTTTTTTTCTCTCTTGCTTTCCATTTTTTTTAAAAAAACGAAATTATTCTTTCTTGTCTTTTTCCCCATCACTAACAGCCAACTGCAACGTTTCCTTAAGCACCTTGGAAAATTCTCCCCCTCGCTCGGCCAACTGATGCCCCGTATACTTCAAAAGATATGTAGTCATCCCGTTCCCATCTAGTGCAGCAAAAATGGCGTAGTTTTCTTCAGTTTTATAAAGTTTAAAGTTTCCATTGAGCAATGCATTAAGTGAATACCCATCGCGAACAATGAGACGATAGACAAAAGATGTCTCCAACGATTGCTCCTCTTTCGACCTCTCATGCCTTTTCACCTTTGCTTCCCCTGCGCCACACTCCACCCACGTTTGTGTCCCCTTTTTAAAAGTGTAAAGTTTCGAGGGAATAGACGCAAGAACATCCCCTGAAGCCACCACAGCAGAAGTCGCACTAGCAAACGCATTATTGGATTCCGATGGATCACTGTTGTCTTCCCCCTCATCCGCGTCACCATCCACACCCCCAGACTCCGTTTCCTCAGCAGCCCGCTGTTCTTCAATCCGTTTTCTGGCCGCCACAAAAGAATTTACCGCATCGCCAAACTTAAACAGCGGCGCCGCGCTCTCCCCATCCTTCGCGGTGCCAACGCCAAAGGAAAACTTTGGAGCGGCTTCGTCGGCTGGCACGGAGCCAAAGGAAAACTTTGGTGCTGCCGGCTGTGCGTCATCGGTTTGCTTCGTGCCAAACGAAAAAGCTGTGCCGGGCGTCGCGCTGGTGCTGCCGGATGTGTTTGTCTTCGACATGAATGAAAACGGCGCAGAGCTGTCGTCGCCGCCGCTGGTTCCTGTGGCCCCAATCTTCCCAAAGTTTGTGAATAGTGAAGGCGCATCTCCCGCGACGGCATTTTGGGCAAAATTGAACGCGCCTTTAAAGGATGGAGCGGTCGCACTGTCGGAACGCTTTACGCGAACAACTCGTCGCTGTGCCATCGTTTCCTTGTCGGCAAACTGAGGCGTGTCGTCGATCGCCGCATCATCATCTTCCTCTATCTGGCGTTTCCGAATCATAGGTGGTTGGCTCATTACTCGCACAAAGCACTTCAACAACAACAACAGATAAAAATAAAAAATAAAAAAAAATAGTGTGGAGGGGTCAAAGCGCAAAATAATGAAGTGCGCCAAGATATATATATATATATATATATATATATAATTAAAATAAAAAGTAAGAAAAGAAAAAAAATCAATAATAGTGCAATTTTACTAATAGTAAAAGAGGCCATCAAATCAGTAGAAAAACATAAGACTATATAAATCCAAATATCCCACAAAGCAGGATCAAAAAAAAAAATTCTTTTGTCGCGACCAAGGTAACAAAACATGGTAAAGAAAACGGAAGCAAAAATGAATAAAAACGAGTTCCAAATCGTCTTCAGTCAAATACCCCATGTTTTACATGCTGCAGAAAAATTGAGTAATGCATTTGAATGAACCCCCACATAAGAATTCTTTATAATTCCAACAGTAATAGGAAGTTACTTCTTCCTTGTCCCTCCATCCGTTTTTTCCAACTCAAGTTCCAGAACGCTGCTACGGAATTTCTGCGTACTTCCACCACCGAAAAGCATAATACGCTTCCCTTTTTCACTCACACATCCTATCGCACCTTTGCGTCCTGTGAGATCCTCTTTTTCAAGTGAAAGAAGGGACCACTTAAGGTCTGTCAATGATAGTTGGATTATCTGCGATATAGGCCCTTTCTCATCTTCACCAAGGCACACAACAAGATACCCATTTGAAACTGCTGCCATACTCGATTGCCTCCGCGAAGGCTCACCAATGCAGGAATGATAAGTCCATTTATTTTCACCTCCATGAAGACTTAATGTGAACAAATCGTTGTTCAGAGTTGACGAAAATCCTCCAAAGACAACGAGACGCTCATTCGCCGCGTCGAAAGCCACAGCAGCCGCATCACGCGGTGTCGGTGGGGGTCCGCCGTTTATCGCTACCAACTCCCATTCAGCGACACCCTTTTCAATTAAAGGCGTCAGTTGAAGTCGCCAAACGTCGTTCAGTCGTTTTTTACCGTCAAACCCGCCAAATAGGTATGCCACAGGTACAGAAGAGCCGTCGGCCTCTTCAGTAGGCATAGATGCAATGACCATGCTATGGTGGACACGCGCAGAAGGGGAAACCGGTGTGGCAGGCTGAATGAGTGACCATGTGTACACAACAGGATCTTTGCTATTCGCGGCCAGTGCCTCTGGGTTCTTTGGTGATAGCAGCCAAAGGTTCTTACTATACGTTTCATCATTCCATCCGCCAAAGACAACACAATAATCGCCAAAGGCTATGGCTGCCCCATCACGTAAGCTCTCAGGCAATGATACCAGACGCGACCATAGTTTAGTCGCTAATTCAAACTCGAGAAATTGTGAAAGACTTCGGCCTGTGCGCGGGTCGTAACCCCCGATTACGTACATCTTTCGCTCAGAACAGGCAACGGCGCTGCCGAAAATTTCTTTTACAATAGTGCCCGACTGCTGCACGGTACCCTTTGCAACAGAACTTTCAGCCCATTCATATTTGGTGAGCTTCCTATGAATAGCTTCGGACGACATTACTTTTGTAAAGCCACAGAAACACAGAACAAATAAAATTGAAAAGTTTCAATACAAACAAAAAAAAGAAACAAAAGTAATAATAATAATAATAATAACAAGCAAAAAGGACTTGCAGCTCGATCTATTTTCTTTCCTAAAATGTCCACATATTATAAAAGTAGTTTTGGTAATATATGAATTAAAAATAAAGGATATCTACTAATCGACCTGCCTGACCTACACTTACCTATATCCTGGAATATAAATAAAGAGACAAAGAAGAAAACTCAAATATGCCTCTGAATTACCTTAAGTTGTGACCGCAACAAGAATACTGCCTTGGACAAGTGCTAGTAGCCCAAATATCTCTCGAAAGACAGCAAAAAAGCAATTCTCACCAACATTCTACGAAGTGGAAGCTTTAAGGGGTCTTCCTACCCTGAAGAACCCCGCGCGTGGAGGGGATCAAGGAGGCAGGTGAAAAAGCAAATTACACAACTTTTTTTTAGGAAGCATACCTAAGGGAAAAAAAAAAAACTGCGTACTCCCCTTGTTATAGTTTCCAAATGGATAACAGGGGGAAAAAAAGGTCATTGTAATAAAAACATGGGGGCTTAGGGAAAAACTAAGTAGCTTTATCTCTGTGGAGAATCTCTTAAAAGGCTCATAAAAGAACATATACACCAGAGGCTCCATCACTTAGTTCCGTTTTTACTTTCTTTTCTTTTTTTTTTTTTTGCGGAAACGTAAACGGTAATACAATCTATTCCGTTTTTTTTTTTTTTTCCCCCATTCTCATACTTCTTTGCTACAACAGCCATTTGATTTCTTTGTGCTGCTTTGGTGTGACTCCAGAAGGTTGAGCCCTACATGATGGAGCACCTTGAGTTCGCTCCATTGTACCCGATACGTCCTCGGACCCGTTGCTCAAGTGATGCAGGAATAGTTGGGTTCCCCTTACAGAGAGTTTCCACAAACACATCTACATCCGCGGGTGTAAAGCATCCAAAGCACACACCGCCAGCCTTCGAGTACACCAACACATTCCCTGCGTAAACATGACCACCCAAATGCGAGCATGGGTACACATGCACATTCGCATCTTCACCGTTCTTTGCTTTTATAGCGCGACGAAGCAGGTCTAGAAGGACCGCCCCGCAATAGCCACAGCGCTCGTCCCGAGCTCGATGGGCACAGACAAAGACAAAGATTTCGTTTGACCGATCACAGGATATTACACCGTTCGATTCCCATGGCAGCTTGCCATCCACAACGCAGCTGTATTGTGTAATAAGAAGCGTTTGAAGAGTCGCATTGTAAGCAAATCGCAACATACAAGCATCTGGGCCAGGTCGATGAAAAACGTTAAGCTTCAACCCTCCCTCCGATTTTGTTCTCTTCTCCAACTCCGGGTATCCGGGTATGTTTTCCGTCTTGGGCCCCCACTCGGTTGCGGGAATGTCTGTCGCGAGGAACAGGTGATCCGTGAAGGCCATGCTCCCTTGCAGTTTGCTCAGCACTGGTCCACAGCAGTCACTGCGCCCGAAGCCATGCACGGAGGGGTCTAGACCTTCAATATCCTGAAGAGCATCTTTTGAAAGTCGCTCGACAATGGCGTCGTGGGAATTCAAATGTTTGCTCTCATCCATTATGATATAATTTGCTGTTTTACACAACATACATTTTCAAATGTCGCACGCATAAAATTGAATAGATATATGTACATAAAAATAAAATAAACTCAGGAGAAAAGAGATAGACAAATCACAAATCGAAGAAGCACAGAAAATCATTCTGCTTTTCAGGTCGTAGCACCTCCCCAAAAAAAAATAATCATAGTACATCTCACAAGGTAAGTAGAGGAAAAAAAAAAAAATAGTAACAATGGGGGAGAAAGAAAAAGAAAGGGTATCGACAAATATTGTGAAAGAGCACGCTTACTTCTCAGCAGCATGAGCAGCATGCGCGTGCGACTTAGCGCTTAGCGGGTCAGCAAGTTTTGGCCGCATCAGCATTTTTGCTGGCACGCAGTATGGGAATGCAATCGCATAGCAAACCGGGTTTAGTGACTCTTCACCAGTTACTCGAGATTCCCAGCTCCTCTCTTTGCGAAGCTTGCCAATCTTTGCTAATTGTACCTGTCGTTGACGAAAAGCTGACAAACGATCTTGAAATAGCGTAACAATCGGTGGGACGGAAAATTCACACTCAACTTCATTCAGTGAACCGTCCGTCTGAATGGTTAAAGCCTTACCGAATCGCGGAAATCGGGATCTCTCAATAGAAAGTTCCTCCGAAAACATACCGCGATTCTCCAAGTGCTGCATCTCACTAGTGTGGCGGTCTTTAATAAACGAGCGAAGCACATATGGCGTCTTGTAGTCTGCGGGTCGCAGACGAGGATGAGAGGGAATCGTACGGCCCAACGGGCGAAGGCCAGCCGGCGGCGGCGCGCTCTTGCTCACTACTGCCCACTTGTGCAACACCATTCTCTTCTTACCTACACGCAGCAACCGCAAATGTTTTTAATATATATATATATATATATATATATATTATATTTACTTTTTTTTTGATCTTTTTTTTTTTTGTCAACGATATGTTTCAAAAAAAAAAAAAAGATATACCTTGTTTGTTTTTTTTTTTTTCAGGTAGAAGATGTGAAAAAAATGTCAATTGTAAGAATTAAAACAACAACAATAATAATAATAATAATGACAAATACATAATGAAAAAAAAAGAAATTTGTCTTAATGTGGACACCAATGAAATGCATACACACTCAGTAAACGGAAAAACAATGGACCCCCGCTGTTCCTCCTGTGTCTCCTCCTGCAGAAAAATACGCATAGCTTACTGTACGCATATGTACTATGCAGAAGATCTTTTTCTTGCCCGCGCCATGGTTTCCTCAGAGAGCGTATAAAACGACTCGCCCGCGTCCCGCATCTCTAGCAGCAGTGGCGACGGCGGCTCGACTGCGCCTGTCTCTTGCGCAATGAACTCCATGTTCGCCACGAGCGCCGGCAATCCCATCGCGCGCTCCACACACGTGAGCACTCCGCCGCTCGACGGCCGCATCGCGAGCGCGGGGACCGATGCGCAGTCCAAGTCCTCCGCCGTCGCCGCGTCCTCGAGCAGCATATCGCAGCACGCATTCGCCATTGGCGCGAGCAGCCGCAGAGCCACTTCCCCTCTTGTCACTTGTCCTGTTGCCATTTGCCCTCGCGTGCTGTCGCTGCGGCCCTCTCCCGTCGCTGCGCGCAGCGCCTGTGCCGCTGCCGACGGTGCCGAGCGGCCCGCGCCGATTCGCGGGTTTCGCCGCAGCGCCCGCGAGAGCGCCGGTGCGCCGTACGCGTCGAGCAGCGCAAACGGCGGCACGCGGAGGGCGAGTGCGGCCACAGCGGTCGCCTCGACGAGCCGCGCGTCCGCGTCGCGCGCGAGAGCGCAGAGCGCGGCGGCCAACGCGGCCGCGAGCCGCACGCCCACGCCGTCGGCGCCCCCCGTCACGAGCGCCGCCGCGCCGCGGGATCGCAGAAACGCGACGGCGCCGGCGAGCGCCTCGGCGGCCGGCCCCGCCGCTCCCTTGAGCACGCGCGCCTCGACCCACTGCCCGGGCGCGAGCCCCGCGGGCGCCGCCGGGTCCAGCGGCGAGAGCGCGACCGCGCAGTCGAGCAGCGCCGCCGCGCCGGCCACCGCCTCCGCCGCGCCGCCGAGCGCCGCGCACGACAGGCCGCGCGACGCGCGCTGCGCCGCGACAAACGCCCGCGCCTCCGGGGCGGCGCCGTCGGCGAAGACGCAGAGCGCACCGGGCGGCGCCGCGGCGACGGCGGAGGCCCACGCGCCCGCGCCCGCGCCGGCCGGCAGCACCACCGCGCCCGCGGAGACATCCGCGCGGAGCACGCGGCGGAGGCGCTCGCGCCGCAAAGTCGCGGAGCGCGCGGCGGCTCGCGCGGCGCGGGTGCGCAGGACGCGCGCGTAGAGCGCCGCGGCAGACTCCGCCGTGCCCGTCGCGTCCGGTTCCCCGCGCGACTCCGCGGCGCGGACAAGCTCGCAGTACGCACGCCAGTGGCGCCGCAGCGGGTCCGCGGCGCCCTCCGCTTCGCGCTCCAATGCCGCAGCGCCGCGCGCGTCGCTCCACGGCTGCGCATAGAGCGCCGTGGCACCGGGCGCTCCAATTGCGGCGATCATTCGCGCAACACTGCGCGGCGCCGGCCACGCGCCACACGCAATGCCGGGAAACGCCATGGGGCCCTCATCCCCGCCCCGCTCCTCGCACGCGAGACAGAGCTCCGCGCCCATGTCAGAGACGGGGCCGCGGGGCGCCGCCACGAAGCACACGCCGCGCTGCGCGGAGGAGTGCATGCGGCGAAAAAGCCGATCCTTCGCGAGCAGCAGCGCAACACGTGCGGTGTGCGACAGCGTTTCCTCAGAATCGCGCGGCGCGAAGAACGGCTGCACCTCCGCCGTCGTGAAGACGACGCGCGTCACGCTGGGTATGCGCTCCAGGGCACTCAGTGCGTCACTCAGCGCCGATACCATTTCGTCAGCTCTGCGTGGCACGTCTCGCTGTTCAACAATGTATGTGTGTGCGTCTACTCGTGCGATGCGCAGCGGCGCGGCGACGGTGCCGCTCTCCTCGCACAACTCTCCCGTCCAGTAGGAGCGGTGTAGCGCCTCCTCCGCTCTTGGCAGCGCCTCCTCCCTCTCCTCCGCTCTTGGCAGCGCCTCCTCCCTCTCCTCCGCTCTTGGCAGCGCCTCCTCGTTTCCGCCTTCGCGCTGCGCCGTCTCCTCCGCGGCCGAGAGGCGGAGAAGTGTGCGCTCGAGCTCCTGCAGTGTGCACGCAATGCCTGTGCCGCCGCCCGCCCCGGGCGCAGCAGGCAGCGACGGCGCAAAGACAAGCCGCTCCCGCATGGCCCTCGCGACCGTCTCCTCAGTCTCCTCAGTCTCCGGCGGCTCTTGCCGCTCGGCGGGCTGCTCGGCCGAGCGCGGCAACTGCGACGCGGGGACTTGCAGGCGACGGGCTCCACGGCCCTGCTGCGCACACAGGCGATCAATGTCGCGGATAAGTGTGTCCACATCCGCCCGGGCGTCGAGGCGAGCGGTTGTGGTCGAAAAGGATTGCGGAAAACTCAGCAGAAGCGCAGCTGTTACTGCGCGCCGCATTATCGAGAGTTCGTTATATTGGAAAACTTATTCAACACTAACAATTGCTATACCCCTGATGGAGAGGACAGGAAAAAAGTATACATATATCTATACATACATATACATATAAATAAATAAATAAATATATATATATATATATATATATATATGATCACATACACAACAACAATATTTTTTTTTTGAAAGCAAATGATGATCAAAATAACAAGACTAACGCTTTCAATTATTAGTCGGACTATTTCTTGTGTCTCGTTTGTTTGTTTGTTTTTTACACACTTGCGCACGCACTCACACATTCACATACAAATACACACCAAAGCACATGCACTTCATTTAACGTCCACTAGACGTGAAAAACCATGTCACGACATCATTTTCGGTAGCGAACGGCTTCGGCGTCTCCGTCAATGCCGTTGCTGTGTCATTGTGCAGTGCCGCGCATCGCAGCACGTCGAACCCGAACCGCTCGACGTTTGCCTTAAAGAGCAGCACGTCCGAAAGCATTGCGGCGCGCAGCTCCCCCTCGACGCCCGGCGCCGATGTCGCTTTGCGCATCATGCGCGCGAAGGTGCCGAGCAACGGCAGCACGACGCCGCGTATGTCCTCCGGCGGAAGCATTGGGCGCAGCGTGCGCATCAGCCGCGCCACTTCGCGCAGCATCCCCATCACCCACTCGTTGCCGGACACGCGCCACTGCTCGGCCGAGACGGCGCCGAGCCCGGACACCTTGCTGTGCACGAGCGCCGCGATGTTGCGAAAGAGCTCACAGCGGTACGTGGCGCAGTCGCGCCGCACGCGCTCCATGTCCTCCGCGACCGTTTGCGGCAGCGGCGCGGCGGCGGCGGCGGCGGCGCGCATCCAGCGGCAGCGCATGAGCGGAATGCCGCCGCGCACAATCGCGAGGTTTTGCGACGCGACGGCCATGTGCTGCGCGGTGATTGTCCGCAGCACTCCGCTCTCCACCGCCATGGCGCCGAGCAGCAGCGCCGCGCACTGCGAGCCGTAGAACCGCAGCAGGTCGTGCACACGGCTGACGACCTCAAACGCAAGAAAGGGAAAGCGCGCAAAGTATTCGTCGTACTCCCGCAACAGCTCCACAAGAATGAGTAGCGAGCGGCTCACAACGCGGGCCTCCACGTCGCTGCCGTTCCGCAAAACCAATCGCTCCGCGCCACTCGCGGCGCCTTCCGTCCCGTTCCGCTCCTCGGCCGTCTCCGCGCCCTGTGCCTTTTCGCCCGTCTCCGCTGTTATGTCACAAATATCCACAAACACAGCGCGCCGGCGCATTGCGGCGAGTGCCGCATCATCGCTGCGGGAAATAGTGTCAACGCATAACTGATAGGCCTCGTCAATCGCCTCCTCCGACTGCCACGTCTCGCCCTCAACTGTTGCGCGCAATTTCTCGAGACATGTCACATGGTACGCACGAAAGTGTTCCTTCGCAAGCCGCGTGATCGCCGACTTCACTTGCTTCCCTAAGATACACTGCCGCGCAATACTACTGATGCTATCAGCACCGTTCTCATTCGTGTTACTATTGCTGGTGCTGCACATGGCGAGGACAGTCTCGACACTTCGAAGAAGAGTTGAAAGAAATCCACTGCCGAACGCGACAAGTGTCTCGAGCTCCCGTACATTTGTTGGGGTCTTGCCGTAGCTGCGCACCTCCAGTAGATGAGACATTGACGTCTCCGCCGCAGCGCACAGTGATGTGAGATATCGACGCGTACTGTCCTCCATGCTCAGTTGTCCTTGTGGCTCGGAAGAGTCTGCTGGCTGCAACACTGCGCTCTCGACAAGAACAGATCCCCACCGCTGCAGAGCCTGTGTGACGAACTCCAGTACGGCTTCACTGAAGGCACTCATCAGATCCATAAAAACAGGAAAGCGACAAATGCTTGAGTGTCCAAGAAGCGCTAATTTTTCTTCCCGCGACGCCTGTGCATGGACGGCTGTGGATAGGATATCATTCGCAGCGGTATCGCTAAGTTCGCAGCGGGTCATCATGAATGCAATGAAAGCCTCACGAATGTGCGCCCAGAGCGCCTCGTTAAGCCTCCCGCGGCACCGTTGCAGCGCTGCGTTCCACAAATGCATTCGATCCACGGAGATGAGAGCTCGCGAGACACGACCCTCTTCTAGGTCGCCCCCGCTGCCGGAATCCATGCACGGCAAGACTACAGCCTCTACTTCTGCAATCACCATTGCACTAAGACTTTCTTTTATTCGCAAAATGTGATGCGGGACATTTTCTAGCGCAGCAATGTTTTCTAGCGCGACGACACGCGTTGTCGCCACCCCAGTCGCCATGGCATTTTGCAACTCAGCGAATGCCTCAATAATTGCGGGTAACTCTATCATGTCACGCTCTGGGAGCGCCACCCAGTTTGACACCGCCGCGACCTGAGACGAAATTCCGGTGACCAAAGCCACAAGCTCACGCAGTACACCCAGATTGTTGCGCGATCGGTACAGTCGCGCGATGTTCATCGTTTCCGCTACGAGACGGCTCCCGTGGTACACAACATCCTCCCGTGTGCGCTGCAAGTCTGCCGTTGTCGCGCGTGCCTCCGCAGCCCTGTCGCCAAAGTCGTGAGAGGCGGCGAAGAATTCCTCCGAGCGACTCTGCACGTGATGGAGCAAACAGTGTTCGACAGCGCCTTCCCACTTTCGCAGCTGCTTCATCCGTGCCTCCATAATCTCAAAATCCTTCGCGAAGGCCTCCGTTGTGAAGAGCGGCGCCTCCTCGTAGTCAGCGGGGCTCTCTTGCAGCCGTCGCACTTCCGTTGCGGCATCGTACGATGCGCCGAAGAACTCCGATGGCGTTCCCCGCGGCCACAAAATGCCATCTGGCGACAACGACGCTGTAGTACCACAGGCGCCCGCGGCAGTTGCGAGGCGCCCTTCCTCGCGGTTCTTGCTGTACGGCCCTGAGACAAGCTGCAAGTACGCCGAGTAGTCCTCCGGGAGACTGTACGACGCGAGCAGCGCGTCCGACGACTCCGCGGTGTCCGCTGCGCTCTCCGCTCGCCGCGCGGAGTCGCCGTATTCGCGCGCAGTGGTGACAAAACCGCCGAACCACGCGCCCCAATAACCGTCCGTCTCCGCATCTAAACGCGGATCGTTCAGAATGGATATAAAACTATGCCCGACGCTCGCGTCCAGCGCGGCGAAATGCGCCTGCGTGACGGGGTCGAGCTCCGCGACCGGGTCGCCCGCCACGAGGCGCTCGGCACTGCCGGTGGGCGGCGCCGCCTCGAGCAGTGCTCGCGCGAGGGCCGGCGGCACCGCGGCGTCCCGCGCCTCGGCGACCCATTCCGCCAACTGCGACCGCAGCGCGGCGGAGGAGACGCCGTTGCGGACGCACTCCTCCACCACGAGCGGCGGGACCTGCAGCTGCTCCGAGATGCGGCCGCGGCTCCAGCCACAGTGCGCCATCAAAAACGCACAGAGCGCCGCTGCGGGATCGCTGCCACGGCACTCAAGCACACCCGACAACCCCGGGCTTCCTGATAGTGACGACATCCCTTTTTTTTCCATTGAAAAAAAAAAAAAATAAGGTCAACACAACAAAAAAAAAAAACTCACCTAGACTCAAGCAGATGCAAGTATATGAAATGCACATATAGCCAACAAAAATATGGGAAACTGTACTAAAACAATGCTTAGAAATATAAAAAAGGAAAACAGTAAAATAAAATAAAAATTACATGTTATTGCGGTTTTTGCTTTCATTTCTTCAATGCATAAGTTTTCTTTTTGGATTATAGTCAAATTTTATCATGCTCCTCTTTAGACACCCGCTTTTTTTTTGTTTTTGTTTTTGTTTTTTTTAAAAAAAAAGAGGAAGCGCGAAAGAAAAACTATAAGGGAGAGAGCAGAAAATATTTTGCATTAAAAAAAAACTTAACCCTGACAGTGTGAACCCAAGCCACTCATATTTTATGACTTTTTTTTCCCCCGAGAGCAGTCGAAAGCAACTACAGCACTAAAAGCGTTGAAAGCCGCTAGTGTAATGATGACGAACGCCTCACCATGAATGGTTTCGCCTTCCACATACGGCGTTGCCAAATCCAGCACGAGCGTCGAGTCACTTCACCGTTGTGCACTTTGTATCCCCAAGGGCTGTGGGCTCCTCAACGCTTTCGCACAGAGCGTGCACTGCACCACTCAGGCGCAGCGAGTTGTCTGAAAAGAGGGGAGAAGTGAGCGCACCGCAATAAACTTTTTGGCCGTGCCTAAATACGTGTTTTTGCTCAATAACAGTAAAAACGTTATTAATACGGTGGAACGCAAGGAAGCCGGCATCTTCAAACCCAAAGCCCCCCCCCCCCCGAGCAGAGTGCTTGAATCCACTATCCACCCAAATGCAGAAGATATCGCATTAGCGATGCATGCGCTCTTCGCAGAGTTCCCGTACTGTGACAGAGTGTCGTAGGACATACGAGCAAGACCAAACACTGTGCGAGAACCGACCCTACTCGTTAGATTCAGGCACCGTGACGCTGCGTGTGGGCCTATTTTAAACTGTATGGGTAATGCTTCACCCAACCCAGACACGAATAAGCGCTTAATTCGCTTAGAATAGATTCTCGTCATCAATGTACACCAAATCAAGGTTTGGTCAAAAAAAAAAAAAAGATAACTTTCGAAAACTCCTGATGTAGCGTTCATAGCGGCAAGAGCACTGCAAGGTGCAGCAGTAGACGTAATTGTCAACAAAAGCAAAACAACTGCGTTCACTTTATACCCAACAGTCTTACCATCGCCAAGAGTCCTTCCATCACTAATCCACGCGATGGTGTTGATGCCTTGTGAAGCCGCAAGGCGCCTGATCCCTGTGTCGTGCCAATTCACGGCAAATAACCCCCTGGCAGCAGCAACTGTGCGCAATTTGTCATCATATCCTTGCGTAATTTTTTTTTTTTTCTGCAGCAGCAACTACTTTTTACCTACTCACATAAGCTCACCATTGAGAAAAAAGTAACATCAGGGAATTGAACTTACCGCTTTAAGAATATTGACATACTGACGCTGCGCTGTGAATGCCTAGCTATGACCAAAGCAGTTGCGCTCCTTTATGTACTAAAGCTTCCAAAAGTATTGTACTTTTCAACAAAAAAAAAATAAGAAAAAATGAAAAGGAAAAAACTTAATCGAAACTAAAAGAACGCCCATAAATACACAGAGTACACAGAAAAAAAAGTACCTTTTCAAAAGACTCAAAACTTCTATAAAAATAAATAACATAAACTACAGTGCCATTATATTTTCACCTTTTTGTACAGATTTGGTGTATACCCTAGGGCCAAGCACCACGAAAACCTTCGTGGCGCACTCACATCACCTTAAAAAAAATTTACGGACAATTCAAAAATAACACCACTTTAATTGGTCGAAATGGGAGCAAGTTTTGTATACTCCCCAAAGTGGACACCATATAACTTAGGGTGCCCACTTAGGCGGCGGAGCTGGCGCCTTCGTTGCTTTGGTTTATTATTCTATATCTGCCACGTGATGCACTATAAAGGACTCATCATCCCCGTTCTCTCTGTTCCTTGTGGTAGAGCTTGCTTCCTCGTAGCGATCACGGAGCACTGTGTCGTCCGGCATATGTACTTCTACCACAGTGCTACCACTCTCCTGCGCAAAGCTCTGCGAGTTGCTTAAGGTGGCGACGGCCGGAGGCCTCAGTGATGACTCCGACATTTTCCTGCCAATCGCACCATCGGGCGGTGGGGGTGGGGGTGGTGAAACATGAATGCTCCCCCCTAATTCAGAATCGTTGTTCGAGTTTCGGGAAGGCCCGGCAACTGCTGGTCTTGGTGATATCATCGCCTTTGAAGAAGGTTGTAGTGAAGATACATGGTCCAAATGCCTTGAAGAATCCTGAACTATAGTCGATGCACCACGAAAAACATCTTCTCTTGACGTTACCGGTCCTTCTATTGCATCTAAACCCATAACTGGGGAAGGTTGTAATACATTGGATTCCATATCACTCTGTTCAATAATATGCGTCTCTAAAGTCAATAACTTCACAGAAGACAAATCTTCTTCGTCCCTAACACTCACGTCCTTAATTAAGGCACTCTTAGGTTGTACTACTGCCGATGGAATAGATACTCTTGCTTCAACTGATAGGTTTTCCGCAAAGGGTGTAGGAATCGCTTTTGGCAGCGAGGGTGTTGTTGCCGTTGGTGGAGAAGGCACCGATGCTGTTGGCCGAGAAGGTACCGATGCTTCTGGTGGAGAAGACACCGATGCTGTTGGCCGAGAAGGTATCGATGCTTCTGGTGGAGAAGACACCGATGCTGTTGGCCGAGAAGGTACCGATGCTGTTGGCGGAGAAGGCACCGATGCAGTGGACATAAATGGTACAGAAGCTTCAGGATATTCTGACGGCACTGTATTCTCGGTAATAAAATGAAGTTTTGCGACCCTGCTGAGACCTGAGATAGCTTGCGGCAGCAACTGGATCCCCTCTAGCGTAGAGATTGACGGGCCGTCAGACGCCAAAGAGACCTCACATGCCCCTGTGTCGGTTTGTTCAGCAGAGGCGTATGCGTCCCGTGTCACCAAAGCATCTGTTCGCGATGGAAAACTTGAGAGGGAGCTGTGTTTAATTCCCTTCTCGCCCCCCGGGACGGCGGATTTCGCGAGGAGGGCTACCCCGGGCGGCGAAGAGTCCGCGGTCACGGCTGTTGGTGTTGAGTTTGTCAAAGAGTATAGCCCGTCCTTTGGTGAAGATGACGTAAAAGGAGCATGTGCTGCTGGTGAAAGTCGAACACGAAAAGGGCTCCGCGGCGCCTTCGTTTCTTCGCCGCTTCGGACTTCCTTGCCTAATGATGATGAGAGAGAGGGATCCGTGCTAGTCTTTTTGAACACCATTAAAGTTTCGTCCCCGGCTGCGTTGCTATCCCGGTTGTTCGGGGTCGTGGCTAGCGTGCTCTTTGGCAAGCGATTCACGAAAGGGACCAAGGTGCCGGTTTTCCTTTCAAAAACACCGATGTCACTTTCCTTTTCATTGACATCTAAAGTGGCCCTTTCAGATTTAGTGCCAGATTCCTTGATGATTCTACTATCGCCATAGTTTCCCGCCCACTTACCTGTTTCCCCGTAATCTTGTTCACCCTCGTCCCCAATGAGTGTATCCTCGCGATGCCTTGACGAAGCAGAATGCATTGCAATCGCAGTGTTTGCAGCGTCGCTCTTCTCGGACACCGACACTGACATTCGCGACACGGACTCTGGTGACAACACTGATGAGGACAAAGATGTCAACGGCGCTGCAACATATGGCGTGGGACCAGTGCGCACAGATAAGTCCTTCGCAGAGTCCGGCGGTGGGGCGTCTGTATCCGCGTGCCCGGCGGTCCGAAAGCCGATGAACAGCTCGCGCAATTCCCGCTGCTGCTCCTCGGTGCGCTTGTGCGCTTCCTGCAGCTCTGCCGCGTGGCGCTTTTTCTCAGCCGCGCTCTCCGCCTCGTGCAGTGCGCAGCGCTCGCGCAGCACGGCGCTCGCCTGGAGGAGCTGCGACTCCTTGTCCCGGGTGAAGGCCTGTTCCTGCTCAACGGCGTCGCGCAGGCATTGCTCCGCCTGCCGCCTCATTTCATCCTCGCGGCGGCCCGCCTCTTTTTGCCACATCGCTTCACGTGCATTCTGCTCGCGTAGCGCGCTAAGCAAACTATCCCGCTCCCGCGCAATCGCAAGAATATCCGCAGATGACCGGATGCCGTTCCCCGTCAGATGTGCGAAATCTCGCAGGCTCGAAAGCGCGTCCGATAGCTCTTTGCGCACCTGCTCGAGCTCGCCGCGCGTGCGTGTGTGCTCAACCGCCGCCGCGCGAAGAAGGACCAGTTCATCCTCGAGCGCGACGTTTGTCTCGCGCAGCTGCGCAGCGGCGCCGGCGGTGCGGAGCGCCTCCGCCTGTGAGTGGCCAAGCGCGGCGGAAAGCTCGTCGACCCTCTTTCGCAGCTGCGTGTTGGTCGTCTCGCACTCGCGAAGGCTCTCCAAGGCGTCGCGGAGGCGCGTTTCGTGCAGACGCCGGTGCAAAGCTCGCTCTCCGCGCCCCGCAGTGGCGGATGAGAGGCGCGCCACCTCGGAGCGGTACACGGCGAGCTCTGCCTGCAGGTCTTGCAAATGCGCTACACGCGCGTCGCGTTGCCACGTGGCAATTTGCGTGGCGGAATCACGTAGCCGCTTTTCTAGCTCAGTTTTCACATTCACCAAGTGCGTTACCAACTGCATATGTGGCGCTGTTGCGTCAACATCCTCACCGAGGTCTACGTCATCATTGGGATCCTGGCATTTCTCCATACATTGCGCAAGAAAGCGGGTACGAAGAGCAACTTCGAGCTTTCCTATCTGTGCGTTCTTCTCACGTAACTCCGTCTTCAACTGGTGCTGCTCATTTGTTAACAATAAAATTCTCTCTTCATCAGTTGCAAATTTGAAGGCATCTCGTACACATTCGCGCAACCGTTTGCAACGATTTTCTCGATATGGCATCCCAATATGGCTCTTGTTCCTTGATGCTGGCGAAGTGGGGTGTGTGGGGCACCGGCGCTTCAGAGGGCGATCTACGCGAGTAACGAAATCTTCAATCGGCGAGGCGCTCTCCTTACTCAGGTGCTGCAGAGAGAGTACTGGGGGATCCTCTGCACCACTCGTTCGTCGCTCATCGTCAGTTTCGGCAGCCACGTGTCGCTTAGTGCGTGGATACATCTTACGAGAGAGACATACCGCCTTTGCTGGATAAGCCGTTATCATCGACTCTAGGGCAATCACCTCACCTTCTCCAAGTTCAACCGAATGGGGAAAGGAATCGTTGCACAGACCACTCGTCGCTGCATCTTTCAACTCAAGAGTTTGATTTGTTACTGATTCTATTTTCTTTATCATTCATTTACGTTCTTACTCTCTTTTAGGAAACAGTAGAGATAGTTAGAATATGAAACAAAAATTGCTTAGTTTCTGTCAATAAAGTGTTGAAAAATAACTTTGAAAATCTAGAATTTTCCTCCTTGTGGATATAAAACGTCTCGGTTGAGTGTGAAACTATTATCAACCACAAAATGCACTTTAGAAGGAGTAAAAAATGTTTGGAGTTTTAAAATTAACTCAAAAAAAAAAAAAACGCCAATATTCTTTCCTTCTTGAGCTACCAATAATACACAAAACACATATCCGGATGTATTTCAATCCGACCCGTAAAACAACGGAAAAATGTAGGTGGGAGCAAGAGCAATTTCACTTATAAATCCGAAGACGCAAGAACTGTAGCAAAAGAAAGATGCTAAAACTTTATTATATGATAACCATTATCACTTTCCTTTCTCTATTCTGGTTAATTGATACTTAGCCGTAATTTCTTTTCTATTCGTATTCTTACTATACTAATCGACATATAAGTGAGTAAGAGAGGGGGGAAGGAAAACTAATATACCTATACATCCATCTATCGTCCCTGTTGAAACTCGGCCTCAATCCATGCGACACCGACGTCCAATCCCTCCCCTGTTTTCGCGGAGCAAGGCTGCACATGCCAATGCCGATCGGAAACATCAATAAGTTTCAATGCAGTAGCGACTTCTGTCGGAGATACTGTATCAATAAGATCATTTTTATTTGCAAAAATTAACAAAGGCAAACCAGCTAGTTTTTCTTCCTCTAGAAGTCGCAGCAATTCCGTACTGGCCTCTTCTATTCGATTTTCGTCAGCCACGTCAACAACGTATACTAACACATCCGTCTCACCAAAGTATTGTCTCCAATAGTTACGAATAGCTTCTTGGCCACCTATGTCCCAAACATTAAGCTTAAGGCGCCCCGTGGTCAGTGTTTTTATATTAAAACCCTGGGTTGGCATAGTATCGGCAATCTCTCCATCTGTCAGTTTTTTGAGAATGCACGTTTTACCAGCATTGTCTAAACCAACCATAAGAATGCGCCGCACTTTCCGCGATGGCTGCTTCAATCGCAGTAAAAGGTTAAGGATGCCCATCTTGTTGCTGTCGTTTCTTATTGAAGAGACTGAGATACACTTCTGAACACGAAACTTCAGCAAGCCGCCCCCAATCCCCAAGACGGTAGGACCCTCTTCAAAAAGCATAAAAGTAAAAAAAAAAAAAAAAAAAGAGAGAGTAATAAAAAAATTAATAGTAATAATAAAAATAACAATAATAATAATTCCATAATTCAATTAGAATGTATAGTCGCCAAATGGGAATTCATAGTACTTTTTTTTTTTTTTGAAAGCATGCCTTGTTCAATTTAGTTCACAACTTTTTGTATAATGCATAAGCACGGGTCACGAAGTGCCACATGTCAATCATTTATTACTTCAAAGCTTCCATCATCCACAGAGGTCATTTTAAACTCACCCTCGTTATTCTTTCTTCTCTCTCTTGATGATCTATCCTTTCTCCGATTTCTCTCATGCCGACTGTGCTTCTTCTTGTTTCCAGAGAATTGGCGCTGTTCATCAATATCAGGCGCAGCTCCCTCTAGCGCGCTCTGCATTCGGAGCAAAATTGCACTCACGTCCTCCTGGAGAGACGTGAGCGGCGCGGCACTTTCCAACTCCACCGGATCTGCAGGACACTGCCCACCGCAAGACGCATTCTGCAACGGGCTCGGGTCGTCATTAGAGTGCACTGGTTCTGTTGTTAACGTCCCATCATCACCGCTGTCGTTCCCATCATCATGCAGCGATGAATCGACAGATGCACCTGTAGCAAAAAAGTCATCACCGATTCCATTGTCCTCGTCAATATCGAGATCAAACCTCTGCTCTTCAATAGTCAAAAGACCTTCCTCTTCTGTTCTCGCAATGAGGGGCGATAAATTTGGGGAGGACAGGTTTTCCCCTTCTGGAACATCTAAAAGCGTATCACCAAGAGATTTTTCACGCGGAGAAAAAGCATACTCAGCATACTTGGGTGAATCCCTGTGGTTATTGTCACTACCAGAGCCATCATCAGCAATCGTGTCGGGTTCATCAGCGCTATCAAAAAATCCAGAAGCGATACAATTCGCATCCTCCTCAAGAGTCCCCCGATGCACTCCAGTGCTTACGGCACCCGGGGTATTGACAATGTTCGTCGAATCAACACCCCCATTCGCATTAATTCTGAGAGGTGCCTTACCAACGGCTGTTTTCCCAAGCCCATGTGGCATCGATTGATGCGCTTCGCAAGAAGAGCCTGGGTGTAAAAACTTTTGCCCCTCTTGCTCTAAAAAATGCCGTCTGGCGTGCCCGTTCATCAGCCAAGACTGGTGTTGCTTGATGTACTGAAAGTAAGAAAATATTTGAGCTTCCAGCAAATTAGCTCTCATCAGTGCACTTGGAATTTCGAGGGTACTACGTAAAAGATCCATACCTTCACCCGTAATCGCACTAATGCTTACCCAAGTCGCGGAGACACCACAGCATTCCGGCGGTGGGCGACCCGTTGAGGCCGTTAAAATCATTGGAGTCGACGTCCGTCGAAGCTCTCTACATGTGGCATCGACATCGTGCTCTAGTACAACGTGAGAGTCCTCCGGTGAATCCCGAAAGTTAAGAATAAAAACAACGGGTATTGTGGGGGGTACATGACGCGACTCGCGCACAGCGTACTCCATAGTCTCTTTCCGCGTTCGATCTACAACAAACGCGACAAGATGACACCCGCGATACACTTCAATAGAACGGGCATCTGCCACAGCCGTAGAAGCCGAGCTCTCACCTTGTGTGCCCTCCCTGTATCCCTCGTCCACAACGTCCCAGAGTTCTACCTTAGCGCCACGTTTCTCATTGCTGTCGAGACGGCTTCGAAAGTAAATTGTACCCGCACTTATTTCGGTTGACGGTATGTAATCGACTGAGGATGAGCCGGTGCAGAGGCGAGACACAATCGCTGTCTTTCCCACGCGCCGCATTCCCCTCACTACTACTTTCATGTTGAATTGTGTACCCTTTTGAATCTCCTTCTGCACATCGGGGTGTATTGGCCAAATCATAGGACGCCTCGCAGAGGAGACTTTCATCGTGCTCCAAAGCGTGTCACTGTCCACTGCGGGCAAAGCAACTTCCTCCTTATGCGAAAAAAGAGATTTCACCTTCCTTAGAAGCGACATACTGCTCTGATTACACCCATTCTTCACACATTGCAAACAACAAAAACAAAGAATATCCAAAACGCGATTGAGACATAGAAGCAGAGACACGAGTAAAACCATAAATGTGCAGCATCCACTGCAAGCCCTGTGTTATGAAAGGCGCCTTGGCTCTCACATACAAGTAGTGAGAAGGATACATATGAACAGCAATCCAAAAGAAAATGATTCATACCTTAAAACCAGAAATAAACACACTCACCCTATCAACCATCAACCTTTGCAAAAAAAATCATAAACATACGAATGAATGCAGCCCCATGGCATCCATCACACAACACATCTTTCAATACTTAGAATGCCCCAATGATTCAATCAGTATTCAACATTAAAGGATAGTACAACGTCGGCTTTTTTTTCTTTTTTGGCCTACTTTTGATTCACTCAGACTTACTGGTCTCGTTGGAGGCGCCCCCACGTGAGATTCCGCCGAACCATAGACACCGTTTGTCCCTCGATTCAGCGAATCGCCCTCACCTAATCCCCCCTCAAATTTTTTCACGCCATCGTTCAGACACATTCCAGCGGTGTACTCAAACAACTGTGTCACATTAAAATCGTCTTTTGTGGATATCCGAAAAAATGGCAATTGCAATCGTATTGCCAGCTGCTCAGCCTCTTCATTTGTGATGACTGCTTCATGTGCAAGGTCAAACTTTGTTTGACAAAGAACCATGGGTATGGATCCGCAAACAGCTTCAATATTTTTCTTCCAGTTTTCTACATTCACAAAGCTATCCCTATCGACCGTGCTGAACGCAAGAATCCCTGCACCTGCACCGCGGTAGTACGCTTGAGTTAGAGAGTTGAACACTTCCTGACCAGCAGTGTCCCAGAGCATAAGCTTCACAGTCGTATTTGAATACCGTAGAAAAACATTTTTTTCCATAAACTCCGCACCGATTGTTTTTTTGTATTGATTTACAAACTCTCTTTTGACGAAGCGTCTCAACATAGATGTTTTTCCGACGTTTCCATCACCTACAACAATGACTTTGATGCTGTTATCTGCGCTCTCAAGCATTGAGTTCCAGATCTCAAAAGAAATTGAAGACACGCCGCCAGCCTAGTAATAATAAAAAAAAAACTATATCAGTTTAAAAATGAAATCATAAGGAAAAAGAAAAAAAAAATCTGCACCGCAAAAAAACTACTTAATTAATGTAAACATTCTCATATCAAAAACAAGTCATTTATTGATAATCTTGATTCACTGATGGTAATAAATTCAAACAATACTAATAATAATAAGCATATTAGTAACAATAATAGTAAAATCAAAGCTTATTTAAAAGGAGTTCCTGCTACACCACCCTCCTCTCCCCACCCGCGCAAAAAAAAAAAGCGACAAAAGAATGACTTTCACCCACCTTTGACTGCCCGTAGGTACTCCTAACCCACAAAGGTTAGAACCTACACTTTTCTATCAGGCTCTTGGTTTCGGGAGTGAGTGATGTCGGCATATCTATGAAGATAGCAACGTACAAGTCCCCATTTTGGCCACGCTTTCTGTCCAAAAACCCTTTTCCACGCATACAAAGCTCGCGGCCGTTCTTGCTAACTCCAGTAAGCGGAAGAGATACAGACGTTCCGTCAAGAAGAACAACTGAAATAGTCGTACCCAATAGCGCCTGTCTCAGATTAATTGTCACTGTCGTCCGAATGTCAGCGCCTCTCCGCTCAAAACGAGGGTGTGGCTTCTCATCCAACACGAATACCATGTCTGCAAATACATTCGGCGGAAACCCCTTCACGATGCCTCCCTCTCTTTCAAAACGAATTTTAGTACCCTTCTTGTACCCCGGGAGAACATTTACTTCGAACATCTTCTTTTCGGTTCCATGTGGCATCAAGCGAGATACATTAAACTTCCTTAAGCAGCCATTATAAATCTCCTCAAGAGTACATGCAAATGTGTACTCTACAGGAGGCACCTCCTGCATTGGAGACACCTCTGGAGAACCAAAACCCGTTGCAAGCCCGTGACGGCCACCGAAGCCACGAAACACACGATGAAGCCCCGGGCCACCTCCCCCAAAATCCTCACCGCCAGCAAATGGATCACTGGATCCAAAAAAGGATTGGAAGATATTAAAGGCGTCACCCTGTGAAAATGTGTAACTTCTGGCGCCACCACCCGGAAAAGCATTCTGAAATTCGGCCGCTCCATCAGCAGGAATACCCGACTTCAAACCATCCTCGCCATACTTGTCGTATACTTTTCGTTTTTCACTATCACTGAGAACATCGTATGCTTCTGAGACCTCTTTAAAGCGTCGCTCAGCTTCTTCACGCCTATCTGTGTTTTTGTCTGGATGATACTTCAGAGCCAATTGATGATAAGCCTTTTTTATTTCACTATCTGTGGCTTTTCGATCCAGACCCAAAACTTTGTAATAATCAATACCCATAATAAATAAATAAAAATTTCTTTAAGAAAATAAGAAGAATGTGCACCTTTGAACTAACCTTTACTTTCTGAATGCCATCAGGTAAGCAAATAAATAAATAAAAAGTAAGAACGAAAAAACATTATAGTTTACCAAACACACACTTTAAAAATATATGTCAAATGTCAAAAAACATATTGGAGAGTACAAAAAGAATATAATAAGAAGAAACAAAAAAAAAACTCACAAAGAGGAGATTTTTTTAAAGAGGCGTCAGCTAGCCTCAAGACCCTAAAGCGATGTGAGAAATCAAGAGAGTTGGAGGAGCAGCAAAACTTTACAAAAAAAATAAACATATTAAAGAACTGTAAGGTTCTCTCGCAGAGCGAGTCAAAATACAATTAGAAGATTCGAGGAAAACGAAATAATAAAAAAGAATTATCGCTCCCAAGCCATCACTGGTATTCCACACTAGCATGCATTTTTTTCACACGCTTGTAACAGTGTACTTACAAAAAATAAAAATACACTACCAGCATCAATCCCCACTCCCTACTCCTTCAAAAAAAAAAAAAAACATCAAATGCCTCGCGACCGAAATTTAAAAGGAAAAAAGTTGCAAACATTAACAGCGAGTTAACACCTGAAACCAAAAAAGCAAAACAATTACACAAAACAGACTATTAACCTCAGTAATATAAAAAATTCTGCAAAGTTATACAACCGTATTCAACAGCAAAAAAAAAAATTTAAGACCTTGTAAAGTAAACAGGAAAAACTTTTTCAAAAGTACGCATATGCGCCCACGCCACCTTCCCAGTACTAACTATTTTTATCATGTAAACCTCGTCATCCTGCACGTAGTCCCAACATTCTATCCTCAGCTCACATCATAAAAATAATATAAAAAGACAGTGAAACCTAGGACAGCATCACCCACGCCAAAAAAGGCACGTGATCCCCATTCTACATTCAACATACTCCTATAACTGACAATCATGGGAAAGAAACTTTAATTTTAAATAATCTATCATTCCAAAACACGCACAAGATGAACCGTTGCACTACCGCAACGCCGGGGTATGCCAAAATACTTTCTAATACTAAGTAGTAGAAAGATTTTTTACCAGTTAAACTGAAATAGGCACAAAAAAAATTTAAAATGCTAATTCAGCGCCAATACAACATACCCTCACTAATCTCTTCACTCACACAAACATAAAAATACGCTCCCAAGAAAGTCAACTTATATATATATATATATATATATATATATACTTTTTTTTTAAGATCAAAAAAAGGACCTTACTAAAAAAATAGTCACAATATCGCGACAACACGTAAAAATAAAAAGAACAACAATGACACAAATAAGATATGTTTCAAAAAAAAAAAAACATAAAAACCCTTCAAAAAAAAGGTGAGGCCATTTCCACCACTCTCAATCAAACTCGTTTAGGTTTTCCATGTTTATACTAAACAACAACACGTCCACGAATAGCAACTTGAACACATTTCTCTAAAATTTTCCAAAAAAAAAAAACAATAATAACAATAACGATAAAAAAATTGTCAAAAATTGAACATCAAATAAAAATCCAATTCAAAAAACAAAAAACCTCAACAAAAAAAAATCATAAAAACGCGGCAATAACGAAAAAAAAAAAAAACAGAGAGGGACTGCCCTTTATCCTGATCCCCAGAGGGGCCACCAGAAATGCTCTCCGTCGTAATCGGGTAGAGCACATTAATGA